>CAUYUJ010014860.1:110000-567500 GCA_963575745.1 Prorocentrum cordatum | reverse complement strand
CGTACATCGCCCGTTGGGCCTCGGCCCAGAGCTCGTCCGGGTTCTGCGGGATGTCTGGTCCAGCCGCGGGTGGTGCCTGGTCCGACAGCAGGGGGTTCGGTTCCATTTTGCTGAGTTCAGCCGCTGTAAACCCAGCCCTGCGGTGTGGGAGCGGCAGAGTACGGTGTCTGCGCTCGTAGATGGCGACAGCGACCCCGTGAAGCACGGTCGCTTGGCGATGTCGTGTTTTGGCAGCTTCAACGATGTCGTCGGGGAGGTTGTGCGTGCGTGCCGCCGCTGTGGCAAGGGCGTCGGCCTGACGGTTGAACTCCTCCGCGATGGGCCCGATGAGCCCAAGGTCGATGCCCAGGTCTCCCAGGTGGCTGGCGACTTTTTCGACGCGAAACATGTCGGGCTTGGCCATGACACATCGGTGAATCATTGCCCAGAGCTCCGCGTGCGTGCCCTGCGGCGCTGGATGTCCGTCGATGATGCTTTGGAACCCATCGACCACCGCCTGGTTGTCCACGAAGACGTGCACGGGCCGTTCGGCACACGCCGTAAGGTGGACGATGGCAAGGGTCTCCGCAACCTGGGCGTTCTGCGTTAGGCCGTGAACGCGTGCACTGTAGTTCATGCGGTGGTCGATGCCGTAGTAGACGCCGTAGCCCGCTCGTGCTAGGAGTGGGATGGCTTGGTTGGTGCACGCACCGTCCGTGGCAGCATAGACCCATGTCCATCCAGTGTCGTTGTCAAGGTAGGTGGTGTAGGTGTCCTGGGCTGAAGCCGCAGGATCACCCTCAGGGGGGGGGGCCGCGGGATGGGCTGTGGCAGCGGGTCCCTCGCGAGGTCGGCCTGCAGGTCGAGGAGGGCTGGGTCTTCGTCGAAGAGCCCGCAGTGTCTTGTGTGCGGCGGAAGACGGGCCCACTGGTCGTCACTGATGAGGGTGGTGAGAGGAACTCTTTCTCGGGCCCAGCACTTACAGTCGCGGACAGTGTGCTCCTGAGTTTCCTCTTCCTCGTCGCAGTAGCGGCACATGGGGCTGGGGTCTGCCGACGTGTTGGATCGGGATCGTCGCTGTTGGGTGTGGTCCCCGCCCGACAGGTAGTTCAGGAGGAGCGCCAGCTGCCAGGCAGTGCATTTGGCTGCTCCTTTGGTTCGCGCGAGCCACGTGCTGGCGAAGAGGTCAAGGCCCTGTCTGACCGAGGCGAGGTAGCCAAGGTCGTGTCGCCGTGGCTTGATCTTCCGCAGAAATGCCCTGCGTTGTGAGGCCCGCAGCATGTGCAGGAAGGCGTTTTGGGGTAGATTCAGCCAGCTGATCGGGCAGCCCCAGTCATCGTACATGATGCCAAATGTGGGCCAGGTCCATCGGAGCTGCTGGAGCGACTGGACGAGTCGCCCGACGGGTCCTCCACCAAACAGGGTCTGGACGTGGTGTTGGAGGTCTCTGGCGAGCCCGCAGAGTGTGACGTCGCGGTTAACCTGACGCCGCAGGCACAGGAATGCTTCACGCTGCGTGATGGCGTCGATCTCAAGGGCGTGTCCCGGCACGCACACGGCCATGAGAGTCCAGAACTCGACCCACTTGTTCCCCTTGGGGCGGATAGCCGCCTTGAGGGCGTGGTTGTAGGCAGTCTTGGCTGGGCCTGATGGTGCTTGGATGTCGGTGCCCGTGGTGCAGACGCTGGCGGCCAGGGATCGGGCGTGCCGCGCCTTGATAAGCATCGGCGACGGGAGCTTGCCAATGCGCGGCAGGCGGATAGTCGCCCTCCGCACACGGGCGTCTGCGGTGGCCGTGAGGTTAAGCGCGGCTGGAGCCGGCGCTGCCTCGGCGTTGATGTAACTCCCGACGAGCTTGAAGGAATCGACCACTCGGAGGGGGCGATCCGCCAGTGTGAGCTGGGTGACGGCGGCGTGCAGCTCATCGGTGAGCGCCCACCCTGCCACTTTACCAGGGTGAATGCGTTGACCGGAGAATCGGTCAAACTTGGCGGTTTCGTCGAGAGATTTCTGCAGCTCAGGAGCGGTGTGGGTAGTGGAGTTGCTGTCGTCAACGAAGGTAGTGCTGAGTGATCGAGGAACGTATCGGTGCTGCCTCTTTGTCCACACGCACATGAGCAGCTTGATGTCATCCAGGGACCACGAGCTGCCCTGGAGGTGACCGTTTGTCCTGGCCAGGTCCCTGGAGTACGCTCCGTTCATGCGGATGTAGCGTTTGTGGTGTCTGTAGAAGTTTCGGCGGACAGTAACGATGTCTTGTGGGCACCCCGCGTGCAGCGCAAGGTTTAGACAGATGTCCGTGATGAGGTAGTCGAAGCACTTCTGTCGGTCAAGGGCTGCTCCAGCTAAGGGGAGGAGTAAAGTCCTGGCGTGTTCGATGCGCAGGGCGAGAGAAGTGCTGACATCCCCAATGGTGGCTTTGGGAACGGCGCCGAAGCTCGTGGCATGGGTCCATCCTTGCCGCCAGGTCGTGAGGCTACGGTAGGCCGGCGCCTCCCACGCATACATCCACACGGAAAGAACCGAGAGAAGCCGTTGGTCCGTCGGGAGTTCCCCTCGGCCTTTTCGGAGGCACGGGTTTGGCACGTGCAGGAGGGGCTCGGGGATGGTGCCAGTGCGTTGCATAGCACGTAAGACGCTGGCGAAGAGGCGAAGGATGTCGTCGGGTAACTCCTTTGCCTCCTTGGTCGTCCAGCCGTCGAGTCCCCCCGCGCGGCGCGGTGAACGGGTGCGAATGAAGTGGATGAGTTGGTCGTCGGTAAGGTGGAAGGGGGCTGCTGGTGATGGCGTAGGCAGCTCTTGGCGGTATTCGTCGTAGAAGTCCGCCCACGTCGGCATAGCTTCGGCGTCATGGCCCGCGCGAGCGCGGTACGTGCCCAGGATGGGCTCCCAGGTGTCGACCATTTGGCGTTGGCAACGATAGCGTTGGCGGGGAGGGCGTCGGGAACCTGGGCTGGTAGTGGGCCACGAATGGGGCCGTCGTCGTTGTCCGTGTCGGGCGAGCTACCGTCGCCGGGGCTGAAGCCGCCGGCGTCGGTGTCGGCGTCAGTGTCGTCCGTGCTAGCTTGGTCAAGGTTGAAGGCGGTGATGTCGCAGTGGAGCTGTGCATCGTCGGGAGTGGTAGGCGTGCGGAGATACGCCGTGGGCGAGCAGTCGGCAGCCCGTGCGTATATGGCCGCCTTTCGCCCGCTTGGCTCGCGGACGCCCTCAGACCAGATCTTGATGCGTTCAGCTTTGGCTCGGTTTGCACGTCGCGCCAGCTCCGAGTCTAGATTTTGGATCAGACGATCGAGCTGCTCTCCGCGTGGCGCTGGCACGTCGGGGGTCCAGGCGTCAGGAAAAGCCAGGAGGGCCGTGGGGCGCAGCTTGTGGCAGAGAAGGCGGGCCGCGGCCCACGTGCAGTCGATGCGTTGCGCCAGGTGCGGCGGGATAGCACGGCAGTCTATATGATGGTGCAGTCCGATGAAGCGAAGCTCGCAAAGTTGCCGATGGAGCTTGCGAAGGCGGTTCATGTGAATCGTGGAAGCTCCGTAGGTGGGAAAGGCGCGGGGGACGGCGGGTCGCTCCTCGAACGTGGGTGTGAGCCCGTGCATGGTAGGGGCCTTCTTTTTTGGGTGGTCTGGCGGTGGGGGCGGCAGGTCCCGCAGCCGGGTGAGATGGTACTCATGGCTGGCCTCGTTTGCCAGGGCGAACATGCGTTCCACATCGTCGCGTGCGTCAGCCTGCTCCATGCGGTCGTGGTATCGTCCGGCGATGTGGGTCCCTAGTGCCTGGAGTTCGTGGTCCTCATGAGCTCCGTCGTTTGGAGGGTATGGCGTGGGGGCCAAAAGGCGTGGGGCCGTGTGATCGAGGCGGCTTAGGTCGAGTGTGACCTGCAGGCCAACATGGGACTTCGCTGGCAAGTCACGCAGATAGCAGAAGTCGGTGACAAGGGATCGCGCAGCTTGGTTGGCGATGACATAGTCGATGCGCGAAGTGCGGGGGCACTTGGTGACGCGGTCCCAGTCAGGGATATTGCCATATGTGTGCATGGTGTGGTCTGGTGTGCCTTCAGCGACGTTGGACCATCCGTGCTGCATCATGTGCAGCAGGTGTGGATTGTCGTCGATGTTCGTGTTGGCGTCCATACAAATGAAATACGGGGCTGAGCCGACCCTCGCGGCGGCGCAATCAGCAAGCCGAAATATATCGGTGCTGTCCCCTCCAGCGACCCCGTAGAGGCTCGCAATGTAGATCCCAGCGGGACCGTGGTTGTTTCGTCGCCGCCTGCGGCGGTGCTGGGTGCAGAGCGGGAGGAAGACCTCGTGCCATCGTTTCTTGGCCTTGAGGGTGCGATACAGGTCGCAATGTCGTCGACGGTGGAGTCGACGATGGCGTCCTTAGAGAGGATGGCAACCCCGCCCGAGGCGCCGGTGTTGCCCTCGACCGTGTGGTCCGTGCCACCGTGAGCAGCTTTGCGCTGGGCACGAGCCAGGTCCAGGTCAGGTCCCAGACTGGCCTGGTATCCTCCGTGGTGTGGATTGGCGGCGTTGGTGGCGATGGCTTGCCTGGTAGGCTTGGCATGACGGGTCTACTGCAGCGCTATGACTGCGGCGTTGTGGTCGACACCTAGGGCGGTAATGGTTGGCCAGTTCGCTGGAAGACTCGTGATGTTGAGGCTGACGAGGTGGATGGAGCGACCTGGCCCAACCCCGTCGGTGGAGCTGGGGTTAGCACGCCCCGCACGGTGGAGGGCGGCCTGGCCGTCACCCAGGTAGGAGGCCTGGCCACAGTGGGAGCTCATGGCGTCGCAGCAGATTGGCTTGGACGGGGCTGAAGCCGCCGTCGGGCCAAAAGTGTAGGCAAGGCATGGTCGACGCTGCGCCGGGGGGGGTTCATAAACATCGGCAAAACTGCCTCGAAAAAACCTCCTCACTCCGGTACCGTGGGGGGCGGAGGGAGGAAAGGTGAGACGGCAGCAGGGGGAGAGGGAGGCGACTCCTCGATCCATCCTGCCGAGCGCAAAAAACACCGATACAAAGAAAAAAAAAAACAAAATAAAAAAAAAAAAAGATACAAAAAAAGACTCAAGTCAAAGAGATACAAATGAAGAAACTTACAAATCAGAAAAAAATAATAAATACAAAAAGGAAATTAAGGAATAAAGAAGCTTAACCATAAAAAATAATAAATAAAAAACAAAGAAAAATATATAAAAATAAAAAACAAGCAAAATAAGAAAAAAATATCAAAAGACCAAAAACCAAGAAACCTAAACCATAAAAGTTAAAAAAAGCGAGGAACAATCTGAAAGAGCAAACGCAAACCAGCGGCGGCAGCGTGGCGCGGCAGCGGCGCAGCGCGCGCGCGAATACTGCGCACGCGACACCGCTGGTCCGTCCTGCGGCGGCGCGCCCGCCCCGTCAGTGCCGTGATGAGCAGCATCAGCTGGAACAGCTTGTTCGTGGGCGCCCTCCGCGCTCGCCTCGGGCGGTGGGCCCTGTGGCTGCGGCGGCGCACGCCCTGCCAGCGCGTCAGCCACTAGCTGGGCGTGGCGAGCGGCGCGGACGGTGGCCTGGCGCTGAGCCTCGTCCATGCCCGCTGCCGTGAGGCTCGCGTTGCGGACAGGGCTGACTCCACGCGGGGCCGCCGCTGCCGCGGCAGCGGCAGAGGTGGCGGGGGCGCCGCCGTGGCTCTGAGGAGACAGCAGTGAGCCGCCGCCGAAGCCCGCCGCGAGGTCCTTGACGGAGTACTTGTGCTTGAAGGGGTCGAAGGTCGGCGCCTCGTCGGGGGCGACGACGCGGGTGGGCGGTGGCAGCTCCTGGTCCGTGGACGGCGTCGGCTCGAGGTCGACCTCGTTGGGGTCTTTGGCGCCGGCACCGAAACGTGGCACCACCTCGGGGGCTTGGGCGTCAGCCTGAGTCTCGCGGGGCGGCGAGCTCGTGGAACTCCCAGGGGGCTTGCGCGAGCGGTGGCGGCGGCTGGGCCGGCTGCACGGGACGCGCCCGCCCGTGTGGCGGTCACGTGGCGAGGCCGCCTGGGCGTTGGCGCGCGCAGAGTCCGCCCTGCTCGGGGAGCGGATCGGCGCTGCGCTGGGTGCTGGGCTGGGCGGGCGGGAGCCGCCTGTGCCGCCCGCCGCCGAGGCTGCAGCCTGGTCAGGGTCGGCGGCGTCAGGCCGGGGGCTGACGCGGTGGGCGCTACCCTCGCTGTGCCGCGGGGAGGCGCTGTGGTGTGCCTGGGTGTGCGTGAGGACGAGCGGGACGAGCGGCTGCCGCTCGCGCTCAGGGGGGGGCGGGCTTTGCCTGGGCAGGGCGCTGCGCTGCGGCCACGTTTGGCGGGGGCGTGTGTTGGCGCGGTTGCCAGGCGCGCACGTTCGCCTCGCGCCATCCTTCGGGGCGCCCTGTCCTGCCGCGGCTTGGTGCAGCCCCCTGGGCTGAAGCCGCAGGGGGTGCCGCTGCGGGCTGGTTGCTGGCGGTGCTGTCGTGGCGGCCTGGGTAATGGCCCCAGGCACGCGTGGACCCTGGCGCGGGCGAGGTGGTCCGTGGGGGATCCTGCCCGAGTGCGCGCGGGTAGCCGACGACCGCTGGGTGCACCCTGGCGTGGGGGACGTGGCCGTAGCTGGAGGCGGCTGCCCCTGCCGCCGCGGGCCTGGCACCAATGGGGCCACGGTGGTAGGCGGCGCCCCCGCCGTACACCGCTCTGTCGCCTGTCGGGACGCGCGCGGGAGAGCGGTTGCGTGGCGTGCTCGGCTGACCTGCGTCGCGTTGGTCGCGCTGCTGGGTGCGCTGCTGGTGCTGCTGGTAGCGCTGCTGGTCGGCTCTCGAGAGCGGGCGGGTGTCGGGGAGGATGGGCGGCACGTCGGGCCGCCGCCAGCCCTGGTAGACGTGCTCGAAGGCATGGTCTGGGTAAGTCTCCCCGTCAGGTGAGTAGCGCCGTACATGCTCCACGAAGTCAATGTTCTGCGGCTCGGGGAGCACCGTGATGTTCACAGCCCGCTGGTGCGCTGGTCCATAGAGACAGAAGCTACCACGGTTGCTGCGGTCGTGGTTCAACTCGGCTTCGGTCGTGGCACGACTCACCATGGCATCACAGAGGCGTATGTCGTAGTCGAGAGCTTGAGGCCCATGGCCGCCCTCGGCATCCCAGTGCAGTACCACATCCCGCCAGCGCGTGCGGGTAGTGTGGATGCGCTCGGCGATAGACTCGCAGACGGTCCTGACTGTGACACGATCCCTGTACATGTTGGTGATGGCTAGGGAGTAAGGTCGGCGCACCGCTTTGTTGAAGATGAAATCCTCCTTGAGGGCCTGGTGCGGGCCGAAGAGCACGTAGCCTTCCTTCCACAGCGGTTGGTCGGGAGACGGGTCTTCAGGCATCCCCGTCCCTGTGAACCCTGGTGGCCGCCTCGTGCCGTCGGGCAATCCCTGCTTGGGGACGCGACGCGGCCTCGGTGGTAGATACCATTGGCCCTGGTATCCTGCTTGGCCTGGTTGCGGAGGCTCCCCCCCCGGGGCCTGAAGGCGCTCGGGGGGGCTCCATGAGGTCGTGCTGGGCTGGCGCGTTGCCGTATTGGCGGGCGAGGATGTGCGGAGGCATCCCTGTGGCACGGACGTCGAACAGGCTGTGCGGACGAGGCGGATGTGGGCATCTGCTGGAGAGGCAGCATGTGTCGGCGGCCCTGTCGTCGGTGCTGTACACGCACGTCCAGCTGTTGCAAGAGTAGTCCGTGGACCAGTCCATAGGTGCACGCAGTCCGCTGAGGGAGCAGTCCGGGCACGTCGGTTGGCCCGAGGTGCCGAGCTGCGTGTTGCGGCGGGCAGCACAATACTGGCAGCATTGGAATCGGCACTGTAGGCAAATCCAGCGTCCTGGTAGGGGCGGGAACGCTTGCTCGTCGGTGACTGCGTCGTCTGGGTGGGGTCGGGGTCGATCCCACAAAGGCCAGACGTCGGCGAACCAGGACTGGCCTGTAGTGCGGACCGCCTCCGCGGGGAGGCGAGCGTCGTCAGCATGGCGCTCGATCCACTGGGGCCCCAGGTCCGCTGCGATCATGACCGTGCGCCAAGTGTCGTCCGCCTTGACGTGGACTTGGGTCGGTGCCCAGAGCCTGGTGGTGGTGTCGCCGTGGTCGTGGTGAAGGATGACCCAGCCATCGCGACCCGCAACCGCAGGGTCAGTAACGCGGTGGCCCACAACGGTCGCCCCCCACGGTAGGTAGGCGCCATCGTGATGCTCGCCTGGGTCGAGCCAGACCTCGACGCCAGGGGCGTTCACACGGGACCGCACATCGCGGACGTGGAAGGCGAGGACGTGGTAGGCGGTCGGCTCCTCTTCCGTCTCGATGTGCTCCCACGTGTCGATGTCGCTGCTGTCAGAGGCGGAGTTGCCGCCGCTCTGCCGTGACGAACGTGAGGCGGAGCGCCGTGAGCGAGCATGGCCTCGGGCGAGGGCGGCGGCCGCGCTGATAAGGGACGGCGTGCGGTCGTCGTTGGCTCCCGATGCCGTCGGTGAGCGGTCTGGACTGTGTCCCGAGGCGGCACCTGGCTGAGAGGTGTGCGATGGGCCAGACGCGGCCCCAGGGCTGGAGCCGCTGGGGCGCGGCGCTCGTACGTCAGACTGCCACCGCTCGGGTACAGCCTGCGCCGTGGCAGTGTACACCAGGTCGATCAGTGGCTGCGGGTCCAGCTGGAGCTTGCGAAGCGAGGCACGCGGACGGGGCTGGTTGGGGTCGGCCCTGGTGGCTGCTTCGGTGTCGTAGTGCTGTGTAGCCCATGCTCGCGCTGCCTCTGGCGAGTATAGTGCCTGTGGCGGTGGCCACGCTGCCGCGGTGTCCAGCCGGCGCCAGATCGTTGCCTCCTGGTCGCGGGCTTCAGCCGCCTCGCGGAGGTCTGGGTGATCGAAGCCGGCAATGTGGAGGGCGTGCGTGCAGTCGCCCATGCCACAGGTGTGCGGGAGGGCACGGCACCTGGAGGCAGCTTCGGTGGGGGCACACCAGTCCATGCGGATGAGGAGGCCCAGGACCCGTGGGTAGATGAGGCGCGCTCCGTGAGCCTCCCCGTTCACGAAGTTGTGCCAGTTCTCACCGCGCGGCGGTTTGGTAGCCTCGCACATCCAGAGCGCGATGGGTCCCCAGGCGAGGGTGTCGTCTTCGAGGCTGCGGGGCGGGTGAGGCGGCACCGCGTACCACGCGGCCAGCGACGGGTGCACACCCACGTACGTGCGGCCGACATTTGTGGCGGTTCGGCCCTTCGCTTCACGGCGGGGGCCCGGCAGGAGGTGACCTCCGTTGAAAGCGAGACGGGCCGCAAGGTCGCCGCGGGTCCCGTGCCAGAAGACCGTGGGCGTGTCAGTGGTAGGAGCACGGAGGTCCCACGTGAGGTAGGGGAAGATCGTCTCGCCTGAGTTCCCGCCCGAGTCTTCCAGCACCCAAATGAGTCGGTTCGGGGGCCTCTGCATGATGTCAGTCCACGGCGCCAACGCTTGGAGCGTTGGGTCATGGGTGAATCGAGGATGGTCGTAGAGTCGCAGGGCGTCTTCGATGTCCTCCGTAGTCACGCCACTGTTACCAAGCGCAAAGCCGTTCTGGTACAGGGAGGTGAGGATGCTCGTCGGCGGCACGGGGACCGCTGGGTCGCGCTGGATGGTGCTGCGTAAGTTGCGCGTCGGTGGCCAGAGGGCTGGGTGGGGCGTACCAGGGCCTGAAGGCGCCTGGGGCCTGGCGGGTGATGCGTGGCGTGCTCGCCGTCGTGGTGGTTGGGTGTCCATGTCGGAAGAGGAACCACGGGCGTTGCTTGCATCCGCTTCGTCGTCGGGCGCTCCGTGCACGCCGTCGCCGTCGAGGGTGCGCTCACGTGCTTCACTTGCCTCGGCGTCGGTGGCCTGAGCTGCGGCGGCTTCGTGAGTCGGCGGGTTGCCAGAGGCCGCGCCGCTTGTGGGGCCGTCTCGCGGGGACGGGCTGGTCGACCGTGGCGTGACAGACGAGGCTCGCGATACCGCGGCAGTGACTTCAACGATGGCGGCGGTGGTGGCGGTGGTGACATCGGCGACTGCGGCGGCAACTGCAGCGGCGTAGTGTTCCTGTAGCAGCGGGTGTCGAAGGGGATGCACGTGCTGGCTCTCGGGGTCGTCGGGATGCGTGCGCGGAAGCGTGTGTGGGGCCTCATCGCGCGGGCTCCTGATCGGTTGGCAACAGCGGAGGCACCACTGGGCCGTGGGTGAGTCCAGGACGCGCGCACAGATGCGGGCTCCTACGTGTCCGACGGCTCCTTGAGCGAGAAGTTTGGCGCCGACCAGGAGGAGACCGCAAACCACTCCGCCTGTGGCGATAGCTCCGAGTTTGCCGCTGGCCCATTTCAGGGCGCCCCAGAGGCCAGACCCGACTGCGCTGGCTCCGCCCGAGACAAGGTCTCTGAGTTTGGCGCTGGTCCACTTGAGAAGACCCCACAAGGCGGGCGCGGCGTCGTATGCTATTGTGCGTCGGGGCGTAGTGGACACGGATGGGCCTGGTGCCGCAGCTTCACGGCGTCGTCGCTGCCGGTAGCTGGGGTCTCGGCTCGGTGTCGGCAGGTACCCGTCGATCTGGTCCTGGTACGGCATGGCTACCAAGATGGCGTACGTGACCACGAAGAGGCAGATGAGACAGCCGCAGCGTCGAGAGGCCGCTGCGCTGTGCGGGGCCTCATGGGAGCCGCTGGCGTCGGGGTCCGCGTCCTCGATGGGATCGTTGTCGAGGCCAGCCTGCCAGTGGTCGACGGGGCTGGAGTTGGAGTCAGTCGAGTTAGCTCGGCGGACAAGGGTGCGGGACGGGGTCCTGCCACCTGAGGTCTGAAGACGCCCAGGTCCAGCCAGTGCTGCAGCGGGGCTGAAGCCGCCACTGCGCGGGCTGGTGGGAGCTGGCGGTGCGGTGGCATGGCCTGGCTCGTCGGCGGCGGTGGCACCTTCGGCGTCGCTGAGCTGTGCGCTGGGGTCGGCCTGGGCCGAGTTGTTGGGCGCACTGCTGCGCGACCGGGAGCGCCCTGTGTGGGGATCGCTGTCACGGTCGCGCTGGGCAGCGTCACTTGGCGGTGGCGTGCCGTCGGGGTCCTGGGTTTCCGTGTCGTGGATGGAGTCGTTCTGGCTATCGTCCGACACGTGGAACGAGTCCAGGGATATGTTGCTGATATCGCTGGCAGCTGCGTGCTGGAGCAGAAGCGGTTCAGCGTCGGCCGCGGGCTGGTCACACGTGGCGTTTTGGGCGGGGGGGCCAGCGGGCGGTGGTAGGTTTAGCGGTTCCATCGGTGCCGCGGCGAGCTCCGCCTCGACAAGCGGCTGCAGGTCTGGCGGGTGGTGCGGGATCGCATCCACGAGATACGCCAGGGCGTCTTGGTCGGGCGGAGGGAGGCCTCTTGGCAGCAAGGCGTGGGCCCGTGAGAGGTATGGCGGCAGTGGTGCCGCGAAAGCCTCAGGGCCGACGAGCTGGGCACGAGCGCACTGGTATTCCAGAAGGAGGCCAAGGTAACGGGTGGGGTACTCGTGGCTGCCCTGATACGAGTGAGGTTGCGGTTGGTGCGCTGTCTGTCGGGGCCCGCTCTGTGCCAGATATCCTCGCACATGTCGACCGCGGTGCGGTGGCGCAGGGCGTCGTTTTTCTCCGCGGAGTCCTCCTGGAAAAGGTGGTCGTACTGTGGCAGATGGAGCGTCGCCAGGACGTGCGGGACGCAGTCCTCGAGCCATGCCCAGTAAACGTCCTGATGGTCCTCACCTGGTGCCCACGCCGCGGCGCACGGGATGAGCCGTGCTCGGATGTTCATCAGGTGCCAGAAGGCGGGGTCCTCATCAGGTTCACCCCTGGCGCACAGAGGGGAAGCGGGACTCGCTGTGTTGCTGGTAGTCAGGCCGTGTGCGTGGGTGCTAAGCACGGCCATAATTAGCAGCCCACATAGCGTGTTGGGCTCCACGGTGATGCACAGGTAGGGCACGAGGAGCCAGATGGCTCGCAGCGAGGCGCCTGTGGTCTGTGGGGGCCACGGTGGAGCCGTCTGCGGCGCTGGCTCAGCGGCGTGGTTTCCAGCGTGGCACGGCCCACCGCTGTCAGTAATGTCGAAGCTGTCAGGTCGGCACGCTGTGGGGGTGCGACACTCTGGAGGGTACACGGTGCGACGTACGGCGGCAGGCGTCGTGGTCGGTGGTAACTCTCGCAGGTGGTCGTGCGCGGCGTGCGTTGCCTCATGCGGGGGCGGTGGCAGCCAGGGCACTGCAGCGGGGCTGAAGCCGCCACTGCGTGCCTGGGCCTTGCCAGCGGCCCTGTCGAGGATATGCTGCACGACGGTCGAGGACAAGCTGAAGACAGGGTGCCATCGAGGATATGCTGTACGACGGTCGACCGCAGGCGTCGTATTGAGGGATGGTAGCCCTCGTAGCTGAACTTGCATGCGGTGCGAGGCGTGGCCGGAGGACGCAGGAGTCAGCTCAGCTGCGGCAAAATCGGCGGTCGACTGCGATGCATGTGTCGTAGTTGACGAGGGCGTGCTCGTAGGAGACGTGCTGGTACTCGGCGTAGGCATAGTAGTAGCCGTCGAAGTCCCAGGGGGGCAGCGCGTGGGGCAGGGCCCCTGGTGCTGTTCAGGCCAGGCGCTCGCGGGGGCGCCCAGCAGCCCGGTGCCGCACGGACCAGCGGCGGCGGTGCTGTTCACGATCGGGTCCAAAATGGCGCTGTGATCGTATTTGTAGATGCTGTCATCGTAAAGGTAGAAGAACGTCCTACGCTCCGCATGTCGCAGGAAAGCCTCTCCTCCGTGCTGGGGCGCACCGCCTGAAGACGGGTGTGCTCCAGCCAGCGAGGGGGGGGCCAGGCCGCAGGCGAGGCGCCGCATGATGGCGAGGCCTGGCGGGCGGCGCGAGCGATGAGCCGAAAGCTGCGTGGCAGCACACGTCCTCATACACCCTTGAATGCTCATGTACATCGCTACAATCACGCCCCCTGCAAGACTACGGGTGTCCCTACACCAGAGAGCTTGCGCGTGCTGCTGCCAAAACAGACATGAGGTAACAAGAAAGAGATACGACGCGAAGAGGGGAGCGGTGCCTCTGAAGGCGCTTCCTCGGAGGGCTGAGGCGGGCTCTCTGAGGCACCTTCAATGCGGGTCCTGGGTGGCCCGACCCTTGTCCTTGCCTTTGTCGGCCCCTGGGGGCCCCGTCCCTGGGGTGGCCTGGCCTGGCTGGTCGGTCGCACTGCAGGCTGCCGCGGGCTCGGCGGCCGCTGCGGCTTCCTCCTTCTTAGCTTCCAGAGTGGCCGCTTGTGGCAGGTGGATGGTGCCTCCCGTGAGGTGCCCGAGGAGGGTCTGGATGTCGCCGCGCAGTGCAGCGGCGTCGGCGGTTGCCGTCTGTTGCTGGGTGACGACGGTGGCAAGCCCCCGTTCCAGCCCTGAAACGTGCTCCGTGAGTGTGGCCTGGGAGGAGAGAACGCCCGCAAGCTGCATCTGCATGTTATCCACCGTGGTGGCTAGTAGCTCGTGCTGCTGTTCCATGTGCTGGATGCGGGTCGTGGCAGCATCGGGCGGTTTAGAGGCCGATGCGAAGCGCTCGCCGAAGGTGTTGAGTTCGTGGGAGGCCTCGCTGTATTCATCGCCTGATGAGAGGATCTCGACGTCAACGACGTCACCTGGTACTTCGGCGGCTGTGGCAGCGGCGCCTTCGGTGTGGCCCCCTCCTTCCGCCGCCGCCGTGCCAAGCCAGGGGTCGTGGCCACCTGGTCCTGGGGCGGCCGTCGGTTCAGCGGCTCCGTCCGTGCCGTGAGGGGGCGCAGAAGAGCTGCGGCCTGGGGCGCGGGGTGGCCTTGCGGGCGGCGTGGCGTCACGTTTCCCGCTGGAGGAGCGGTGGCGCTTGGCTAAAGGCTCCTCCTTGGGGGTCAGGAGCGGTGCGACGCCCTTGCCTTTGGGCGTGGCAGTCATGAGGTCGTGGAGGTAGGGGCTCTGGGCCGCTTTGGTGAGGAGTGTGCCGGTGGCGGGGCTGAAGCCGCCACCACCGGCTGGCGGCGTCGCAGGCTCTGTGATGGTGGTAGGCGTGACGATGGTAACGTTGTCCCGCTTCGGCGCCACCTCAGCCAGCGGGGCCTCGGCGATGCTCCACGGGATGGAGCACCCCGCGACCTGCACCGTATAGGTGAGTGGGGGCCGATGGGCGCGCACTAGGGCAAACTGGGCCGCAGTGGCTGGGTCCCAGGCGGTGTGGTAGACCTCACAGTCCCATTTGACGGACGGGCCCGTGAGAGTCTTGGCGAGCTGGGTCAGCGTGGCGTGGCGTGACGCAATGCCAGTGATGCGGTAGCGCGTCTTGGCGAGGGTGGCCTCGCAGCCGCGGATGCTGACAGCAGCGGCCTTGGCGACGTCAGACCCCCGCGGAACACGGATCCCCAGCAGGCCTGACTTGCCGTGCCTGACGACTCCCAGGGCCTTGAGCTCCACCGACTTCTGGAACGCGTCTGCCATCGTGATGGGCTGGTCCTCAGGGAACCACACGGTCTGATACTTGTCGGCGGTGGGCTCGTCTGCACCTACGTTGCTGAGGTCGTAGGTGGCACCGAGTTGCCCTGATCCCGCCAGGACCTTGTCGACCGCTTGGAGACTGACGCCGAAGGTGGCAGCCAGGGACCTCTTTCCGACGCCCGATCCAAACCTGCCTAGGCTTTTGCAGGGTTCGAGGATGGTGACGGCTTTAAAGTTGCCGTGGAAGAGGGCCTTGAAGGTGTCCTGGAGCTGGCCATCGAGCTCCTGGCGGCGAGCGTCTTTCTTGGACTCCTTGTGCTTTTGGCGCGCCTTGTCCTGTGGAGCGGAGTCGCCTCGAAAAGGGCCCTTGGCGCGTGGACCACCGTTCACGGGGGCACCTCCCGAGAACTGGTCCTCGAAGGCCTGGTGCATGGAGGGGACTGCGGCAATGGCCTCGGTCTCGTGTATGGTCGCCCGAATCCAGCAGACGTGGTCGGCAGGGTCGATGGTGGCGACGGCTACCTTTTCCGTGCAGGCGACTTCCTTGGTGCCCAGCTGGTACACGATCACGGGGACGTGCGTGTGGACCACTTTGGGCGCCTTGGGGTGGCGCTTCAGGACGGGGACGGCGAGCTCGGTACCGACGTAGTTGTCGTTTTTCGGGCCCATGACAGCAATCGCGAGCTGGCCCGTGGCTCGCTTGCCCTGCCCGAGGTGGTGTTGCAGCAGCCGTTCGCCACTCTCGAAGTCGTGGAGGCTGATGCTGGGCTTGTACGTCTTGCCGTCGTCAGGCGAGGTGGGTTCGGCAAGAACAGGGACCTTCCAAAAGGCAGGGTCCAAGGCGATGAATTGGGTGTCCGCAGCCTGAAGACGTGCGGAGCCCGCTGGTGGGTGCGATGTGTCACCGCCAGTGCGCTTAGGCTTGCTGCGCTGGTAGTGGTCGAGCGTGTAGCTGATCTGGTTGGCGGCGCACATGCGGATAAGGGCGCTGCCAAGCTTCTTCGTGTTGGACTTGTGCATGTCGTACTTTGCCTGGAGCTCGTCCGCGTTCATTTCGGCTAGCCCGTTATAGGCGGCCGTGGGGCGGTCAGACCCCGCTTGCCTGAACGCTGCGATGCAGTCCTGCTTGCGTTGAAGGAGGGACCCTTCAGCAGCAGGGCGCGTGGGACGGGAGCTCGGAGGCTGCTTTGAAGAGTGACGGCGCTCCGGCTTCTTGGGGGCCATTGCTGCGGGCACTCTGGTGCGGAGAGGTGACGCGAATCAGTAGGGCCCTGCTGGGACCCCTCCGGTCTCGCGAGGCCTGGGAGTCTGACTCCGAGGCGGGGCGCTTCGCGTCGTAGCTGCGGTCTGAGTGCAGAGCACTCTCGAGCCGAGACTAGAGAAAGAGAGAGAGAGAGAGAGAGAGATAGAGAGAGAGAGAGAGAGCGAAAGAGAGAAGAGAGAGAGAGAGAGAGAGAGAGAGAGAGAGCGAGAAAGGGAGAAAGAGAAAACGAGAGACAGAGAGAGAGAGAGAGAGACAGGGAGAGCCATAATCTGTGGAGTAGTTAGTGGAGAGGAGGACCAGGTAGGAAGATCAGGCAAGAGGGGGAGGAGGAGGAGGATGAGGAGGAGGAGGATGATGAGGGGGAGGCGGGCAAGGAGAAGGAGGAAAAGGATGGGAGGGACACGTGCGACGGCAACGACGACGAGGAGTCAGCCATGAAGATCTTAGCGCATCTTTCGCTCTGTGATCTTCTTGGAGTCCTCTTGCTTGGAGCCACTCGGAGGTCCTCTGAGGTGCTCTTGGGGCTTAGTTGTGGTCCTCCTGGGTGCCTTTGGAGCCATCTGGGGCCATCGTGGAGGACATCGATCAGGAGGATGAGGACGAGGATGATGCGGAGGAGAGGATGAGAAGAATAAGAAGGAGGAGGAGGATGAGGAGGATGAGCAGGAGGAGGAGTGGTGGGAGGAGGGATGGTGGGACGATTATGTTGATGATGGTGTGTTGGTAGTGGTGATGACGATGATGCTGCTGATGATGCTGCTGCTGATGATGATGATGATGTGGTGGTGGCTCGCCATGAAGGCATGTTAGAAGATGTCCTCGTCGGAGGCCTCCGAGACATTGTCGGGGCCCCCGCCGCCGCCCGACTGGCCGGGCTCCTCGACTCGGTCCCAGGCGGCGGCGCGCAGCCCAAAGGCCGACAGGACAGCAGCCCGCGTGGGCAGAGAGAACGGCCCTCCCGCGGCAGCCCCACCCGAGGCGGGGCCCGAGCCTGCGGAGGGCAGCAGCGGCGAGCCCTCGAGCTCCGCCCTCTCCCCAGCACCCAGGGGCACTGACCGGCTGAGCACGAGGGCCCGTGAGGCGCGCCGGTAGTGGGGGTGCTTCCCCCGCTGGGTGCGCCTCAGAGAGGGGCCTGACCTTCGGGTCCGCTGGCTTCCGCTCGCACCGCGACGGCACCAGACCGCCAGGCTTCCCCGAGGTGTAGCCTCCACACCTGAAACAGAACGAAATCTTGCCCGAATCCGCGGACGGCCCCTCGACGTGGCACTTGAGCAGGCCATGCCCGCGGAAGTAAAGGCATTCAGGGCATCGTCGGCCCACAGGTCACCGGCCCCGTCCAACCCGCCCACCTCCACGACGACATCAGACGACGGCCCCCCTTCTCCATCACTGTCGGGGGGGGCGGCAGCTCCGAGGGACCGTGCTCCTCGGCGGCAGCGCCTACCGTGTCGCCCCTGCCGCCCTGCTGGGCAAGTAAGACCTCGAGCCTGCCCGCCCCCCTCCCCTGCTCTTGACAAAAGGCCTTGGACCCTCTGATCAAGCAGGCGTGGTCTTCCGTGAGACCATGCACTAAGGCTCCTGCTTTGGCAAAGCGGTTCGCGGCCTGGTTGGCACGAAGTTCCCACCAGGTCGTCTTGCCAGACTCTACGTCGGCACTGCCCGCTTGGGCCAGCGTTTTGAAAGCTTCAAAATCTTCACTGGAAAACGCAGCCCAAAAAGGCGCCCACATGTGTCCTCTTGGGGCCCAAGCCTCGGTCCCCGTGCCTGGGGCCCCCGCAGAGAACATTGAGCGTCGACTGACAATCAAGATAAAGTTGGAACGGCCCCCTGCCTACATGCGCCAGGATGTGGATCGCGAAATCTTCGCCATCCTTGGCAGTCTGGCGGGGGCCGAACGACAGGGGGACAGGGCCATGCGCTGCGTGCAACACATTGCCAAGCCTGTCAACTTGCACCAGCGCTTAGCCCGCCCGACTGACTCCTTCGATCGACGGCCGCACGGCCGATCCGTCGCTGAAGATGCATCCTGCCAGAAAGCCGCACGCAGGCCTGCTCACCCACCTGACAGCCTCATCGGGGTCTTCGCGGGGCACAAGCACCAGGGGACCAGGGAGCATACAGTCGGGGCCCTGAAGAAGGAACCCTTTTCGTTGGGGAGGGGCTCCGCATCCCTTAAATGTTTCACAGCTTGCCTCAGGCTTCCCTTATGTTTTCGACAGGAAATCGAAGGTTCACTAATGGAACAAAGGGGCCTCGTTCCTTATTTAGGGTTCCTTAGGTCAACGCCCCGACGGTACACCTGGCGAAGCGCTCCCCCGCCTCGACCCCCTGCTCGAGGGCTCTGGCAGCGCGCTCTCTCGGCCACGGCGAGGCGCCATCCCCCCTGAGGCCTGCGTGCGCCACGCGCTCGTGCTGCCCGTGCCAGGGCGTGCCGCAGCAAAGCCCGACATTAACCGGCACAACGGGCGACGCGTGCAGCCCTTGTCCGTGCACCCCTGCTTGCGTCCAGTCTGTCTGGTTTTTGTCCTTCAATGTCAACCGTGGCGTTCGCACGCTGAAGGAGCAGGTCCAGGCTTCAAATGCCACGGTCTTTGTTGGCCAGGAAATCGGTTTAACGGACCGAGAAGCTGATGTGGGGCGTGGGCTGGTCGCCGTGGTTGGACATATTTGGCAGCAAGTCTTTTATACTTGCTACCAGCAGTGATGCGAGGAATCGTTTTTGTTGTGCCCTGCCTTACCACACTGCTGTATGCAGGGTGCCGCCATGGGCCATGATGCTGCTGTTGCATTCGCATCTGTACGTGCACCGACATGGAGTGCTTTTATGTCTCTGCAGTGGCAGGCGCCGCAGCAGAGCGCGTCGTGCGGAGACTTGTTTGCTGTCCGTTCTCTATCGTCTCCCCGCGAGTGTCGAGTGGGGAAGGGGAAGGGGGGGGGGCGGGGAGGCGGGGCAAGAGAAAGGATATCCCATCGAATGGCCCTTCCTTTTATCTTGATCAGCATGCCGGGCAATGCACATAAGCACGCCCCTCCAGTAACGAGCTGTCCCCCCCGTTCCAGGGCGTTCCGAAACGCTCTCAGAGCGTTCGGAACGCTCCGAGAAGGCCGCCGCGCCCGAGACGTCCTCCAGAGCCGCGGGATCTCAGAGATTCTCGCTGTCTCCTCACCCGAAGTTGCCCTCGTCCTGGCTTCGTCTTACGTCGTGACTGTTTCGAAACCCGAGGGGGCCTGGGTTCAGCCACGCGCAGAGGGGGATGGGGGCAGGGGGGAGGGCTTCTTAGAAGCACCCCTGCTCCTTAGAAGGCGCGGGCCTCATCTATAGATGTAAGGCCGGCGCCTGCCAAGGCGACGCCAAATTTCTAAACCCGAGAGGGCCTGGGCCTCCGAGCCAGCCGGGCCTGTCCCTCTGCAGGAGGCAGAGTCAAACATAGTCCAATAATAGTGCGGGACGTTTTTTTTTGTGTGTGTGTGTGTTTGTGTTCTGTTTTATTGCTTGTTTTTATATATGTATTACCTAACAGCTTTTGCTGATAGGCTTCCAGTGGTGTCAAAAGAGAGCATCTTGACGCCCCAGGGGGGGTCTGGGCGGGAACCGGACAAGGAACCGGACGGATCCGCCAGACCCAGGAGTCTTCAGGAATCCTTAGGAATTCATAGTAATCCTTAGAAATCCATTCCCAGAACACAACTCCCAGGCCACATTTTCAATGCCCGGAGCCAACTGTAGGCCACTTCGTGTTCTTCATGTTCCGAGAACACTATTCCCAGGCCACATTTTGAATGCCCGGAGCCAACTATAGGCCACTTCGTGTTCTTCGTCTTCCCAGAACACCGTTCCCAGGCCACATTTTGAATGCCCGGAGCCAACTGTAGGCCACTTCGTGTTCTTCGTCTTCCCAGAACACCGCTCCCACGCCACATGCTGAATGCCCGGAGCCAACTGTAGGCCTTTTCGTGTTCTTCGTCTTCCCAGAACACCGCTTCCAGGCCACATTTTGAATGCCCGGAGCCAATTGTAGGCCACTTCGTGTTCTTCGTGTTCCCGGAATACCATTCCTGTACCATGTTTTGAGTGAATGCCCAGAGCCAACTGTGGGCCACTTCGTGATCTTCGTGTTCCCAGAACACCAGTCCTGTGCCATATTTTGAATGCCCGAGCTGAGGCAGGCTGAGGCTGACGCAGGCTGAGGCTGAAGCTGAGGCACGCCGAGGCAGGCTGAGGCTGAGGCTGAGGCAGGCTGAGGCTGAGGCAGGCTGAGGCTAAGGCTGACGCAGGCTGAGGCCGAGGCAGGCTGAATTTGAGGCTGAGGCAGGCTGAGGCTGAGGCTGATGCAGGCTGAGGCTGAGGCAGGCTGAGGCAGGCTGAGGCTGAGGCTGAGGCTGAGGCTGATGCAGGCTGAGGCTGAGGCTGAGGCTGAGGCTGAGGCTGAGGCTGAGGCTGAGGCTGAGGCAAGCTGCGGCTGAGGCAGGCTGAGGCTGAGGCTGTGCAGAGCTGAGGCTGAGCAGGCTGAGGCTGAGGCCGAGGCAGGCTGAGGCCGAGGCAGGCTGAGGCTGAGGCTGATGCACGCCGAGGCAGGCTGAGGCTGAGGCTGAGGCAGGCTGAGGCAGGCTGAGGCTGAGGCTGACGCAGGCTGAGGCCGAGGCAGACTGAGGCTGAGGCTGAGGCAGAGGCAGGCTGAGGCTGAGGCAGGCTGAGACTAAGGCTGAGGCAGGCTGAGGCTGAGGCTGAGGCTGAGGCTGAGGCTGAGGCTGAGGCAGGCTGAGGCAGACGCTGAGGCAGGCTGATGCTGAGGCAGGGTGAGGCTGAGGCTGAGGCTGATGCAGGCTGAGGCTGAGGCAGGCTGAGGCTGAGGCTGATGCAGCTGAGGCGGAGGCTGAGGGCACGAGGCAGGCATGGAAATTTGTTAGGCCAAGCCGAGGCAGGCTGAGGCTGAGGCTGAAGCTGAGGCAGGCTGAGGCTGAGGCTGAGGCAGTGGCTGAGGCTGAGGCAAGCTGCGGCTGAGGCAGGCTGAGGCTGAGGCTGATGCAGGCTGAGGCTGAGGCAGGCTGAGGCTGAGGCTGAGGCAGGCTGAGGCTGAGGCTGAGGCTGATGCAGGCTGAGGCTGAGAGGCTGACGCTGAGGCTGAGGCAGGCTGAGGCTGAGGCTGAGGCCGAGGCAGGCTGAGGCTGAGGCTGAGGCAAACCGAGGCAGGCTGAGGCTGAGGCTGAGGCAGGCTGAGGCTGAGGCAGGCTGAGGCTGAGGCCGAGGCAGGCGAATCCTTCGGAATCCTTAGGATTCACCAGGAATCCTTTGAAATCCGTAGGAATCAGGATTCCTAAGGATTCCTAAGGATTCCGAAGGTTTCCTAAGGATCCCTATGGATTCCGAAGGATGCCTAAGGATGCCTTAAGAATCCCTAGGAATCCTTAGGATTCCACTGGATCCTAAGGCCGTTGCCACTGCGACTGTCATTGCGAATTCGACTGCGAGTGCGAGAACAGCAGAATTCTACAACTGGATTCTCACCTGAATCTTACGGGGAATGCTTCCAGATATGCTTATACACATCGCTATTAGGTTGCTTTGCTGGGATACTATATATATATATATATATGTATGTATATATATATATATATATATATATATATATATATATGTTTCCGGCGATCTTCGAATACGTTTGGGGTTTGTTTGACTTCTCGACCAAAGTCCGCCTCTGGGGGGACCTGCCCGTCCTGCGCCGCGACTGCTCCGACGCCCGGGCCTCCGAGCCGCCGAGCCTCCGAGCCTCCGAGCCTCCGAGCCTCCGCGGCTGCCGCCGCCTCCTCCTCGTCCTCCTTTCCTCCTCCGCCTCCTCCTCCTCGTCCTCCGCCTCCTCCTTTCCTCCTTTCCTCCTCCTCCTCCTCCTCCTCCTCCTCCTCCTCCTCCCGGGGAACGGGCTGCGGACGGCGTGTCTCGGGAGGCAGGAGGAGGAGGAGGGGGCGCCCGGGCCTCCGAGCCGCCGCGGCTGCCGCCGCTGGCGCCTGCGCGGCCCCGTGCGCCCCCGCGCGAGGCCAGGCGCCCTCGCCCGGCGGCCCGAGCTCGGCCGCCCTCGCCCTGGAGACAGGCGCGCCTCCCTTTGGGGGATCGGGGGGAGGAGGAGGGAGGAGGGAGGGAGGAGGGAGGAGGGAGGAGGGAGGAGGGAGGAGGGAGGAGGAGGAGGAGAAAAAGGAGGGAGGAGGGAGGAGGGAGGAGGAGGAGGAGGGAGGAGGAGGAGGGAGGAGGAGGGATGAGGAGGAGGATGAGGGAGGATCACTGTCCAAACTGCCAGGTCAGCGAGCGGGCCGCCATTGAACAGTCCCGCGAGGGCGCTAGGCGCAATGAGGAACTGCCAATGGGGGACACCCATTGCTTGGGGAAGCCCCAACTCGCAGCCTGTTAAAGGGGGTTGCTAACGAGGGCCCGCCCTGGCTAGCAGCCCCAACTCGAAAGCACTGTGCCCGGCGAGGTGGATGAGCAGAGGAAAGGGCCTGCGTTGAAAACGCCGGCTCCCTCTCGTGAAGGGACAAGTGGGGGAGGTGAGGAGGAGAGGGCCTGCGTTGAAAACGCCGGCTCCCTCTCGTGGAGGGCGGCTCCCTCTCGTGGAGGGCGGCTCCCTCTCAGGGAGAGCGGCTCCCTCTCCTGGAGGGCGGCTCCCTCTCGTGGAGGGCGGCTCCCTCTCGTGGAGGGCGGCTCCCTCTCGTGGAGGGCGGCTCCCTCTCAGGGAGAGCGGCTCCCTCTCCTGGAGGGCGGCTCCCTCTCGTGGAGGGCGGCTCCCTTCGTGGGGCGGCTCCCTCTCTTGGGGGGCGGCTCCCCTCGTGGAGGGCGGCGAGGAGGGAGGAGAGAGGAGGGAGGAGGAGGAGGGGGAGGGAAGAGGAGGGGGGGAGGAGGAGAGAGAGAGAGAGGAGGAGAGGAGGAGGAGGAGGAGGAGGAGGAGGGGAGGAGGAGGAGGAGGAGGAGGCTTCTTAGAAGCACACCTGCCTCTGAGAAGGCGTGGGCCTTGTCTGTAGGTCCAGGGCCGGCGCCTTCCAAGAAGCGGCCTCGTTCTAAGGAGCCTTTCCCCCCCTCTCCCTGCCCCCTTGTGCGCGCGCCGCCAACAGTCCCAGCTCGACTCTCTAGACCCGCTGGGGACTTCAAAAAAATTAGCCTGGCGAAGGACCCAACCATATGCAGTTGTGAATACCGCGATTGTGGATCTCATCTTCGCTCGCGCTCCCTATGGGGCCACGAACCGTGTGATGGGGGCGTGCCGAAATGCGTGGCGGGGTCCCCAATACGAACAAAGACGATCGCTCTGAGTGCGCGAGACTGAGACCGGGTGAGCCTGAGCGCGAGTAAGTCTGATTGTGAATGTGTTTGCGTGCGAATCAGTCTACGTGCATCAATGTCGACGCCCATGTCGGCA
Source organism: Prorocentrum cordatum (assembly GCA_963575745.1). Classification (NCBI taxonomy): domain Eukaryota; class Dinophyceae; order Prorocentrales; family Prorocentraceae; genus Prorocentrum; species Prorocentrum cordatum. The sequence goes on along the minus strand of CAUYUJ010014860.1, from coordinate 544,413 downwards.
CGCCCCTCACGAGGATCGCACCCGCTTCCTTTCCCTTCTTTTTCTGCCTCTTTGCCCGTGCACGCCGATGTCCATGGCTGCGGGCGCGGCGCCGCACTGAGTCCCCGCGACGCACGCTGGTCGCCCCGAAGGGGTCCCGGCGACGCGCGCGGGTCGTCCGCTGCGCGGATCAGAGAGCTGGCTGGGTGATAGCGGGCAAGACTGTGGCCGCTGGGCAGAGCGGCGCCGCCATGGGAGTGCCAAAATGGGGCGGCGCCGCCATGGGAGTTCCGCCACTGTGACCTTAGGTGGAGCTCCCTATGGCGCCACGAAACGTGTGAGGGGTGTGCCAAAATGGGGCGGCGGCGCCATGCGAGTTCCGCCACGGGGACCTTCGGTGGAGCTCCCTATGGGGCCACGACGCGTGTGAGGGGTGTGCCAAAATGGGGCGGCGGCGCCATGCGAGTTCCGCCACTGGGACCTTAGGTGGAGTGGGGCCACGAAACCAAAATGGGGCGGCGGCGCCATGCGAGTTCCGCCACGATGGGAGGTGGAGCTCCCTATGGGGCCACGAAACGTGTGAGAGGTGTGCCAAAATGGGGCGGGCGGCGCCGCCACTGCTCCCTATGGGGCCACAAACGTGTGAGGGGTGTGCCAAAATGGGGCGGCGGCGCCATGGGAGTTCCGACTGGGACCTTCGGTGGAGCTCCCTATGGGGCCACGAAGCGTGTGAGGGGTGTGCCAAAATGGGGCGGCGGCGCCATGCGAGTTCCGCACGGGGACCTCGGTGGAGCTCCCTATGGGGCCACGAAAACGTGTGAGGGGTGTGCCAAAATGGGGCGGCGGCGCCATGCGAGTTCCGCCACTGGGACCTTAGGTGGAGCTCCCCATGGGGCCACGAAGCGTGTGAGGGGTGTGCCACAATGGGGCGGCGGCGCCATGCGAGTTTCCCAACTGGAACCTTAGGTGGAGCTCCCTATGGGGCCACGAAACGTGTGAGGGGTTTGCCAAAATGGGGCGGCGGCGCCATGCGAGTTCCGCCACTGGGACCTTAGGTGGAGCTCCCTATGGGGCCACGACGCGTGTGAGGGGTGTGCCAAAATGGGGCGGCGGCGCCATGCGAGTTCCGCCACTGTGACCTTAGGTGGAGCTCCCTATGGGGCCACGAAACGTGTGAGGGGTGTGCCGAAACAGAGACATGCGGAGAGCAAAAGCCAGGATGGGGGAGGAGGGAGGAGGGGGAGGAGGAAGGAAGGAAGGAGACGCGGGGCACCGTCTCTTCAAAACGAGGACCCAACACCACAGGATGGTTGGGAAAAATCACGACCACAAGTTTTTCTACATATATTTTCGGCCTCTGGAGGCCCTCACCGAGCGTCGGGGCCGTCAAAAACGACTCGGGATGAAGAGTCGGCCCTGGGGAATGAGTCGAGGCCTGTGCCGATCAAGGAACAAACGGCACCGCCCTACCTACGGCCTGCCACGTTTCGCTACGGCCCATCGGGGGCCGTAGCGAACACCGCACGAAAGCCGAAGCCGGAGTTCATGGTATATGCCAAGGCCCGTGGGACCGTAGGTGGGGTGTTGTCGTTTGTTTTCTTGGCCCACGTGGGTCGACGTTATGAAACAAATCAAGACGTCGGGGGTCTGGGTCCCGAGGGCCCACTGGACCGGGCCAGGGGCGGCAAGCGTGCAGCAGCCGAGGGGCGCCGAAACAGCGGCGCGTCAGGGTGTTCATGAGATCCTGCAGATCGATCTGGTTCGAAAAATGACGCAGAAAGATGGGGCCCAGGGCTCAGGTCGTTATTTTTGCGATGCTGCATTTTTACCTGCAACGTCACATCTGAGGGGAGGGCGCGAACGGGCAGGAAACGCACCTGAGTCAGAGGAGGAAGAGGTATCGATACCGCTACCCTTCCATCCGCTTCGAATTGTTCGACGTCTCGGAAGGCCCTCGTCGCCGCGACTGGATTCCCCTCGAAGCTTTGCTCAGAGCGCACCCCGGGGGAGGTCTGAGGAGCAGCGGCATCCGTATAGTTCGGTCTCCCCACTGGGAAGCAGGGGGCGCACCACAGGTCACCACCCACCAAACCACCCCAACCCAACCCGAAGGCTTCAATTTGCCCTCCACTTCCAATGTGGGGGGAGGGTCGGGGAACATCGAGACACCCCCTGCCCCTCCCTCTGCCCCCCCCCCCCCCGATTCCCGGCGCTCCAACCTTTGCGAGGGGTGTGCCCGCGGACCGGCTCTTCGTCCCGAGTCGTCTCCTGGCGCGGGCCGGGGCCCCTCGAGGGCCCCCGAGGGGTTGCAGATGGCCAGGAGCTGGCTGAACCAATTCCCTCGGAGCCTCGAACCTCTGGGCCTCCCTGCGCCCTCGCTCGACCTCCCTGCCCCCCCTCCCCCCCCCCTCTGGGCCTCCCTGCGCCCTCGCTCGACCTCCCTGCCCCCCCGCCCCCCCCCTGGCGGGCGCCCGCGCCCCGCGCGGCCCCGCAGGCCCCGCCCCGGGCCTCGCTCCCGGCGCCGGCTCGGCTGGGAGCGGCCACGGTCCGCTCCCGGGAGGCGCCCGCGCGCTCTTGTGCGCAGGGGGTGGTTCGGGTTGACCCAGGAGGGGGTCCAGCGACGAGGGGGTGGTGCAATAGATCTGGTGCGACAGATTCGTGGGGCTGCAACACATTTGAGGCGTGCAGTACGATTCGGGGCGCAAGCGTATTGCTGCATTTTTGCGTGCACTGCATCACATGCAGTACAGTGCGACACAAGTCTGTGGCGCAGTACATTTGCAATACACTTGCCCCAAGTCTATTGCACCCGCTCCCTCTCAGCTGGACCCCCTTTTGGGTCACCCAACATGCTACAGGGGGGAGGGGGAGGGGGAGAGGGGAGGGCTTCTCAGAAGCACTCCTGCTTTGCGGAAGGCGCGGGCCTTCTTCATAGATGCAGGGCTGGCGACTTCCAGGAAGCAGCTTCCTTCTAAGAGGCCTTCCACCCCTCTCCCCCTACCTTCTTTGTGCGAGCCGTCGTTTCTTGACGCTCTGCGTATCCCCACCAGCCCATCCAGAAACGATTTCCAGGGGAGTTGCTTGACTCGTGGAAGCACGCAGTTGCACAGCCGCCTTGGAAGCGTGTTGGAGGCTGCGCATAATACAGCGGGAACATGTGTTTAGTGAATGTCCCTATGCTACTGCGGCTTCGTTGATGTCCCCGCGATTTGTCTTACGAGCCTTCTTGAAACCTCCTGGGACTATCTTGGGGGTAGGAAGAGGAGGACGAGGAGGAGGAGGAGGCAGAGGAGGAGGAGGCAGAGGAGGAGGAGGAGGAGGAGGAGGAGGAGGAGGAGGAGGAGGAGGAGGAGGAGGAGGAGGGAGGAGGAGGAGGAGGAGGAGGAGGAGGAGGCGGAGGAGGAGGAGGAGGAGGAGGAGGAGGAGGAGGAGGAGGAGGAACGCGGCACGAGTTTTGAGCTTTCGAGGGGGGCCTCAATTCCCCAGGCTCCATAGCCAGCCAAAGAGGGGCCCCCTCTCTGCAGGGGGGGGCCTGCAAAGACCCTGCAGAGACCCTGCAATATATGGGAGTATTGGATACTTTTTTTTTTTTTTGCGTTCCTTTGCAAGCACGTCGTTTTCGGCACCGCCTGATTCCGTGGCCTTGCCTCCTCCTGGCCTTGCCGTGAGGCCGCTCTCCTTCTGTCCCCCCCTCTTTGTTAATTCAAGCTTCGCGCAACCCGCTTAGCTTCGACCGGAAGAGGTGGCGCTCTCGACCCGCGGATCAAACAAGTGTTGGATACTTTTTGGAGCGATCTTGGGCCCCATGGCTCAAGCAGAGGGGGGTAACGGATTCAGGCCCTTCACGGAGGCTCAAACATGCCGTCTTGGGGCGCTCTTGGGGCGCTCTTGGGCGTACTTGGGGCCCTCTTGGAGCCCTCTTGGGCCTCCCTTGGCATGGGGTCCTCTTGTGCCGTCTTGGGGCCATCATGATGCCTCAAAAGCCCATAGGAAGCGAAAAGCCGATAGCGCAACACAACATTGATTTCTTTCGGTTTGGGAGCCATTTTGACCTCTTGGGGAGGTCCCTGGAGGACTCGAAGGGCATTCGAAACCTTCTTGGTGCCGTCTTGAGGTCTCTTGGAGGCATGTCGGAGGCTATCTCGACCCATCTTGAAGCATCCTGGGCCATCTTGGAGGCCAACTTAGGCTCTCTGAGGCCCTCTTGGGGCCATCTTGGACCGAAAAGGCTCAGGGGAGGCGAGGCGCCCCGTCCAGGCCCAGGGGAGGGGGCAGGGGGAGGGGTAAACCCTTCCCCCGAGCAGGGTGAGAAGGAGCTGTTGGACGAAGGAAGACCAGGGTTCATTCACCGAGCATGTTCTTTGGGTGGAGGGCGAGGGGTGACATCTGCAATGCCGCTTCGATGGACTCTCGAGGCCTGCATCTGCAAAAGGTGAGTCACAAGACGGATTGATCTTCGAGGTGCAGAAGCCCAGATGGATTTCACCCTGAGCCCTCCACCCTGAGCCCTCCACCCTGAGCCCTCCACCCTGAGCTCTTCACCCTGAGCCCTCGACCCTGAGCCCTCCATCCTGAGCCCTCCACTCCAAGAAAGCGCTCAGGTTAAACCACCCTGCGCCCTGAGGGCTGGTGGGACTCGTGCTCTATGGCGCCGCTTGCTCTGCCCCCCGGCGGCCCTGCGAGGGCCGTGGGCCTGGCCGTCGGCTACAGACGTCGCCGTCGTCGTCTTCTTCCTCGTCGTCGTCGTCTTCTTCCTCGTCGTCGTGCGACCGTTGGTGCGGGCACGCTTCCAGACATGCTCGCGTCGTGAGAGCAAAAACAGTTTTTTGGCGCAGCCTTCGGCCTCTGGGGGCCCTCGCAGGGCCACGGGACCGTCAAGAGACAGCTCGGGATGAAACGCCTGCCCTGGGGAAAGGGTCGTGATTTCCAAGGACCACGTATGGAAACAATCAGGACATCGCATGTTTGTCAGGAGGAGAAAACACACACAGACACAACTAACCGTCGATTCTCCAGAAAGTACGGGAAAATATGGGCAGTGGGGGGGAAGACAGAGACCCAGAAAACCTGGGGAAGCAGGGGGAATCCTTTCCTTTGTGTGCACTTCTCCGTGCGTCCCGGGGCCCCTTCAGTCTGGACGGAGGCCCCCAGGATGCCTGAACGCGATGCGATGGCGGCGGCCTGCGGCCTGCGCGCCCCAGTTCGGCCCCCCCGCGGCCCCGAGGGCCGTGCGCCAGGCGGTCGCCCCCTGCCTCGGGGCCACTCCCGCGCGCAGCCCCAGGCCGTGGCAGCCCGCTCGGGGGGTGCCCACGGCGCCCCGTCCACCCGGCGTGCTGGCGCCGCGGCGAGAGTCACGACGGCGGGCGCCGGGCCGCCTTCGGCCCCCGGCCGGGGGCCCTCCGGGGGCCCCCGGGGGCGAAGGAGCAGGCCCCGTAGGGGAGCGAGTCGGAGATTCTTGGGGGCATCGTGGCTCGGCCACGCGCAGAGGGGAGCAGGGGGAGGGAGGAAGGCCTCTTGGAAGCACCTTCTTGGAAGGCGTGGGCCTTGCACCTATAGATAAGGCTGGCGCCTTCTGAGAAGCCTTCCCCCCTCCCTCCCCCCTCCCCCTCCCCCTCCCCCGTCCCCCGTCCCCTCCCGCTCCCCCTCCCTCCTCCGTAGCGTCTTCTACTCAAGTTGCGATCTGTGGAACCCCCGCCCCTCGAGAGGGGCACCAGCGCCGTCTTCTGTCCCCTGCTCCCGAGGCATCCCAAACAGCCGCGCGCAGGGACGTGTTTCGGCAACCATTACATTCCTTTCCCCGCAACGTGCAGTGCTGCCACCATGGGTCGCTCGCCTTCTACTTGCTGCTCTAAGCATGGCTGCAACGGTTGAGAATGGAGTGGCGAGCAGTGGTGTTCAGCATGCGGTTCTTCATTCTCGAAGGACACCAGTTTCAAGCAAAAGGATTGGAACAAAGGCAGTGCATCAAGGGTCTCTTCTTTCCGCACTGGTAGAGGACGTTCGCGCCCTCCCCCGCAGCCAGGCAATGAGGAGGCTTCCGCCCAAGATGGAGTTCCTGATCCAGTGGCGTTGGCGCAGGCGCAAGTTACGTTCTGGCGAAAGTGGGTTGGACTTGATAAGAAAGGATCTCTTGATGCGCTGGGGTATCCTAAACAAGCTAAGATGCAGGCTCTTCGTGGCAAAAGCTTGGATCAACAAACGCAGTCGCGCTCTGGTCAGACCAATACCATCGAGGGCAAGCTCGTCACATATGCCAATGAGCATGCCGACGTGGAGGGCAGTATCGAGAAACTGTCCGGGGCGTACAAACTCAAGCTACATGACCAAACAGCGGCTCGAGAAGAGCTTCACTCTCCCGAAATCCAGCGTGTAGTGGCCGTGTCGGCGGCGGCTCAGGAGGTCTCCGGGGATTCGGACGTCAGGGCGCTGCTGCATGCCGCCCTGTAGTCAAACATCCCAGAGGGCAGCGTCATCCCGCCCAGTCTCACGGCCAAAGTTCAGGAGGTCGGGAGTTTGTTCGCCCAGCTCCAGGAGCAGCATAATGCAGCGATGGCCAGGGAGGCGGCGCCTCCACAGGCTATCCCACGCGGCGGCACCGAGGGGGCGACCGCGGCTTTGTCCGCGAGCAGGCTCGGCGCTGCGCCGTGGCCAGCGCCCCCCACAGCCGCCGCCGTGCGAGGTGTGGACAGTGATGATCGAATGGCCGCAGAGGCCTTGTGAGTCAACAGGGGAGAGGATGAGGCAGCTGCGGCAATGGGCTTCGACGAGGACGTGCCGCGCAGTTTTGCAGGCCATCGGCGCGCAGCAGACAGCCCTTTCAAGTGGCCGACCTCATGTTTTCCAACGGTTCGGACGCCGATCGGGTCAAGAAGATCAGAGGCGCAGCGTGTGCCGCAACAGGCGCGGCCACCCAGGCCGAGACGCTGTCTGTTTAGCAAGCTCGGTCCCGTCACGTTTAATGGCAGCTGCTGGCCCACGTGCGAGCAGTTCCTCAAGTCAAAGTCTGCGCGTGACTGTTCCCTGATTTGCGTCCAGGAACACAAACTCCGAGATGGGGATGTAATATCGCAGCAAGTTCAATGGTGCCAATCACTGGGTCGGTTCGCGCATATTTTACCCGCAGCTCTCAACAGCAATTAGAAGACTGTAAGTGGAGTTGCGATTTTCATCAGAGCGAATTGCATCAATGGCGTTTCCAGCATGCTTTTTTTTTCCCAGCTGTCGATGGCAGCAGATTGGCTGGTCTACTTCTGGAGACCCCCATACTCCTCAGGTTTGGGCTCGTGTGCGCCTACCTCAGAGCAGCTGGCGGGCTCTGGGAGGGCAACCTTGGCTTGCTTGCCGCTGACGATTTCAACCTGTCCCCGGCCAGGATCGATGGTCTCGATTTCCTCCACAGGGCCTCCCCCAAGCTGCTTGCCCCTAAGATACCTACGTTTCGTGCCCTCAAAACCTAGTCGGTCTTGGATTATTTTCACATCGGCAATGCCTTCAGCGACTTTGTCGACGAGGCCCGCGCATGGGCCAGCTATCGGATGTTTCCCCGCAGGCCAGCGTGTCTCGACCTCTCGGGAACAGGCGGCTTTCTGTTCCCAGCGTCGGCAAGGCAGCAGAGGCTACCGCCGTCCTTGCCTTTCAGGAACCGCGGGCCCGGACCCAGAGCGCTGGCACGCTCGAGTGCGCAGATGCCGTGCTCGCTGGTGCCGCCCAGCCTCTCAGCAAGCAGCAGCAGCAGCCCGTCTCAGACGTCATCTTTTTCACGAGCACCAAGGGTTTTGAGTTAAGCAGCCCATAAGCAGAGCTACATGTACTCCGCTACGACAGCCCTCGACCCCGAGAGCCAGCCACCCTATCGTCAAAAGGGTGCGAGCCAAGCCTAGGAATGACAAAGCCAGAGCAAGCTGGAGACGCCTAGAATCGCCCCTTCTTTGGCTCCGTAATCGTCTTGCCGACGCCAGCTACGCCATCTTCCACCATGATCTTACGCGCTATGCTTGCGCGACGCCCTTGCAGAGCTGGAAGAGGTGAAGAACCTCGAGCTCGGCCTCCGCGCGGCCGGGCAGCTCGGTGAGTTGCTCGTTGCAGACAGTGCGGCAGGTGCGCTAGCAGTGGGCACGGCCGACAGTGCCATCGGGGATCTCGTCGAGGACTTGGGTAAGTCCATCGATTCGGAGAAGGGTAACAGCAATCGGGAGGTCTCTAAAGCGTGGGCTTTCTGGGTGCAGATCGCTGCAAGGAGGTGCCGGCAGGGCGCGTCGCTGGGCCCGCAGTCTAGAGGCCTGCGCGCCGGCATCTAGCTTGCATCGCGGTTGATCGTCGGGCAGGCCGTCGAGAGTTCTTGGGGGGGGGGGGGCCGACAGACTTGCTAACATCAGGCAAACTGAATCGAGGACCCATCCCAACCCTGTCCCCAGCCCCATCGACGATCGTGTCGCCCTAGGCTCATTGACGGGAGAGGCGGTTCAAGCGGCGTCCACGAGCCCCCCCCAGAACCGCCTCGACTTGGGGCGGAGTCCATCCGAGGCATTTCCATTCATTGTCTGGCGATCAAGCGGGTCCTATAGCGCGGCTGATCCTGGCCGTCGAACGTCTCGGGTTCGCTCCGACGCAATTGCGAGCCATCATCTCGGTGCTCAACGCAAGCAGCAGGGCGCATCAGCAACCGAACCAGCTTTGAACCGCGTCAGCAACCGAACCAGGCCTCTACAGACCATGGGCTCTCATCCGCCAGGCAGCCGTTCGAGAGTCGGAAAGGCATCGTCGGCAACTCTCTCTCGCCCATCAAGCAGGACATTCCATAGTGGAGTTTGTTTTCAAGCAGGACCTGTATTGTGAGAACTACTCAAGGAGGATTGAAGCGTCTGCGTCAGGCATGGCGTTGTGCGAACAAAGAAATTATTACGATCGCATGAATCGCAACGAGCTGGCCTCGCGTCGCTACGTAGTGGATTCCCCGCTGCCCTATTCAGGCTCATCGTTGGCATCATCGCGGGCCCCGGGTTCGCGGTCCTCCAGGACATGATTGCCCCCGTGGTTTGTGCCAAGTTTGGGCTAGCCGCAGGGTGTGGTTTTGCTATTATCTAAGTCAGATGTGCACCGCTGTCCCTTTGGACTCCTGGGCTCGCCAGAACCCCTTCCTAGACCTGTGCGTGTTCATGGGCGATCTGCCCCTCGAGTCTCACGGCCCGAAGGCGATGGTGGTGGCCGGCCGCCTCGACTTGGGCGCGCGCAGTTTGCTCGCCTGCGTCGATGAAGACCTCGGGTGCAGCGTCTCGCCGGCCAAGACTCAGATGGCACCCCCAGCGACAGAGCTCCGGACCTCGACGAGGAAAAAGCTAGCAGACAGAGCCGGGTCAACCTGGGCATCTCAGCCCCCGAATTAGGCGTTGGGGCCGCAGCAGGAGCCCTCCAATGCAGATGGAGGAGGAACCGACTCGCCAGGGCGAGGATGGAGCAGATCAAGAGGAAGACGAGGTGGTGAGGGGCAATCAAGAAGGGGGGAGGGGATGCTCGGAGGATCTACAGCGCGAGGATTTTCGCCGCTATCTACATTGGACGCGAAGGGACGGGCCGTGACCAGTCGCAGTTAGCAGTAGCGCAGCAGCAGTGTTTTAGACTCGCATGCCCGAAATGCGCGACAATAAGCAGAACTGTAAGTCTCATCCCAGCGGGGGGCCCCACCTGGAAGTGCGCTCTAGGCCCATCCCTCCTTTGGCGCATGCAAGTGTGGACGGCCGCCGCCAATTCCACCCGCGCGCTGGCCTCGCCGAGTCTCGAGGCCGGCGGAGAGAGCCTCCTGGGGTCCACGCCCCAGCGATGGGCTGCCGTCCGAGGCCCCTTCGCGGCTGTGATCTTGTCTTTGGAACGAATTGGATGGAGTCTGGCCTTCCCCTTTTGTCATTGCAGCTCGCAATGGCAATCCGTGCCCCATGACGAGTTCCTCGCCTGCGTTCGTCCAGCATGCCTTGCAATATGGTTGGAGTGGCTATGTATGAGATTAGGCTGCTAGCAAGCTGGGCGATGCATGGGCTCGCCTCGATCCCTCAGTTGCAACTGCTGCCCTCGAAGATCAATTGTTGCCCAGACAGGGGCATGTTGATTGCCCTCGTGTCTCGCGCAGGGATGCTGGACGAGGGCCCGTGCTAACTATGCGGGCTACCCAGTCGAGACTGAGTGCCCCTGCGGTGCTGCTTCAGATGGCATCAGACACTGGACGTTCGAGCGCGCCATGTCTATGATTGAAGGAGAAGCAGCCTTTAGCCCAGCGGAGCTGGACACTTTGCAAGATAGGAGAGAGGATCCCTAGGTTCGATTTGGTTTTCAGCGGGGGCCCGCGTTTTCCGCGGGAGCCAGGCCTGGCCTCGGGATAGAACGCGTTCAGTTTAGGTGCAAGGACCCTGGTTTGTCCATGCACGAGGCCTTCGAAGGCCAAGTTTACACCGTGGCAGCTGTGAGATTTTTTGTCAGTATACTATACAGCTGGCTCTTCGGTCGTGGCCCAGAGAGAAACTAATTAATCATTCGCCGTCCTCTCTGGCCAAGTAGGACAGCCGTTCAAGCGTGCCTCAGGAGTAGCAGAGCAGCTGGCGATCCTCGTTGCGTGTCATGCGTCGCCGCTCGCCACTCATGTGCACGCGGACTATGAGGCCGCCGTGCGCCTTCTCCTGGCTCCTCGCTACCCTCGCAGGTCCGCGATGGGGGGCTTCGAAGGTGCGGGCAGGCGCGCGCGCGTCGTTCCGCCAGCCAGGCGCCCTTGTAAAGTCAACGGCCGCCAAGGCTTAGACGCAGCTTTTTCCGGCCCAAAAGACGCGCAGTACGCCATCGGCAATCGCGCCGCCGGCGAGGCGGCTAAGCAAGCGGCCCACTTTTCGGCTGAGCCGAGTCCGTTGGAGCTTGAAACGCGCGCCAGCCAACCGAAGCAGCCCAGCGTATTTTTGATTTATTTAGCCCGCATTCTCCTCGAGTGACCTGCTGTGGCCCCCAAGCGAGGGAAGATGGGGCCAGGGGCCCTCGCGAGTTCCACCCCCCCATGGGAGCCGCGTCCGCTCCACGTGTCTGGGGCCCTGTGGCCGCCTCTCCTCCGCCTCCTCCTCCTCCGCCGATTTTGTCTGCGCCTGAGAGCGCGACTCGAAGCTGGGAGTATATGAGGGGTGCGTGGATTTACGCGGTCTGTCGAGTTTCTGCCAAGTCCAGCCAGACACAGGTAGCGCGCGCTAAGGAATCGGACCAGGATGCTGCGAAGCCATGGCTTGTATCGTGCAGGACCCTCGACAGCATAATCTTTTGTCGCTCGAAGATCTGGACCATTCGAGCACCGTGATCCTCGGCGAAGATTGCAGCTCCTACATGGACACGGGTCTCAGTTCGGAGTGTTTGAGAGAGCCTCAGAGTTCGGGTGTTGTTGACCGTCTCGCCAAGGCTTTCTCTTTGCGTCGCCCGAGATGGGGGAGAGTTCGCCCGTCGCTTCTCCCCCCCAGCTCCCCTGGCCCAAGTTTACTGCCAGACTCAGGGATATGGAAGCAGCCCGAGGTTTTGTTGCAGGGGCATATTCCGCCTCATGAGCCTTTGAAGCGCAACGCCTCAGTCTCCGCGCTGGGGCGCGGTGGATTCAACAGACGGTGGCCAAGGGCCACGAGGTTTCGGCCCAGGGTCGGGTCGGCCAACCTTCAGCCTTCCCACAACCAGGCCATGGTCCCCCCTTCCCCCTCCCCCTCCCCTTCCCTTCCCCCTTATCGTTGTTCCTTATTTTTGCGCCCCCCCCCACCCAGGCGACCAGCAGCCAACCGGGAAATTAGCGGACACCATGCTCACCCCCTTTTCGTCCCTGCCAGAAAAACAATGCAACATGAGTTCTGCCTCCACATTTGGAGCATGCGCGGCCAACCCGATGCGCCCCCCTTCCCCGCCATCCTCGTCAACTACCAATAGAAATTATACTTTGGTGCAACATCTTTCAGTCATGTTCGTGAGGCCCGAGAGCACTTGGTATGTTTTTTTTGGCAGGGGTGTCAGCACATAGCCTAGTTGCCTGTTGTGCGCAGCGCTACCATCCCGAACAAAATGCAATACAAAGTGCACCTCGCGGTTAAATCTGGATAGTGCGCGGCCACCACGCGATCACTGCCATTTTTTCAGTGTAAAAATATTAATTCATAAGGGGCGGAAAAGGGGATGGTCGCGTATGGCCTGCTGTGCGCAGGGCCACCAGAAACAATGATGGGCATTTGTTTTCTACAGAGGAGGTGGGAGCCGACATGTTTCCCGACGTGTATTGTCACGTTCGCAGGCGCACCTGACACACTTTGGACGTGCCCCGGATGTGGCGCACCTGGCGCGGCTGGAGTATGCGGCACAGCCGGCGCACGCGGAGCACGTGGAGCATTTGGCGCACCAGGGGTGCCTGGCACGCTCGGGCCCCAGGGGTGCCTGGCGCGCGTGGCGCGCCTGGCACGCGTGGCGCACCTCGCCCCAGCGTCTCGCACATGGGGTCGGTTTTGGTTCCAGATAATTGTCCCTCCAAGCACGACCGCTGAACATGCTCAGATTCGGGTGTGACTTATGTGTTGGGAGGGCGGGTGGGAGTGAGCTAGACGCCTTGCTGTCTAGCGGGTGTCCTGAGCCTCCCCCCATACCCCTACCTCTACCCCTCCCCCCTCCCTTTAACCCCCTGTGCGCGCTGTGCGGGGGGGCCGTGATCGGAGCATCCGCCGCGCCACCCGGGCCCTCCTGCTGCCCCTCTCCGCCGTGGGGCCCGCGGCCAGGGGCGCAGTCCGCCTCGGGAAGGCGCTCGGGGCGTTCAACGCTGTGGTTGTCCGGCGCTGCCAGCGCAGCCGCTGTCGCCATCGCGTGCCAGCTCGAGACCGCCTTCGCCTGACGAACGAGCAACACACACCCATACCCATAGAGGGGGTCGTTGGGAGGAGGACTGGCCATGGGTATGGGTGCGGGTTGTCGGACCCTGGGGAACTCTCCCGTTCGAGCGGGGACCCCCATCCGACAACACGCACCCATAGCCCTCTCCGACCCCTCTATGGGTATGGGTGTGTGTTGTTGGTTCGTCATCACCCGTGCTCTTCGCCAGATCCGCAGTCGGCGCAGGAGGACGCACGCAAGGGAAGTTTTGCGACCACAGGGCCCCCTCGAGGCGGACAGAGGCAAGCAGAGCACCAGCATGCCGACTGCGGGAGCAAAGGCCTGCGCGAGCTGAACAGCTCACGACGCGCCAAGCAATACCACGTGCGCGAACCACAGAAGTCAGATTTTGGTGTTTCGGTCTCAGCTGGCACACTTCAGCAGACGTCGCGCAGGAAGAAGGAAGCACCGCCGCACATGTTTGTCGAAGGCCAACATGAGGGCACCAAGAGGTCCACCTCGCTCTCACCCAGAGCACCCTTGCGAAATACACCCTTTCAAATGACATGGTGCACCTAATGTACCGATGGACTCTGCTGTCAACGACCCGTTGGCTCAAAGCGTCGAAGCGATGACGCAGCGTGATCTAGAGGACAAGGAGGCGACCGAGGTGCCGAAAGTCGCATGCCATAGGATTCGACTGACGCAGATGCGAATACGAACCGCATTGCCCGCAATAGTGGGCGCAAGAAGGTCCATCGCCCAATGGGCGTCCACTTGGAGAGGGAAGGCGAGCACACGGCACGAAGATGTGCAGAAATTCCAGTCATGTTGGAGGCTATCTCCGCCGATATTGCCATCTCTTTGCGCGAGCGCTTCGCCATTTCCACCAAGCTGGAGGGAGCCAGTACCGATGCCAAAGCAAACTGTGCCAACTGATAACATGAATTGTAGAGTCATCGACCGTGGACTGTCCGTCAACGGCGTCAATCTGGAGGGCGCCATTCGCTCTGAGTCACTGCGCCCATAATGCTGCGGCTGGGCACGCGGGCTGCAGTACAGTATGGGCCTCCCCACCCCCCTCCCCACCGTCGCCGCCGCCGTCGTCCTCCTCCTCCTCGTCGTCCTCCTCCTCCTCCTCCTCGTCCCTCAAGCACCGTGACAAGAACGACTACCTCTACATCAAGCACCTGCAGGCCCGCGTTGCTGGCCTCGACAGGCTCGCCGTCCAATGAAGCCGTGAGCTGGCCCCGCGGGCCCGCGGTGCGTCTGGCGCGTTGCTGAGGAGAGGGCCGCCCCCCTCAGCTCTACCGATGCTTCTCCTCCTCGTCCTCCTCCCTTGTCATGGTGTCGTTCTTGTCCTCCTCCTCCTCCTCCACCTCCTCCCCGCCCTCCGTCTCCTGCCCCCCGCCGGAGTTGTCCACAAGAGCTGGGCGGCCGAGCCGACCGCGGCCTCCGTGGAGCACGCGGCCGGCGGCCGTGGCAAGCTGTCGCGCGCCGGCCACGGGCCCAGCGGCCCCCGCCCACAGCGCGGCGGCACCGCAGTGCCATCGCTGCCTCCCAGGGGGGGGGGGGCTGATGGGCTTGTTTTCCACCACCACCACCACCACCATAAGTTGGAAGGGAGGAGGAGGAGGAGGAGGAGGAGGAGGAGGAGGAGGAGGGGGAGGAGGAGGAGGAGGAAGGAGGAGGAGGAGGAGAGGAGGAGGAGGAGGAGGGAGGAGGAGAGGAGGAGGAGGAGGAGGAGGAGGAGGAGGAGGAGGAGGAGGAGGAGGGAGGAGGAGGAGGAGGAGGAGGAGGAGGAGGAGGAGGAGGGGGAGGAGGAGGAGGAGGAGGACCCCCTGCCCCTCCAACTGATGGTGGTGGTGGTGGAAAACAGGCCCATCAGAGGCAGCTGCTGCGGCTGGCGGCCCGGCCTGGAAGGGCGCCCTGGAGGGGTCCAGAAGACGGGCAGTGCCAAGGGGTGTCGCCACTGGCGGGGCCACCAGTTGCCCCCGAGCATCGGCGTTCCAGGATCGAATCTCGAGGATGTTTTTGGACGAGCGGGGTCGTTGTGGAGGGCTCTTGGAGTGTTCTGGTGGCCCATGGCCCTTCCTCGAGGAAGTGGCGGCCCTCCCTGCGGGCGGCCCCCCTTGACATTGCCTGGGGAAGGGCCCACGGGCGCGTCTCCCAGAAGAGGTCCGGGCACTAGTGCTGCTGCCTTTTCCTCGTCGCCACGGTCGGGCTCGCTTTGAAATGCTGGTCGGGGCGCCTCCCTGGCAGAGAGGCCTGTGCTGCCACGCGCGCAGCAGCCCGCGCAGGGCGCGCTCAGGCGCATGCTGTGACCTTGACCCCGACCTTGACCCTACAGGGTCCGGTTTGGATAAGGAGCATTTACTTTTCAAAAGGGGCCCGGTCGTTCCTTGGGTCTGCATACGTTCCGCCACCTTTTTGGCGGCGAGCCCCCCTGGTGTTCTTTCGGACTTCGTAGACTTACTTGGAAAAGCAGGGGCTCCGTTCCTTATTTATCGTTCCTTGGGTCAGGCCGAATACTGTAACGCACCCGCGGAAAGGTCTGGGGAGTAGCGGTATCGGCACGTTTCTGCCCCCTATGCTCACGACGGCCCCATCAGAGTGAGGGGGCGTCCGAGCGGTCTTGCTCTGCGGCCGCATCGGAGTCTCGACCCGAGCGCGCTACTCGGGCTCGCTGAGCGGGCACGCCATGTCGGGCGCGTCTGGCTTGGGAGCACCCCTCACTCTTGCCCGCAATTGCGGGGGGCATCTATTCGGCGGCGCGCCCAGGGGGAAGTGCAATTGATCAGACCTTCTCAAGAGGCCGCTGGGCTTCTCAGAAGCCCTCCGGCCTCCGATAGCGCCCCATGAGAGCCCGAAGAGCGCTACAAGATCGCTCAGTAATCTGAAGCCGGTGGCATGAGGGAGCGGGGGGGAGGGGGCAAGACTTGGAGAGAGGAGGGCAGGGGGAGGATGGGCGAGGATGCGTGGAAGAGGGAGGAGGGAGGATGTGAAAAAAAGACGAAGACAATGGCACTAGGGAAGGCGGTGGGCGGGCCATGATGGAGGCAGCGCCATGGGCTGGGCTAGAACCTGAGCGCGCGAAGCGCGCGCGTGGTTCTAATACATCTCTCGCCATATATTTGTGTGTGTGTGTGTGTGTAATGAAGGTGCATTGGCGCTTCGCACGATGCACCCTGGTCCTTCAAGCTTCGTTCGCACGGGTGGAGTGGGGGATATGGCGAGAGATAGAGACAGAGAGACAGAGAGAGAGAGACAAACAAAGGGAGAGAGAGAGAGAGAGAGAGAGAGAGAGAGAGAGAAAAAGAGAAAGAGAGAGAGAGAGAGAAATCAAAAAAAGAAACACCGAGAGAGGAACCGCACGTTCCTGCGAGCTGCTTCCTCAGCGTGGAGCGCCCCCCCGGCCCCGCGCGGCCGGGCCGCCGAGGCGCGCCCCCCGGGGGCGACGCGCCGGCCCTGCGGATGCCCGACGGGATCACGGGGCACGCGGCGGCGGCGGTGGCGGCGGCGGCGCGCCGAACCCCGCCGAGAGGCTCCTCGGCTCGCCCGCCCTCCGCAGGGAGGGGGGGAGGGAAAGGAAGGATGGTGGGAGGGCAGGAGGGGCAGGAGGGGCAGGAGGAGGAGGAGGAGGAGGAGGAGGAGGAGGAGGAGGAGGAGGAGGAGGAGGAGGAGGAGGAGGAGGAGCAGGAGCAGGAGCAGGAGCAGGAGCAGGAGGCAAGGCAGATGTAACGCAAAGGCGCATAAAAAGGGGGCATCCCGCAGTCTCCTGCCGCAGACACCGGGCCCCAGCGGGGTATCTGCAGAGGCGGGGCGGGGGCAGCACCCCCCCAGGGCCGCCCGGGGTGCCGCCTGGCCCGCTCGGGAATCGTGGGGCAGGCGTGCCCCGCCGCAGGGGGGCTTCTTGGAAGCGACAGCCTTCCTGGACAGAGAGGAGGACGTTGCTGGCATCGCCAGAGGCGGAGCAAGACCCCCAAGAGGGGGGGGGGGGTCACAGCACTGCCTAGAGGGGGGGGGGGGGGGCAAGGAAGGCGGGAGGGCCGCGCCCTGGCGCACGCGAAGATCGCGCACATTGCCAGGTCGCCTGCATCCTCCTGGGGCCCTGCTGGAGGGGGAGGGGGGAGAGGTAGAGAGCAGAACACCACGCGCACCACACGACAAGAGAGAGCTTACATCATGATCTGTTCGGGGGGGCCCTCACCTCGGGACAAAAGTGAAGCCAGTGGAGACTCGAGGATCCTGACCATCATTTTTTTTTGTCTGGGAGTTGCGGTAGGTCGAGACCCCTTGTACACTGCCTCGTCGTAACCGTTTGTAGTATGCCCCCGTCCCCCGTACATAACCTTGTCCGTATCGGTACCGTAAGCCACCTTCCCAATCACATCTCGTAGCAGGGGTCGGAGCTGCTACTTGTAGGTTGGGTTGGCCCTTCTGCTTTTTGTCCCCAAGCTGTCGGTCCTGCCTTCACCCGCTGGTAGAAGGCTAGTCCTCTGTCTCTTAGCTTAGAACACGTCCTGTGGGCAAGGGCGCCCTCGAGGGCACGAAGTTATTCGCGCTTCGCGCCTCGCGGTTCGGCTCCGATTCCTCATCCTCCTCTTCTCCCTTGGGAGGCGGCGCGAGAGCGCGAAGTTATTCGCACTTCGCGTTTCGCGCAGCGCGAAGCGCGCAGTTGGGAGCCCTCCTTTTCCTCCTCCTCCTCCTGCTCATCCTCCTTCTCGTCGTCGTCGTCCTCCTCCTTCTCCTCCTCTTCGCTTCTGATTCGTCGTTCGTTCGGTCTCCTCCTCCTCCGACGCTGCAGTCTTGTCTTCCTCGACCTTCTGCGTCTCCTTTGTGGGCTCCTGGCCGCCGTCCTCCTTCTTCTTGCTGATCTGCTCGTGGTCGATGCAGAGCTCGGGCCTCTTCACTCTCCAGCCGTACGGGATCCACGTCTCTTCGTCCTCCTGGGTCCCACCAGGGCGGCTGCTGCTCGAGCTTCTTCTCATACTCGTCGCTATTCTCGTTGGATGTGGACTTGTCCGCCTGCATGCCGTCGTATCTCTTGTCGCTTGGCGGCTCCGCGTCAGCTCCCACGGGCCTCGTTGTCAGCAGGCCCTGCACCCTCAGCATCTCTGCGATGCACATGGTCAGGTTGCCCATCTCGTCCGAGAGTTACATCAAATCCTCCTCCTTGGTGGGCTTTTCTTGGTCCGTCTTGACCTGTATCGTCCTGCACCTGCTGAGACTGATCATGATCTCAGCTTCATGAGGTCTGTGTTTATGTCGATCGCCGTCGATGCCAGCTCTGTGCCCGTCCGCTTGATGTTCGCCTCGGCGCTCCTCAGCACGTACTTCGCCTCTCCGATCTTGTCGCTGTTGCTCCTGACCTGGCCGACGAACTCCATTCCCGCGCTTGTCCCGTCGTGATGCCAGCCCCGCCCTTTCTCTTGAGCCCGGATACGCTGTACGGCCCCCCGCCACTCCAAGCTTCTGTCCCGTCGTCCAGCCCATCTATTCCAGCATCCGCTTACCTTGAGGGCAGTGTACTTCTCTAACTCCTCCTCATCCTCTCGCGCTTCTGCTGCTCTGATCCTCGCTGCCTTTCTTTGATTGCTAAGCGCGCTCGGGCCTCTCAAGTGCACTGTAGGGTCGAGGGCCATCCATGTCAACTCCACTGGGACCCCCCCAGGCAAGGAAGGCTCTTCGCTTTCTTGCTTTCCTGCAACACTGCAACATGCTCCTCTAGTCCTGGGCTGCCAGCGCTCTCGTTTCTGCATCTTCTGCCAACGGTAGCCTGTATTCGTACGTCTCTCTGTGGTCATCTCGCAGTGTCTGGGTGCAAATAGGTTCCGCCGCCAGTCCTCCCTGGTGAGGGTGTCTACCTGATTCGCACGTGCTCTGATCCCTGTCCCGGTAGGCACGTGGAGAGTAGAAGTAGCGTTTTTGTTGGTCCCCGGTTGTTCTGGTACTGAACCCTATGCTTCCGCATCTCGCTGTGGTTGTTCTGATCGTAATCCCACCAGATCTCTTCCGCTATCTTTGCCTTCCTTCTCTTCTGCTCTGTGTCCTTCACTGCCTTCAATACCGCCGACACCGTTGCCAGATCCTCCTGAACTTCCTTGTGCACCTCTTTCTCCGCGTCCTCCCCCAGCCTTTCTCTGATCTCTCTTCACTGTTTGAGCAGCTCCCTTCCCCTCCTCTTAAGCTCCTCCACAGCTGGGTCCTCCTGCTTCCTCTTCAGAAACGTCTTCCTCATGGCCTTCCTGCCCGCTTCCCCCCACAATTCCCTAGCGGCGTCGGGCGTAGCTTCGTTCATCGCCTCGTCCCACTTCGCCTGGTCCTCTAACTCATGGGATAAGTATTCGAACAGCTCGCCTCTCCTGTCTCCTTCCCCGAGGCACCTCATAAGCGCCTCTCTGTCGGGACCTTCGGGGCGAGTTGGGGGAGGTCGGGACCTGGTGGAGGTTATAGTAGGAAGGACAACACCTACTGGGAGGTGGTCTTTCAGACCTCTGCTTTTCATGAGCTGCGGTCGGTTCCCCTGGCTTCTCAACGTCATGTATCTTTCCACTATTCCCAGGGCCGAGGTCGGGATGGCGATGTGGTCTATCTTGCTTGGGTCTCCAGCTGGGCTGTGGTAGGTCGGTCCGCAGTCCCAGTGTGTCGTCGCAATGGATAACCCACTCTGGGCGCAGAAATTCCTGAATACCTTCCGACTGAAGTGCGGACTGCGTATTGAGGTCTCCTCTTATCGGTGTATTTCTCACTCCCAATGTGTCGCATTGTTCTTCTACCCATCCCATTCATCTGTTCGCGATGTCCTCGTACCTCGTGTTGTGGGTGGGCGTCAAGTATAGTACAAAGGGGACCAGGTCCCCTCCTTCCCAGTACAGTCTGACTCCTGACGCTCTCACCTGAATGCTGGACGGTGGTGTGTATATCCTTCGGAGAGCCGCCTTAGGAATTCTGTTGTCGATCAGTATCGTGGTGCCACATACGTTCGATATCCACCTGCTTCTTTTCCCTCCTTGTTGTATGTCCCCAGTGAAAACTTGTATTCACGGTTTGGTCCTGCTGTTCAGGTCCCGCTACCCACTTGTGCGTCCCACTATGTGGTATACTTTCCCAGTGGCGCACATCCACTTGGGTACTCCAGATTTCGTAATAAAGGGAGGGGGTCTCATTTTTTGGGGGGTCTCTTCCAGGCTATCTTGGAGGGCCTGGGGGGTCCGGGGACGATGTTTTGGAGGGTTCTCCCACGGGGGAGGTCTGAAATGGCTTGTCCTGGAGGGTCCAGACCCCCTCCCCTTTATTACGAAATCTGGAGTGATTGTCTTGCCACTTCGACGCAGCCAATCACACTCGTGTGGTGCCTGTTCCGTTGTCCACTTGTCCCTGTGCGCAGCGCGCCGTCACGGTGGGCTCTCTTCGTTTGAATGGGCTTCTACCCTTTTGTTGGGTACAGTCGGGGCCCTGAAGAAGGAACCCTTTTCGTTGGGGAGGGGCTCCGTGTTCCGCAGCTCGCCTCAGGTTTTCCTTATGTTTTTGATCGGAAATCAAAGTTTAACTTATGGAAAAAAGGGGCCTCGTTCCTTATTTAGGGTTCCTTAGGCCAACGCCCCGACTGTATGCGAGAGTGAGGAGCGGTTGTAGCAATGAGTGCCGTCCTGCGTGCGTGTGTGTGTGTGGGGGGGAGAGCACTGTCCCAGTGGCGCAGCTCGTTGCCAATGTCCTCTAGCCTCTCTACAGCGCTGACCGCGTGCGGGTTGCAATCGAGGATTCTCACGAGCAACGGGAGGACTACTACGAATCAAACACGAGTAATGATAGTAATAATGTTCACAGAAAGGAGAGTAACCACACTAAGAGTGATATCAGTAATCACAATGCTCATTAGACGACTACTACGACTCACAAACAGACGGCTAAGACAACGAACACAGCATGTAGATATTGACGCTACTAGTAACAACCGTATGAAACATGTAGAAATAATGAGACGGTGGCTAGTAATATTATCAATCAGGCGAATGCCACTACCACCATGAATAACAGTATTTTTTAGCAGGAATAATATTAGTACTAATGGCAGTGCTACAGAGACTAGCTGGTAGTGATACTACGCATGATACGAATACGACTAGCAATACAACTGACCCTATTCTTCATATCCATCATCGTAAGAATAGCATTTATACTGCGGACGCTACTAATGCTGATGCTGCTGATGATGCTGATTATGATGATTATGCTGCTGATGATGATAATGGTGATGATGCTGATGATGATGATGGTGATCAGAAGCATAACAATATTACTATCACTGCGAACAACAATTTTCACTGCGAACAACAATAACAATGCGATTTTTAATATTATGAAGAGGAGGAAAAGGAGGAGGACGAGGAGCAGGATGATGATGATGATGAGGAGGAGGAGGAGGAGCACGAGGAGGAGGAGGAGGCGCCGCTCCTCCTCCGCGCTCATCGGGCTCCGCCTGTGCTCGCAGCTTCTGGCCGCCTGCCTCCAGTCCCGCGCGCACGCGGTCAGCTGGCATCGAGTCACGAGCGGAGAACATACAGTCGGACCGAGGTACAAGATCGAGGTCGGTTCGGGGAGGGTGCCCTGAGGTTCTTCGTGTTTGTTGGATCTTCTTGTGCATCCTGGGAGTCGGCGATCAAATGGGTTGGGGTGGTTTGGCCAGCGGAGGGTCTCACGTTCTTGGAGGATGCTCTTCCGTCCTAGGTCTGGCCGCATCCGTAGCCGCGCCCTCGCGGTCTGGATCCCGGGGCGCGATCCCGCGGGTGCCCGGCCGCACGGTTGCGTTCTGCGCGGGGCATCTGCGAAAGAAGGCCCCGGGTGCCCAGCCCGCGAGGCCGCTGATGCAAATGTGTGCTTCGCCCACGATCCAGGCCCGCGCGCGCGCGGCCGGCATCGAGGCTTGCCCGATGCCTGCTGCGGGCGCACAGCCCTTGCCCTGGCCTTTGCTGGCATTCTCGGCGATGCGCAGAGGGCAGTAAGGGGATGGGGGGAAGGCTTCTGAGAGGCATCCCTGCTCCTTAGAAGGCGCGGGCGGCCTCCTTCTGAAAAGCCTACCCCCCTCCCCTACCCCCTTGCGCGCGCTGCCAATCGTTGATGACCGACCGCCGATCCGACGGGGCCCATCGACCGATCCCGCTGGGTGACGGTCAGGGATTTCGGCTCAGTGTGTCGTTCCGCCAGTTCTTGCCCACGCTGCGGCGCGGCACGCTTGCCACATCCCAGTCCCCAGGCGTCAACGTCCCGAGCCTTTCTGATCCTCCCGCCTGGTGCTGATGTTGATGCTGTTGCCGCTGCTGCTGAGGAGGATGAGGGCGAGGAGACGGACAATGACGAGGACGAGGAGAATGATGATGATGATAGCGGAGACAGAAAAAGCAGGAGGAGGAGGAAGAGGAGGAGGAGAGGGAGGAGGCGGAGGAGGAGGAAGATGAGGAGCAGGAGGATGAGGAGGACGACGATGAGGAAAATGATGCGACCCGTCAGTTGTGTCTCCTTTCGTTTTCACTTATGGAGGAGCGCTCATGAACCTCGTTTTGGGCTGTTTTGGCGCTGCCATGGGCTCCTGTGGGGTAGTCTTGGGGGTCCATTGGGACCCTCTTGGGCCGTCTTGGGACTCCTTGTGCCATCGGGGGGATCTCTTGGGGTTCTCGTGGCCGTCTGGGGAGCCTCTTCGGGCCGTCTTGATGCCGTCTTGGGCCATCCAGGGGTCCTCTTAAGCCGTCTTGGGTCCCTTCAGAGGCCCTCTCGTGCCAGCCTGAGGCCCTCCTGGGGAACGTCCTTGGTTGTCCAGCGGCCCTATTGGGTCTTGGAACCGTCTTGGGCCGTCTTGCGGCCTTCTTGAGGCCCTCGTTGGCCGTCTGGAGGCTATCTTGGGGGCTTCTTGGGCCGTCTTGAGCGCCCGGAAGCCCGAAAAGGCGAGAATGCGAATCTCCATCAGGCGCCTCAGGAACCGCAGTGATTCTGGCCTTTTTGGGTTTCGCTGGAAGTCCTCTTGGAACCCTCTTGGTCCATCTGGAAAGCCTTTTCGGCAGTCCTGAGGCCATCTTGGGCCGTCTTGGGGCCGTCTTGGGCAGTATTGACCGCACCTGGGAACAACTTGGCGGCCTTGGTGGCCTGCCTGGACAGTTTTGGAAGCAATCTGGAGCATCTCTGACGCCTTGGAGGGCGACAGGTAGGCAACTGGCAGCCCATGAAGCCTCGGGAGGGGGGCGGTGCACGGTAGGGGACGCCGCTAGAGGAGGGGGGGGGTCCTTTGCTAGAGTAGAAGCCCTACCAGACAGCATTTGGCATTCTGTCATGCCTCAACGCGCCAGGAGGCAGTGGCGGGTCAGACAAATTGCCGACGTACAGTGTTCCTGGATCAGCTGGCCAGGCTGCGCTCGTGACGGCATCGT
The DNA here is from genome assembly GCA_963575745.1 of Prorocentrum cordatum. Classification (NCBI taxonomy): domain Eukaryota; class Dinophyceae; order Prorocentrales; family Prorocentraceae; genus Prorocentrum; species Prorocentrum cordatum. The sequence goes on along the minus strand of CAUYUJ010014860.1, from coordinate 521,161 downwards.
GAAGGACTCCCTTGGGATGCTTTTTTTCTTCCTGCCCTGGGTAACTCAAGCCGCCCCCCTGCTTGCAGGTCGCGCTCCCTTCTATCAGATGAGCGGGACGATTAGCTGTGTACGGCCCGCAGCAGTTGCAGCAGACCGCCGCAGCTCCCGACTTCAAATCCTCTCCGCCCAGAGGTCATGAGCGGGGACTGGCGGCACAGCAAGATATCACACTGCAAGGGGCGCGCAGGCTAGTGCTGTCTGGTACGGTTGACTGCTCGACCTGCCGCATTCGACCTGCTGGAATCTCTTACATTCTGCACGTAGTGGCGAGCACGTCTGACAGTTCTGCTTGGTGGGGTTGGTGCCCTGGGAACCTTCCGAAGCTCACCGTGAGCATCCCGAGCTTTCCCCCGCCCCCCGGGGCTCCAGCATGTCAGCGAACGCCTTCAGCACCTGCCAGAGGCAGCATCGACTCCTGGACCTCGTCGGGCTTGCGAGCAGGGATCCGTGGACTGTGGCTGGTTGGTTCTCTTGCCTCCGCCGCCGCTGCTCCCTGTCCGGGCGTGGCTGCAGGAGCCAGGCGGGCCCAGAGCCGTCTGTGCTCTCTACCGCTCGCCGGCACCTCAGTGTTCCCCCCCCCCCCCTGTCAGTCGGCTTCGTTGATCGCGTGCGTCCCTCCGACGCTGCCTGCGGGCACCTGACGTGTCCCCCCCCCCCCCTTGCTCCGGGCGCCGCGCGCTTCGAGGCGCCGCCTCCGCCCTTCTTTTGGGGGGCCACCTGCGAACCCTACGCCTACCCCCCCAGGACTTCTGAGGGGGAGGGTGGGGTTCACTTCGCTCGGGAGCTCCCGAACGGAATGAACCTCACCCGAACCCTCGGAAGTCGTGGGGGGCAGGGGGTAGGGCTCGCAGGTGGCCCCCCTGTTCTCTGTTCTGGCGGCGGTCGGCCCTGGGGTCCTCGCCGCCACGGAGGGGCCAGCCCGAGAGCGTGGACTCCGGTGATCCAGCGGGCTCCCGTGGACTGGCGCCGCCTCCCTCCCCCCTCCTCCCTCCCCCTTCCTCCCCCCTCCTCCCTCCTCTCTCCTCCCCCTCCTTCCCCCCTGCCCCCCCTTCCTCCCTCCTCCCTCCTCCCTCCTCCCCCCGCCTCCCCTCCCTCCCTCCCTCCCTCCCTCCCTCCCTCCCTCCCTCCCTCCTCCCTCTCCCCTTCCCCTCCTCCTCCTCCTCCTCCTCCTCCTCCTCCTCTCCTCCTCCTCTCCTCTCTCTCCCTCCTCCCTCCTCCCTCCTCCCTCTCCCCTTCCCCTCCTCCCGCCTCCGCCCTTCCTCTCCCCCCATCCCCCTCGCTCCTGCTCCCCGCCCTTGCCCTGCCGGGGCGCTCGCGCTCCCTCCCGTGGGCCAGGGCGGTCGCTCCCCCCCTCGGCCGTGCTGTGGCCGCTCCGAGCCTTCGCTGCCCGGGCCCCCTGGGCCGCAGCCGGCCTCTGAGCGTGGTCGGCCCCCGGGGGGCCCTCGCCGGCCCACCGGGGACCGTCGAGAGACGACTCAGGACGAGAGGCCGGCCCCAGGGAAGTGGTGCAGACCTCCGGGCAGCCGGGGGCCCAGGCATCGAAAGAATGGGAGCGGCCGTGTGTCTGGAAGCGGGTCCTGCGGGAAGCGGGTCCTGCGTTTCGTCGGCTTCTTCGGGCCTTCGGGGCCCTCCACGGGTCCCAGGACTGTGAGAAAACGGCTGAGGATGAAGATCTCGTCCCGAGAAAAGGTCTCTCAGGGTCCAGGACCGGTTTCCTTCAGGACCCTATCCCCCTATGCTACATCCTCAGGGCGACAGTTTTTTTGTCTGAGGCTCGGACGACAGTCAGGAGGGCAAAAACACACAGACAGAATTAATCCTCGATTCCCCAGAAAATATAGGAAATATGGGAAGTGGGGGGGAAGACAGAAACCCAGAAAATATAGGAAAATACTGGAAATCCTGTTATTTGTGTGTGTGTGTATTTATTTGTGTGTCCCAGGGCTCCTTCAGCCACGGTATCCTGGAGTAGCTCATGAATGCCAGCTGCAGTTGGCGTGCTTGCGGTGAAAAAAAAGGCTCCTTCCCGTTGCGCTCCCCCCCTCCCCCGCCACAGCGTCAGCCACGGCGCCCGCGCTGCTGGCGGCCAGCTCTGGGGGCGGCGGGGGCCGCGACGACGTGTCGCTTCTGGGCGTCCAGGGCAGAGGCGGCTGCCCGGGGCTTCTCCGCCGCTCTCTGTGTCCCGTCCTCTCGAGGGGAGAAGCACAATGTCCATGACCAAGATGTCGCGGGAGCTTGTCGACGTCGATCTTGGTTCGCCCACGGGGGAGAGCGGGGAGGAGGGAGGGGGAGAGGGGCGAAGGGGGAGAGGGAGAGACATCGAAAAAGAGAGAGAGAGAGAGAGAGGGTGAGAGAGAGAGAGAGAGAAAGAGAAAAGGAGGGGAGAGCTGGGGAAGAGACAGGGCCTTGCGATATCCCCCGAGATCGCCCAGGACGACCCCGGGGCACCGGGGTGCCAGGTAGCCCCAGGAACGGGGAGAAGCGCAGGCGCACACCCGTGGGGTGCAGGTGCGCGGGTATGCCCCGCGCGGAAGGTACACACCGCGTTGTCCACGACACATGGCACCCCTCTGCGCCCTTCGTCTCCTCCTCCGTGGCCGTTTTGGCTCAAGGCCAGAATTCATCCACTTCAGTGCCTCGACGGGGTAGGCTCCCTTCCATACCACCGCGAGCGCCAGCGCTCCCCCAGCCCTCGGTTCCGCGCGGGGCCGCCTCACGCTTGAGTGCTTGAGCGTGGTCAGGCGAAGACGCCGAACAAGGAGAAGAAGGATGACAAGCGGGACAAGACGCAGAAGCGCCTGGCCTCCAGGGAGCCATCCGAGTCGGCTTCAGGCACCCCTCGTGCTGAGGCGTCGGCCGCTGCTGGTGGTCGTGCTGCACCTGCTGGTGATGCTCTGCACGTTGGCATGCATGTTGGCCCCAACTGCCATGAGCAGAAAGAACTCCTGGCCGAAGTTCAGCGGTACGTGTCCGCAGAGGTTGCTGCAGCTTGACTCGAGCCCCTCTCTGCCAGCATCGCCTCCGACATGGAGGAGCGGGTCGCCACCACTCTATCCGACGCCCTTGCCCCTGCCATGGCGAAGTTCGATTCTGCCCGTGACGGTCTTCAGGCTGTTCCTGGATTGGTCGAGAAACCCATCTTGGCCAAAGCACAGGCGACAGTTGCTGAGCAATTCAAGAAGTACCAGTGTCGATTGGATAAGCTTACGCTTCGAGGACGTGAACATACGACGACGCTTGATGAACACATGGCTGCTATCAAATCGTTCCAGCGTGACATCAGGTTGCTCAAGGGCGAGCTGGCGAGCGCTAGCGAGGATTCTAAGGTGGTTGTTCTCACGCAGACTGGTTTCGATCGCGACATCGACCGGAGGCTCATTCGAGTATATGTGTCAGGACCTGCCCCTGACCCTCGAGTCCGCGATGCTATGGACTCTTTTCCTCAAAGAGATTGGCATCTCAGCTGATGAATCTCACTTCAAGGGGGATTTTGTTGGACTGCATTTTGACATCTCCTTCCAAGGTGCGCTGGTCCCTGCATCCCATTTGGTCGCCTAGGTTTTGGCAGTCTTCGCAAAGACGGAGAATGGCGCCAACTTCACGTTCCTCTTCCGACGGGCGCCTCTAGCTGGCTTCATCGGGGCCCAGACAAATCACCCAAACAGCTTGCTACCGAAGTTATTGCCAACAAATTTCAGCATGAGCTCATGGAGGAGTGCAGTCGGCCCAGATTAGTAGATCGACTCTGCCAAATCAAGGGTGCCCTTGTGTCCCGTGTCTCGCGACCCATGCTTCCTACAATCCCGTGGCAATCTGGCCCTCGGAAGTGTCTTGTGTCTTCTCGCGTGTCCTGTCCAATCGAGTCCGATTGTATGGCGGCACTTGGTTCTTCGATCGGGAGCGCGGTGTGGTCTCCCGCATTTGGACGGATGTTTTTCGAGTGGTTCCGCAGCCGCAACGAGCGCCCGCGCAGCTTATCTTCAACAGGGATTTTTCTTGACAGTACGAAGTACAACCAGCGCGAGATGGTGGACCTTCTACAACCTGTGGTATCTGGAGGCCGAGTGGAGGCAGATTGGTGCTTATTTTAAGCCGTTAACTGAGGCGTCGTGGCCTGGTGATTTCAAGGGCCCCTGGGTCAGTCCATCCTTCTCGACATGGAGCGCCAGAGCGCTACTGCAGTACAAGAGTGCGAGAAGCCAATCTCAAAGCAACCTTTCTTCGGTCTCTTCGTCCTGATCGGTCACTTGTTGCACTTCAACAAGTCCATGGCAGTCATAATGAACCGTGCCGGTTTCTTCAGTTGGTCTCTCCTGGTGTTGTGGTGCAGTCCTCCTTTGTCCAGGGCAGTGCTGGATCACGTCGTGGTGGTGTTGCGACTGTTCTCCCTCATGGTGTGAGGTGGCCTCCGTCTTCGCAACGAGACCCACTCATTCTTGGGCGCGTCCTTCGCCTCTGCCTGGTCTTCGAGCACGTGGCACTCATCCACTGCAACATTCGCAGTCATCGGTTGAATGCAGCGCAGACCAGACTCGTCGCGCGCGAACTGAATCAAGATCGTCGAGCGGTTGCCCAGCGTCCTCGCAAGCTCTTCTTAGATGTGGTGGGTGACTTCAACTTTGCTCCAGTCGATGACTTACCATTTCATCTCCCCCAGGGTGCTGCGCCGTCTGGGCATCTCCGTGCGCGTGCGCAGCTTATGGCGATGGGCTTCTTGAGATTCGGCATTTTATGGCACTTACTGCTCTGTGGCTACGGATGCTATCTTTCTGACTGACGGAAACCGTGTCGCGCTGCCTGGATGGATGCTACGCCAACGTTGCTTACAATCTGCAATCCTTTAATGTTTCTGAGAAGGTATATGCGCGCAAGGTTAGCGACCGCTTTGCCGTGACCTTCTTCACCATGCCCAAAGCTGAGCGTGACCCTCAGCGGCATCCCATCTCTTATTCAAGCTCGACTTGATGATCAACGGCGCAACCGCCGGCGCGCTCAATTACGCGGTCAGTTGAAGGCAACTTTGCGCAAGATGACGATCTGGTTTCCGAACGGTAAGACTCTCTACGTTCGCGCCATTATCCGTGATGACGCCGCTATCGTATCGGGCGCTCTCGAGATGCATCGCGCGAAGATTCAGTGTTGGGCCCTTGTTTTCATGGCGAAGCCTCGCGAGTCTACTACCCCCGAGCGGCATGTTGAACGCCTCGTTCCTCCGCGCGACCATCGAGACCGGCGGCCTCCCACTCTGCGAGATGATCGGCGCGTTCCTCGGCGTGCCCCCCCCCGCGGCGCCTGGCGTCGCTGGGCCGCGTTGTGCAGCTTGGCAGGCGCGCGGGCGGGGGGCTCGGATTCTATGTGATGCTATTCTTTGGTGGCTCGATGGCCTCCTGGCGAGCTCGACTGACGCGTGGCAGGTCTTCGCGCCGAAGGTTCCCAGTTCGTCCGACTCGACTCCTGGAAGCTGCCTGCGCAAATCTCGAGGCCGCGCGCCCTGGGGCCCCGCGACGCAGATGGGGAGATCTCGGCCGTCCGTTTCTCGCTCGAGAAGGTCGCGCGCAGAGTGGCTCCATGGGCCCGGAGAGGATGAGTGGCGAGGCGCTCCTTCATGACCGACGTTCTTGAATTGGATGTGGCGGCTCGCTCGCGCAGTTCCTTGGAGTTGGCCTCGGATGGCAGCCTGTGCTGTTCTCGCTGGATGTTGCCCGAGCAATCCCGTCGCTGGCGCAGGGTCTCATGCTTGATGTGCTGAGGCGACTTCTGCTGCCTGCCCTTCTCCTTTCCTGTCTGGAGGTGAGCTGCTAGCCCGTGCTTGGTTGCGTGATTGCACGCAGCCGCTGGGAACTTGGTTTTGTTCATTCTGTTGGGATTGTGCAAGGGCGCCCGATGTCCGGCGCTTCCTTCGCGATTGTGACAACCCCATTTGCGCCGGATCTTGGTGGCGAGCCGTGGCGCGGCGCGCTGGCGCGCTGATGGTATTGGCAGAGCTCTGAAATCCATTATGTTTCTGAAGGTTGTCTGGCGTGTCCCCAGCATTGCTGAGCGGGTGGCTACGCTGCGTTTCAAGCCATCGCAATGCAAAAGTACCCCTCTCTCGGATGCGTTCTCGGACCGCCTGATGCTGGAGATCAAGCGATGTCTGGCAGCTGATGTTCCTGCGCGGCACGACTTTCAAGCAGTTGTGGTTCGCAAGTATCTGGGGCTATGGCTCGGGCCCGCCGCTGATGATCACCTTCGATTTCGTAAGCCTGTTCAGAAGGTTATCTCTCGTGGGCTGGCTCTCGGCTGCGGCGCTGCTCCTGCCTCTTTTCTGGCTTTTCATTACTCTGCGCGGTGTAGTCCTTGGCTTTCCTATGTTGCGCGGTTGGAGCCGCTTCCTGCTGATCTTCGTCGTCGTGAGCTGGGTGTCCTGGCTTCGACGCCGCGGCCCCCCTGTGGCGCAGTGCAGCCGGCGCAAGTCTCGAGGCTTTGCGGGCGGGGGGGGCCCTCGCATTGCTGCGCGGTCTTCTGCGGCGGCTGCGGCTCTCATCAGAGCTGCTCGGGTTGCAATTGAGGAATGGGTTGAACCAGTTCGCGTCCGAAGCTTCTGACCAACTTCCTTTATTCCTGTTGTGAGGCTTTTGAGTGATGGCAACGTGGCTAAGCTGTCTCCTTGGTTTTGGACAGTGCCCAGCTTCGCGGGCAGACTGCGTGCGGTGCGCTCCTGCTCGAAATGCCCTGTATTGCCGATGGGCGTGATGCTGTTGGGCAGCTCTTGGTCGATGCAGAGCTTCGCCAGGCGCCCGACCTTCCGCATTTTGATCGGCCCCCGGATGTTCAAGTGGCAGCGGGCCATCAACCTGGCGCTTGGGCGCGCAATGTCTTCGCCCTTCGCGATCCCTGCAACGACCGCTAGTCGATTCCGTAAGTGGTGGCCGCAACATGATCAGCTGATTGATGGCATTGATTGGGATGTTGTGAAAGTTCGTCTTTTTCGCCTGCGTCCATCCTGGTCCAGACCTATTCTGTGAAGCAGGGACAATGCTTGGATGACCTCGTGGCGGATTCTTGGAAATAGAGGCAGACGTGGGTGCATTTTGGGTTGTGTGAATGAGACGCGTCGCCTCAAACGCTGGATTGTATGCCCACTTCTTTGGCGTGCCCTTCGGCTCGCTCTCCATGTTCCAGTGGCAGATCTTTCTGTCCATCGTCTTGATAGGTTAGGGCTGCGACCCCCTGACCACGACCGCTTCTCCGAGTACCTTGTTGCCCTCATACACGATGTACCACTCTGTCAAGCACTACGATGTCGAAGACATCGTCTTCGACGAGCTCATCGAATACAACAAGGCTTCTGGCAGGAGCCTGCGCCTCCCGCGCCGCGGGCCCGCGGCCGCCGCTGCCGCTGCCTAGGCGCCCAGCACGGACCTGCTGCGCTAAGGCACGGTGCGCTCCTCCTGTTCCTCTTCCTCCTCCTGCCTCAGGCCTGCTCAGAGCAGGACCTTCATCCAGATGCACCTTGCAGGGGTATTCGAAGGTTCCATACGTGGATACCACTCCCCTAAGCGTCTTAATCCTTAATCTCTCCTGCCTCCTCGCCTCCTCTCTCTTGTCTCCTCTCTGCTCCCTCCTTCCTACATCCTCTGGCGGTTGTGGTGATCCTTCGTCCCCTTGCGAACGCGGCACCAATGCTTCCCACCACGCCCGCTCGATCCCCGCGTCGTGGGAGATCGCCAGCCCCCTCCCCGCCATCCGTGCAGGCGGCGGCGCGGGGGCATCCGCCAGGGGCGCGGCGACTGGGCGTCCGAAGCCGCCAGGTCGGCTGGAGGAGTGGGGAGAGGGAAAGTATCGAAGGCACCCGCGGTCAGGAACTCTGTCCGCCGAGTCTGGCCCACCACGCTTCGGCGCAGCGTGCTATCCACGCCCCCACTTCCCAAGCGCCAGCGTCCTGAGCCTTTCCCAGCCTTCCGCCCCGATGAGCGGAACGGCGCTTTGTCCGCCGTGGCATGCGGAGCACAAGCTCCCCACGACCGTGTGGCGAACCACCGCCGTCCGCCTGCCGTTCTGGAAACGCGCCGTGCGGCCAAACGTTGGGCCGACGTCTTGCCATGCTCGTGGATCATGTGCTGCCACGGCTGTTGTGGAAGCCCTCTGGGAAATGCTTGTGGGAGGAGGGAGGGTGAGGAGAGGAAGGAGGACAAGGAGGAGGTGCAGAAGGAAGAAGGAGGCCTCCTGGGGCCTCCTTTGGGCTTTTTGGGGGCCTCTGAAGACCTTGTGGGGCCTCTTGTGGACCTCTAGGAGGCCTCATGAAAGGGGGGGGCTCGGATTTCGGAGGGCGTCTCGGGGGCCCATCTAGGCGCTCTAGGGCTGTCTTGGAGGTCTCTGGGGTCGTCTTGGGGCCTCTGGGGGTGGGGCCGTTTTGGGGCCCGTCTTGGGCCCCTCGTGGCCTGTCTTGGGGTCCTCATGGGGGGCTCATCTTGGAGTCCTCTGGGGCCGTCTTTGGATGCCGGAAGCCCGGCGTGGTGAGACCGCGAAAACTATGGAAACATCTAAGGACAATCGATCATTTTGGCCTTCCGGATGCCCTCTTGCGTCTTGTAGGGCTCTTGGGCCGTCTGGAGCGCAACTTGGGCCGTCTTGGAGTCATACTTGGCCGACTTGGAGGCCTCTTGGACCCTCTTGGGTCGTCTTTTAGGCCATCTTGGGCCACATTGGGCCAACCTGAAGGGTATCTTGGCCATCTTGGAGGGCACCTCGAGGTCATCTTAGGCAGGATGGCCGTGGGGAGACGGAGACGTCTCGCCCGGGTCTTTCTGTGTGGCTGGCTTTATCGGCCCAGGCCCATTGGATCATTTAGCGGAGGTTGAAACCAGCCAACAGATAAAGTTCAGCACGCAGTGCACCCCTCTGATAAACACAGGGGGCGGTGTATGGCCAAGCCACATGGGACCGCGTAGGAGCGAACCACCGCCGCCCCTTGCCTTTTGGAAACGCCTGTGCGGCCCAATGCCAAATTTTGGGCCGAAGTCTGGCCAAGCTATTCGACGATGCGTGTTTCCCAGCAGTTGTGGCAACCCTTGGGGGAACATCTGGGAGTCGAAGAGGAATGAGCATTCGAGGGTGGAGAAGGAGGACAAGGAGGTTGAGGAGGGTGAGGATGAGAAGGAGGAGGATAGCCAATGTAAGCCCCAGGCGCGCGAGCGATGCTGCAATACACCCTCCCTCCACGTTCTCTCTTCACAGGTCCCTGTAAGTACCCCGTTGGAAGACAACCGTGTCAAAATCCTCAACCGTGCCAGAACACCATTCCTGGGATTTCAACGCCGCGAATCGACGTTACAGTTGCGTCCTGGCCATCCTGAACCGTTCCGGAACACCACTCCTGGGGTTTCAACACCTTGAGTCAACGTGACTGTTGCGCCCTGACAGTCCTAAACCGTGCCAAAACAATATTTCTGGGACGTCCACCGCAAGATCCTTGGAAATCGCTGTAACCTTTGAAGACGGAAATGCACGGCTTAAAGGCGAGAGCCTCAGTTTGATAATCAATCACCTTCAGTCTTTGAAATTGCTGATTACTTTTGAGACGAATGTGCGCGGCTCTAAGTCGAGATCCACATTTTGGAAACCACCCGCCTTCCATGCGTGAAGCCCTTGCGAACTCTTAAGACGAATGTTCGCGTCGCTACGGCGAGAGCTACATTTTGAGAACCGCCCGCCCTTCATCGGTGAAGCGGTCGCAAAGCTTTCAGACGAATGAGCGCGGTGCTTAGGCGGAAACCACATTTTGAAAACGACAAGCCTTACATGTTTGAAACTGTTGCACATATTAAGCTTCAGGATCGCAGCCCGCCCTACTGAAACGTCTCGGGGTGCGACAGGGAGGATCCTTTCACAAGGAAAATGGATGACATAGGAATAGAAGAAGGAGGAGGAGGAGGAGGAGGAGAAAGATAAGTAAGAAGAGGTGGCCTCTCGAGGCCCTCTTGGGGCCTCCTGGGTGGTCTCTCATGGACCTCTGAAGGGGCCCCTGGGGGGCCTCCAGGGGCCTTCTGGGCCCTCTTGGGGGGATTTTCGGGGCTTTTTGGAGGCTTCGTAATGCTCCAAGGGACCTTTTAGCCTTCGGATGCTGTCTTGGGGCTCTCTCTGGGCAATCTTGGGTTTCTCCTTGCGGCGCTTTAGGGCCGTCTTGGATGTCTATCGGGCCGTTTCGGGGTCGTCGTGGGGCACTCGTGGGCCGTGTTAGGGGCCTTCTTGGGGTGTCTTGCGGTCTTTTTGGGGGCCTCTTGGGCCGTCTTGGGGTGATCTTGGAGCTTATGTGGCCGTCTTGGAGCGTCGGCATTCCCAGCAGGCGAGAACGTTTAAACCTTAAACATCCTGAGGGTTTCGTCTTCTTGGAGCCCTCTTGAACCCCAAGTGGCTGATGCATCGCCGACGTCGCCGATGCATCACCGATGCATCGGCAATGCATCGACTATGCGGCGCGATCCCCCGACCCTATCTACGTAGTCGGATCCCAGTTGGGAAGCAGGACCATCCACCATCCTCGCCTCCCCCAGCCCGCGCGGGAGGAACGGATGGACCTTTGGGGGTGGGCGCTGGGGCTCCCCAGGCGAAGGCCGTCGCTTCCGCGCCGCTGCAGAGGCGGGTGAGCTTCGCCGTGGGGAGGAGGAGGAGGAGGAGGAGGAGGAGGAGGAGGAGGAGGAGGAGGAGGAGGAGGAGGAGGAGGAGGAGGAGGAAAAGGAGGAGTATGCTGCCGCTACTGCTGCCTCTGCTGATGATGACGACGATTATGGTGATGGCGGTGATGATACTGATGATGATAATACAAGGCGATGATGGTGATGTTGTTGATGATGATGGTGATGATGACGACGTTGCTTATGATGCTGATGATGATGATGATGATGATGATGATGCGAATGATGATGCTGATACTGACGACGGCGATGATGCTTTTGCAGATGATGCTGTTGCTGATGATGGTGATGATTGTGATTATGGTGAGGCTGCTGCTGACGAAAACGACGATTGTGGTACTGCTGATAAAGGTGCTGCTGCCACTGATGATGATGACGATGCTGATGATGCTGATGATGACGATGCCGATGACACTGATGATGACAATGACGATGACGATGCCGATGCCGACGACGATGATGATGGCGATGCTGATGTTGATGATGATGATGCTGATGATGATGATGATGGTGGTGGTGGTGATGATGATGGTGACGATGACGATGATGATGCTGATGATGATGATGACGATGATGATGATGTTGATGATGATGGCGACGATGATGATGATGGTGGTGATGATAATGCTGCTGATGATGCTGATGATGACGATGTCGATGCCAATGATGATGACGACGCCGATGCTGACGACGATGATGCTGCTGATGATGATTAATGATGATGCCGTTGGTGATGATGGTGATAATGGTGATGCTGATGAGAGTGGTGCTGCTGATGATGATGATGATGATGAGGATGATGATGATGAGGATGGGTATGATGATGATTATTATGTTGATGTTGGTGAAGATGCTGGTCACGCTGACGCTGATGATGATCGCGATCATGACGATGATGAGGATGCTGGTCATGATGATGATGCTGATGATGATGATGATGATGATGGTGATGAACATGATGATGGTGTTACTGCGGATGATGTCGTTGATGCGGATGCTGATGACGACGACGACGATGATGATCGTGATGATGATGGTGATTAGGATGCTGATGATGAGGTTGATGCTGATGATGCTGCTGATGATGCTGATAATTATGATGCTGATGATGCTGATGATGCTGATGACAGTGATGATGATTCTGCTGATGATGATGATGATGCTGCTGATGCTGATGCTGATGCTGCTGATGATGATGGTGATGATGCAGCTGCTGCTGCTGCTGCTGCTGCTGCTGATGATGATGATGATGATGATGATGATGATGATGATGATGATGATGATGATGATGAGAAGGATGATGAGGAGGAGGAGAAGGAGGAGGAGGAGAGGGAGGGGGATGAGGAGGAGGAGGAGTCGGAGGAGGAGGAGCAGGTGGAGGAAGAGGAGGAACAGGAGGAGGAAGAGGAGGAGGAGGAGGAGGATGAGGAGGAGGAGAAGGAAGAGCTGTAGAAGGGAAGAGGTGAGGAAACGGAATATGCGGATGAAGAAGTGAGAGGAGGAGGAGGTGGAGGAGGAGGAGGAGGAGGAGGTGTGAATCGCAGTGCTGTTTCTTGCCTGTTGCTGCCTCGGCCCGTCCATAGACCAATCTGGTTCGAGCTTGCGAGGTTGCGCGCGGGGCCGCGCGATAGATAAACGAGCAGGCTCCAGGGGAAGATCGGTCAGGAGAATTGCGAGAGGGAGAAGTACTAGGACGTACTTGTATTTTGAACGATTCTGAGGTTTAGAATCTGCATTGGTCTTGAGCCAACGTCGAGTCCTCCAGCGGGGACATGGCAGACGGAGGCTCTGCGAGTGGTGGTGCAGGTCAGTGGCGACGTCTCCCTCCGGAGGCTCTGCGACGCGGCGCTGGAGTACAAGAGCTGGCGGCGCTGGATCGGCGCCAAGCTGGCCGTGGAGACGAGCAGAGGCTTGGCGAAGGAGGCTCTGGGCCCGCTGGTGCTGACTCTGCTCGACGACGAAGCAGAGAGAGCCTGCGAGCACTTGGAGCTCGCGGACATCGAGAAGGAAGGAGGCGCCGATCTGATCTTCCAGGCCCTGGAAGAGCGCTTCCCCGACAAAGAGGCCAGCGACAGGATCGGCGACGGCCTGGAGAGTGTCTTCGGGCTGGCCATCGAGCGGGGCGAGACATCCTCGGCGTGCACGGGAAGAGCGAGAACGATCTTCGCCAAGGCGAGGATGGAGGGGGTGGAGCTCCCTTCGGTGGCCCAGGGGTTCCTGCTCTTGAAGGGGGCCCGGCTCGGCATAGAGCGGAGAGCGGTCGTGCTGGCGGCCAGTCAGCGCCAGTGGGGCTTCTCCGAGATGTCGGCCGCCATCCGGACCGCCTACCCCAAGCAGATGCCGACGTCCCAGGTCCACGAGGTGAACGCCTGGGAGGACAGGTCCGCCACCGCACCCACGGCCTCGGCAGCGGAGGCGACATCGACGATCGAGGAGGATGACGTTGAGGCCGAGATAAATGAGCTGCTTGGGGAGGAAGATCCCATTGACGAGGAGGACGCGATCGACATACTGGCTACGTGGAAGGAGACGAGGACTGCAATGACCAAGGAGAAACTACAACGGGGACTACCCGGACGCGATGCAGTGGGGCTAAAGCGATTGAAGGATAAGGTCCGCTGCTTCCTGTGCAAAGAGATCGGCCACTTCAGCCGGGAGTGTCCGAAACGACACCGATCACAACAGGGTGGCCAGAAGCGTTTCATGCAGAGATCCTTCAATCAGGGACAGCGAGCAGTACGACAGGAAGCGGCGGTTCAGGTGATGGTGACTCAGCCGACGATGGCACATGAAGATGACGAGTGTGCATGGTCTGAGATCGACGTGCTGATCGCCTCATGGTCGAGAGACAAGCAGCCGAACCTCATCACCAAGCTGACGAACGAGGAGAGGTTCAGACGGCTGGCGCACGAGAGGCGCGAGACGGAGCAGGACGCCGATGCGGACGAGATCGACGAGGCTGACGGAGATGAGGACACCGTCGAGGCGTGCGCGTGTCACGCTCCAGGCTGTGGCGCCCTGGACTCCGGTTGTGGCATGGCCCTGATCGGTTCGGAGACTCTCGAGGAGTACGAGAAGGAGACGGGCCTGAAGCCGGAGTGGGAAGAGGATGTACCGAGCGTCAGATTCAAGAGCTACGACGGGAAGCTCAGGAGGTGTCAGGAGGCGTGCTGGATCCAGTGGCACATCCCTGCGGCCAAGAAGCGGGTGAAGATCCTGGTCTACGTGATCGAGGGCAAGGCCGGACTCCTGATCAGCAAGCAAGTGATGAAGATGCTCCAGGCGAACTTGGACATGAGCAAGAATCGACTGTGGCTTGGCCGGCTGGACACGTCAGTGCCTGTTCGCGAAGCGGAATGTAGTGGGCGCTACGAAGTGGATCTGCTCGGGCGCGAGTTTGAGGACAACCCGAAGCCGGACACTTCAGTGGATGAGACGATGCTGAGGATCGACGACCTGCCGACGCCTTTTCAGTAGGGCCGGGTCGGCGCCCTCAGGCCAGCGAGGACATCAGCGTCCAGGTCCTCGCCGTGAAGAACCAGGTGCCCGGGGTGATGGAGATCTTCTCGCCCCCGCGGGTGTGCCCGCATGCGCCCGACTACGGGGTGCGCGACCTCGGGTCGTTCGACAAGGTCTCGGGCTGGGGCGCTCGCCAGCCCCAGGACGTGCAGGAGCTGTGGGATAGGATTCAAAAGGAAGAGCCTTTCTGTGTTATCATGTCACCTCCCTGCGAGAAACTCACGGCTCTTCAGAATCTAACCCCAGATGAAAAACGGCGAGATCTGAAACGGCACCTTCGGGAACTCCTGGAAGCAAAGCGTTTTGTGGTGGAGTGTATCCGGATTGCCGAACACCAGCTCTCCAACGATAGGCACTTCATCTTTGAGGCACCTCCGACTGCGGCGACATATGGGCTACGAGCTATGAAACGGTTACTCCAGGATCCTAGGGTCCATGTGGGTGTGACGAGTGGTTGTCGCGTGGGCCTTCGGCACCCCATTTCAGGAGCTCTCCTGAGCAAGCGCTGGGAATTCGTGACATCGTCACCAGAGGTGGCAGCTGAGCTGTCTCTCCGATGCTACGGTGACCATGCCCATGTGAGGGCCGAGGGTGGGAGCCCTCTGCCAGGACTGGGTATCTCTCTTCCCCGATGGACTCAGATCTACCCGACAAAGCTGGTGAAACGAATTCTCCAGGGACTTTCGAGGGCCTGTGTGATCTGTGATGGGGGAGAGGAGGTGGGGGCCTGTGCTGTCGATGTGGATCGAGGAGACGATGATGAGGTATGTCCCAGGCGACCGCAAAGTTTTGGGGCGGCCTTACGACGGCTCCATGTGAATCTGGGTCATGCAACGACTGCGACGATGTTACGACACCTACGACATGCGAATGCGAGTACCGAGGCGTTACGACAGGCAGCGAATTTCCATTGCGACGACTGTGCATCACGCCGACAGCCCGGTATCGCGAGGTACAGCGCCCCTCCCACACTTCAGCCTCCGTTGAAATCGGTGGCGATGGATGTGAAGGAACTGCCCTACTACATCCCAGGGGAAAAACGGAAGTGTCTCAACATCATCTGCGATGCATCATCTCTTCATTTGATGGCTCCGCTGAAGGTCGGAGAGACGGAGTCGTCCCAAGTTCTGCTTCGCACGTACCGGGACAACTGGACCCGACCGTGCATGAGGCCCACGTGGCTGAAGGTAGATGCTGCTAGTGCACATGTGTCGGGAGATTTTCAAGATGCCATGGACCGGGATGGGGCGATTCTGGTGGATACTGCAGGTATGGCAAAGGAGCAGAACGGGAAAGTGGAGGTACACGGTAAGTGGTTTGAACAGTGGTTGCAGGTGATGATTGATGAGATTCAGCCCCAGGATGAAGGTGAATGGTTGGAATGTGTAGCGCAGCTCCAGGAGGCCAAGAACTCGGTGTTAAGTGTGGAAGGTGTTTCCCCGTGTCAGATTGTTTTCGGCAGGAACCCGGAGGCCCCAGAAGATTTACTTCAAGAGAACCCGAACCTGGTTGCTAACAGCTGTGTGTTGCACGATTCTGTGGCAGCGAGGGCTGCCAGTATTCGCGCCATGGCCCGACGGGTGATATTGGCGCACAACGAGAAGAAGGCAGCTCGTGTTGCCCTCGACTGCCGTCCGCGGGTGCATCGTGTTTTTCAGGCTGGAGATATGGTAGCTGTGTGGCGCAAGGTCAAGGGTGCAATAGCCGGAAAGACGTCATCGTACAGGTGGCGACCAGGAATCTGTGTTGGGCCTGTCATGGGAAATTACTGGGTTGCTCTTCCTGGAAGCCTTGTGAAAGCGCCCCCGGAACAGATGAGGGAGGCTACGAGGGAGGAACGTACGGCATGGAGGTTGGTGGAGGCTGAATTACGGACGACGGCGGTTGACCTGGATAATTTGTCTGGGAGATATTTTGACGACATCACGAGGGGCCCCAAGCCTCCAGAAGGTCCCCCAGAAGCAGAAGTAGATGATTCAAGTTGGGCGGTTCCAGGTCCAGGGGATGGGATCCCGACTCCGGCACCTTCGATATCGATCGACCCGACACCGCCACCAACACCGCCGCCAAACACGTCATCGGCCGGACCAACTCCAGGAGCTCCCTCGTCCAGGTTCCCGCACCCCGACTCCAGATGGTCCTCTTATCCATGCGCTGTGCCGACGGGGAGTCCTGACCACCCGACGGGGTCCCGACGGGTACCTTTCGGATCGAAGACGGGCCCAAAGAAGGAAGAGCTGACTAGGAGCGCCGATGACCCGGCTGACCCTCAGCCGCACAAGCAGCCCCGCCTAGAAGAGCCTCCAGGACTGTCCGACTCCAGCTCTCTACCACCTCATCCATCTCGGTCTTCCAACCCCGAGGCGGATCCAACGCCTCTGTTCGACTGTGGAGCGGTCACGTGTGACGGGGACGAAGAGGCCCCGATCTTGGCAGTAACGGACACTGACGTGCTACTTGCCAGAGGGAGGAATGAGGAGCGTGAGAAGGATTCAAGGTGGCAGACTGAGGAGGGACGACGTCAGGTGGAGGAGGCATATCAGAAGGAGTTCCAGAAATTGATCGTCGATCAGAAGGCCTGGAAAGCTCGTTCGGTGGAGGAGTCTCGTCGTCTTCTCCTGGAGGTCCCGGACCGCATTTTGCCATCGCGCCCGGTGCCGACCCTCAAAACGGAGGATGACGGGACACGGAATTGCGATGCAGGCTGACGGTGCAAGGTTTTAAGGATCCAGACGTGCTGGAGATGGTCCGAGCTGGCAAGACCCAAAGTCCGACACTCTCAGCAACAGGGAAGGCGACTGTCCTACAGCTGGTGGCTTCGGCTCGGTTTCAACTGGTCCTGGGAGACATCCGAGGAGCGCTTCTGGAAGCTGATCCTGCGGAGAGGCCCAATGGGCCGATATTCGTGAAAGCACCCAGGGAGCACACGCCAAAGGGCCATCACCCGGACCAGCTGTACGAACTTGTGAACGGCTACGGCGGTGTGGACCAGCCGCAGCGGTGGTTCTCGACTTTTAAGCGGTATGCTGAGGAGATCGGCTTCGTGGCCCATCCTCTTGATCCGTGTCTGTTTATTATGTTTGAGCCGGTGCGGGCTGGACAGCCAGTACCTTCGACACCTCAGTGTGTGCCGATTGGATCTGCTCGAGGACCTCCAGGTGCCTTGTGTGGGCTGATGGGGATACATGTGGACGACACGGTAGGAGGAGGGCGACGTGACAGGTGGGAGAGTGCCATGGCTAAACTCAAACGACGGTTTCCCTGGAGGAAATGGAGGATTGTGTCTGGTGAGTTTACGGGGTCTTGGTTACAACATCTTTCGGACGGAACTATCATGCAGTCACAAAAGGCCTATGCTGAAACGATGAAACCAGTCAGGGTGAAACGATGTGCCGAAAATGAAAGCAAGGCGTTGCCCAAGGAGAAGTCTGCGCTGATCTCGATGAACCAGGCTGGCAATTGGCTGGCAGGTCAAACTAGGCCTGATCTTTCTTGCCAGGTGAGCAAGAACCAGCAGCTGTTGCCGAATCCGACGGTGAAGGAGATAAAAGATGCCAACATGCTCGTGCGCCGTGCTCGTCAACATAAGGATCTTACGATACGATATTTTGCGATCCCACTCGAGGACCTCAGGATGATGATCCATACCGACTTTGCCAGGGGTGAAAACGATGGTCTCAAGAAGACCCAAGGGGGATATGTGCTGAGTGTGACGACACCGGGTATGCAACGGGGGGAGGTATCACCATGGAATCCTATGATCTGGCGGAGCTACCGACTCAAACGGGCAATACGATCGTCTCTGGGTGGAGAGGCCTCTGCACTGGTCGACGGTCTGGGGCATCTGGAATGGGTAATGTGTTTCTTTGCGGGGTGTATGTTTCCACAGTTCACTCTGGAGACGAGGTATGAGTTCTTGAAATCTTTCGAGGCTGTTGCGATTATAGATGCAAAATCGGCTTATGACCATATCAATAAGATCGGTTCCCCAGGGGCTCTTGAGGACCGACGATGTGCTGTGGAGCTCATGATTGCCCGACAAGCCCTTCAGAGATTTGGAGGCACTTTGAGGTGGGGTCCCACGTCCTTGATGGTAGCCGACGCCCTCACCAAGGAAAAGGCCGAGGCCCACGACCTACTGAGAGCATGCGTCCGATCTGGAGTGTATCAGCTTGCGGACGAGTCAAGTACTCTACAAGAAGCAGCAGCAGAGAGAGAGAGCGTCGCCGACTCCGCAGAGAGGTCTCGTCAAGCGACCGACTGCCGACTCCCACGCCCTCGGTCGCCTGTGCAGTGGTGGGTCAAATGGTAGGCTTTACAGCGCGCGGGGAAGCCCACGCGGCGCGAAGCTTCCTCCAGAGTCTCACGGATGCAGAGACCAGCTACCCGAACATCGTCGGTTGCGTAGCGGCCGACCGTAAGATGACAGTGAAGGTGCCAGCTGGAGTCCTAGACACGGGCCTGAAGGCGAGTCGACACATGAGAGTGACCCTGACATACCATAACAACACGAACTACGTCCAGGTGCTCACCGGAGCTGCCATCGAGGACTCGATGATCCGCCAGGTGAGCGAGTAGGAGAGGAGCTATTTCGAGGCTGCTGTCCACAAACCGTCCTGCAAGATGGAGATGCCGACTGGGAGCGAGCACCTGACTAAGGTCATGCGCTTTCCCCCGTATGAGGACGAGGGTAAGGGCACAGAGGCGGGCAGTTCAATCAAGAAGGAGGAGCCGAGGGAGGATGCCGGATTCATCAAGGTCGAGATGCCAGACTTATTGAAGGAGGGCCCGGCGTACCAGGAGGCGCTCTCGACCACAGTGTTGGCGGTCATCGAGCGGATGTCCAACTACCCCGATCAGCGTGGTGCGCTGCTGCGGGTGATGAAGACCAGCTTCGGACTCGAGATGACGGCCTTGGAGGCGGAGCGCCAGGACTCCTACGACCGTGAGCAGAAGGCGTACGCGAGGCGCGCGCGCCCGACCACCTCCGGCTGAGGAGGTCGCCTGAGCCCGGCAGGCAGTCTCACGAGACGTGCGAGAGGCCGAGGCAATACAGGCAGCAAGAATTTTTAGTGCGTGTGAATCGCAGTGCTGTTTCTTGCCTGTTGCTGCCTCGGCCCGTCCATAGACCAATCTGGTTCGAGCTTGCGAGGTTGCGCGCGGGGCCGCGCAATAGATAAACGAGCAGGCTCCAGGGGAAGATCGGTCAGGAGAATTGCGAGAGGGAGAAGTACTAGGACGTACTTGTAGTTTGGACGATTCTGAGGTTTAGAATCTGCAGGAGGAACAGGAGGAGGGAAAAGCCAGGAGGAGGAGACGAAGGATGATGATGATGATGATGATGATGATCATGCTGCTGATGATGATGAATATGATGATGATGATGATGATGATGATGATGATGGTGCTGATGATGATGCTGATGATGATTATGATGATGATGGTGATGGTGATGGTGATGGTGATGGTGATGGTGATGATGGTGATGGTGATGGTGATGGTCATGATGATGACGAGGAGGAGGAGGTGGAGGAGGAGGAGGAGGAGGACCAGTGGAATACACCCTCCCTCCAAGCTCTCTCTTCATAGGCACCTGCAAGGGTCCATGTCCACTGAGGGAACTGCCCCATCGGGAGTCAACCGTTTGAAGATCCCGAAGCTAGCCACAATACCAGTTTCGGGACCCCAGCGCCACGAAGCAACTTTACTCTTGCCTCTTGACGCATCAGAATCGTGTCAGAGCGCCGTTCCTGGGACCTCAGCTCCGCGACTCATCGTAACTGTTGCTCCGCTGTGTCAATCCTGAATCGCCCCACAACGCCATTTCTGGTACGGTGACCATGTGAACCCGTGAAACCCGTGCAAATGTTTAAGACGCATTTGCGCGGCGTTGAGGCGAGAGCCACATTTCGAAAAGGAGCCGCCCTGAATCCGTGAAGTTTTTGGGATTCTTGATCACGGATGTGCGTTGCGCTAAGGCGCGAGCCACATTTTGAAAACAATCCGCCCTCAATGCGTGACACGCTTGCAACTGTTTAAGTCGAGCGTGTGCGGCGCTGAGGCGAGGGCCACATTTTGAGAACGACCTTCCTTCAATGTGTAAAGCGCTTGGAAATTTTAAATCGAATGTGCGCGGCGCTAAGTCGAGAGCCACATTCTGAAAAACACACGCCCTCCATCCGTGAAGCCCTGGCACATTTGTTGAACGAGTGTGCGCAGAGCCAAGGCGAGAGCCACTCTGTGGAAGCGGCCCGCCCTCCATCTGTGAAACTGCTGGCACATGTTAAGCTCCAGGACCACGAATGGTTAGGGGGCCTCAGGCGAAACGCCAAGCCAGCCCTTTCGACCGGCCTCGGGGTGCGATAGGGTGGAAGGATCTATAAGGATATAGAATGGAGGGGGAGAAGGAAAGAGGAGGGGGACTGAGAAAGGGGGGGGAAAGGAAGAGGAGGAAGGGAAGGAAGTGGAGGAAGGTCCTGGAGGAGGAGGACGAGGAATGAGGCGCAGGAAGGCGGAGGATGAGGTGGAGGAGGATGAGGAAGAGGAGGAGGAGGAGGAGGAGGAGGAGGAGGAGGAGGAGGAGGAGGAAAGATAACTCCCTGGGACACTCGGACGTCCGCGCTTACAGTGCTTTGATGCTCTTCAGTCTGTCAGTGTTTCCGTGCGTGCATGCATGCAAAGGCTGCTGGGGCCCTTGCTGGTGTGTGTGTGTGTGTGTGTGTGTGTGTGTGCGCCCTCCCTGGATAGGTTTCCTCTTCTCCCGATCTCGGATGTCGCATTTTGGTCGTCCTTGCCAACCTGCCTACTCCCCGCAGCCGTAGCCGCTGGCATCTCTTGTGTCGGGATTGGTTTGTTCCAACGGTTGCCTTCGTCTATACGCCAGTGCAGCTATAATCACATGGTAGTCTTCGACCTTCTCCTCAGACCTCTTCGCTTCCTAGCGTCTCTGCGATTTGCTTTCTCCTTTGCCGTCGGGCCACTGGAGCTATCATTGTAGTTTAGTTGGGTTGGAGGAGGTGGTGATGGAGGACGTCCGAGGACGAAGGAAGGATGAGGAGGACGAGGAGAGAACGAGGAGGAGGAAAACGAGGAAGAGGAGGACCAGGAGGAGGAGGACGAGGATAGACTGAGGGAGGGGCAAAGCAATGATTAGGAGGACCCAGTCGTGTTGAAGCGCCGCGAGAGTTCTTGGCCAATCCTACAATGGCTTCGGTGGACAGCTGGCACCGTGCGTTTCCTCTGCCCTGGTGATGTCTTGGTCCACACGATGCGATGGTCATACGCTCTTCCGATCGCGGCACTCGTGGGGCGATGTGCCCATGGGGCCGCCTGGATCTAGGGGTTAGTTTCCGAGGGCGCCCTGCTGACCCATCTGTAGTTGATAGTTTGTTTTTTGGGTTCTCAGATCCCAATGTATTTTCGGCGCCTTCCTATTCCAATCGTCGAACGTGTTTCCCTCTTCCCTCCTCTAGAGGGAGCGGGTGGAAACCGAATCTAGTTTCAGTGCTTTTATGCTGCATGTCTCTACTTCATTCATATTTCTACCAACTTCTTCACACTAGCACTCGTGGGTACCTACACGTGTATAATAGCCTTGCGGGGTGTTCGTCTTTCTAAGCCCGTGGTTGCGTTCACGGCAGGCAGCGTTTTGCTTGATGACGCCACGCCATCTTTGCACACTTCCCTGATCAGCTCTCACAGCCACACGCGCAGTAAGACCAAATCATGAGAGACGTTGCACCTGTGTATGCGCCCAGACCACTGTTTTGAGCATTCTGGCCCAGCACTGCGCGGTCCAGGGGTGCGAAGTAAGCTGGGTTCATTATGAGGAGGACGCGGGCCTGATATGGTTTGCAGCATGCAATGCATGACACGCCTGGTGGGAACATCTCAGTCTGGACAAATGGCAAGGCTTGCTGGACATGGGATCAACGTCCGCGTATAACGAGCAGGCGCAGCAAACCCGATACGCATCTACCAAGCCAGTTACAGCATGTACCTCGATGATGTGCTGACGCTTGCGACAGGAAGGGCGGACGAGGAGGATTTGCCTCTTGTCAGCCATACCATCCGAACAGTCTTTAAACGGGGATGGCGCTTGCCTGTGTGGCAAAAAGGTGGCAAGTGCACTTATGGTTGAATGTGGGAACGTATGGGCGGTGGCGGCTCCGTGCGGCCTAGCTCGAGGCACAGGGAGCGCACTGCTCCTTTCTAGGGTGTAGGGAGGCGGCAGCGGGAGCGATCCTGGATGCAGGCGCTGGCGGTGCCAGAGTCATCGCGGTGGACATCCGATAGCATTTGGGCAAGCATGGCGCTCTTCAGTACCTTCTCTTCCACCGCCCTTGCCCCTGCGCCTCCTCCCCCCTTCCCCTCCTCCTCTCCCCTCCCTCCATGCGCAGTGGCACACAGCTTGTTCCCTCGCAGTGCGCGGCTTTTTACATCATGCATGCAAGTTGCGCTGCTTTTGTTTGTTTCGTGCCGCGCCCGTTCACGGGCCAACTCCCCCCCTTTCCCCCGCATGGAGGTCGGAGGGCTTGCCAGCGGCCTCTTTTGAAGGGGGGTCCTTCGGCCCCATTTTCGAGAGGCATCCTGTGTGAAATCATCGGAAACGATTCGTCGCAATTTGGTAAGAAGCCGTGCTGAATTTTTACTGTTGACACTGGCTGGCTCCAGAGAGCAGCACACGTGGTAGACTGGCACGCTCGTGTTTACAGGGCGCGGGGCGCTCTCTTCTCTGGCTGCCCCGCCTCCGCGTCGAGGTTTTTGGGTCCGACGTCGCTGCTCCTCCCGCTGGCGCGGTGCAGCCTGACGCATTGACTTCGACATGGCCTCGCGAGTGTTCGGCTGTGGCTGTGGTCTTGCGCGAACGCAGCCTTGCCGTTGTACGCGATCGCCGTAACCCGACGCGCTTCGCTGCCGTTGTGCAGCAGTGGCGCTGGCCATCGATGTGGCGAGGGCGCGTGGCAGTTGCAGAAGGGCAGTGCGTGTTTGTTTCCCGACGTTGCGTCTCGCTGCACGGTGGCCACGCTGTATGGCAGCTTTCACTCTGCCGTCGTGGCGGAGCAAGCGCAAGGCGGTGGTTGCGCCTGCGTTTCGTGCTCCCTGTATTCGGCAAGGCACTCAGGAGGCATGATTGGGAGGAAGGGGTAGAAGGGTCGGGAGGAGGAGGAGGAGGAGGAGGAGGAGGAGGAGGAGGAGGAGGAGGAGGAGGAGGAGGGCTGGGATGAGGGCTGGGAGGAGCAGAAGGATTCAATCTGATACCGTCCACGCGGCACGGACATCACCGATGAGAGTTGACACCAACGCCGGCGACCCTGGGAATCCAGCTGCCCGTTCGATTCTCGGGCGGTGCCATGCCCTGCTCCGCCTCCTCCTCGAGGCTCGGGAGTACGCCTTGGGGCCCTCCGTGGGGGCCCCGGAGGCCTGCGGGGACACAGACGGGGACCTCGAGAGGCGGCAGCTGGGGGCGGAGGGGAGCGAGGGCGAGGGCGAGGGGGAGCGAGGAGGAGCGAGGGGGAGCGAGGAGGGCAAGGGGGAGCGAGGGCGAAGGCGAGGGGGAGCGATGAGGAGCGAGGGGGAGTGACGAGGGCGAGGGGGAGCGAGGGCGAGGGCGAGGGCGGTTCTATGGGGACCAGGCCGCCCGCTGGCTGGGGCTCCATGCCGCAGCGCCCCAGAACGGCATCGCCCGCAGGCGCTCTCTTTGCGGGGCGTCAGCTGCAGGGAGGGGCCCGTCAGAACCCGAGGACTAGGGAACCCCAGCACGAGCCTCCGCACACACCCGGGCTTGCATCGCGTCGGCGGCGCGCCCAGGGGGGAAGTGAGACGGATCGGGCCTGCTCAGGTGGCCTCCAGCTTTCGAGCAGGTGTCTAAGCACGAGCAGAAACCCTTACGGACTCTGGAGAGGTTCTCGGCCCCCTTCTTGGAGCGGCCAAGGCAAACGACCTCCAGGTGACGAGCATTCTCAGTCGCATGGTGACTACAACCGCGGCAGAGCAACGTGCACTGGTTGCTCCACTCGCCGAGCTTGTGTGACGCGTGCCGCTCCCCCCGAGCTCCCTGGCCCAGCACCCTCCGAGGCTCAAGTGGCCCTGGGGGTTAGCATCGCGCACAGCTGGGGGTGGCACACCCGGGGCAGGCGGAGGGACGCACGCAGGTGCGGCAACACTCCAGCGGGGAGGACCCACGGACCATCCGGGCGCACGCCTCACACCGCCGCGACACGCACGGAGACGGGGCAGGCCTCAGGGCCGTGGCCCCCGAGGGAAGCCCTGCGGCCGCGGGCTTTGCCGACTCACAGCGCGCGAGCTGTTCCACATCGTTCTGGAAAACCTCACACCGCCCCTTAGCCCCAACTTGCACAGAGGAGGGGGCCGACTCCAGCAGAGCTGCTGTCCCGCGCCGAGCCCCTTCGGCGCCCGAGAGGCACGGTCCCTTCGCGCTCCGCCCTGGCCGAGCCCCCCATCCAGACACCGCTCTGAGGCTCTGCAGGCTCCCCCGCGGACTGGGGCGGCGGGGGCATCCCAGCTGTCAGCATGCGGGGCCTCCTGCAGCACGAGGCCCTCCCAGGCCCCCTGCGCCGCCAGGCCCGCCCCATGGTCAGCATCCGTGCTGCCTGCCGTGCAGAAGAGGCCACGATCCGTGGCCACTCGCACACCGTCGTCGCCCTCTGTTCAGCACGGGAGACGGCCCGCTTGAGTGTGGCGGCACGGCCTGCACCGGCTCGGCGGATTTGGGCCCAGAGGTGCTCGTTGGGGCCTTTGGTGGCCCTCCTGGTCCTACGTGGCGGCGCCTGAAGCAGACCTTCGTGGTCCGTCACGTGGTGGATGGGGACCGCCGTCATGTCGAGGGCCATGGCCAGTGCGAGGGTCTCCGATCGGGGCACAGACTGCCGGAGTCCAGGGAGGGGCGCGGCTATCATGGCGCCAAGCTGCCAGGCACCCTCGCGCTTATCAAGCGCCGCCACAGCCGCGCCACACATCCTACGACGCTGATCGTCAGAGTGCCTCCCTCCCGACCCGTCCTCGCACACCGTCAGAGCTCCCCCCCTCCCGGCAATCTTCCAAAGTTACTGTTCCGAAAAACAGAAACTTAGAGGCAAGCTTATCTTCATCGACGTGAGGGGCGGTGAGCTGTGTCGGCGTGAGCCCTCTGAGCCATAGTCCTGGCTCGCTGTCCACCGCCGCTAACGCCTTCGGCACCAGGTGCTCTGTCTGACTGACCTCCTTGTGATTGCAGGTTTTTAGCTTGGCATTTCCAGACCCTGTGTGTGAGCGTTTCGTTCTCCAGGCCGCACTGTGGGCACGCAGTATCCACTGGGTATCCACTTTCTGCTTGCGCGTCCGACACCACTGGCCGCCGCTCGCCACAGCCGTCATTTTGCTCCACGCTGCCCACCCACCTTTCCTGGCGAGCCGGCTGAGCTCACGTCGCACATGTAATACGTCAGCTCCCATCACCAGGTCACTGCAGTCTTAATGCTCGGCTGCCTGTCGCCACAAGTCACGCCGTATGTCTTCACGAATGTCTTGCAGGATGGCCTGGCGGTCGATGAAGTACCCGAACGCCTCCGAATCCGCCTCCACCAGGTGCCAATATGTGCCGAACTGTCCCCCTTCTGGCCTGATCTACAACGTTCGGTGCGGCCGAAATGGGTACGGAAAGAGTGCCGGTGTCGCCGCGGATGTTGCCCACTTGCAGCAGAAAGCCGCCTGCCCAACAGCGGCTGCTGGTGGTTCGGGGAGCCATTTGTGGTTGGGCGTCGTGCCCCTTTTTTCCGTGCTTATGCCGGACGTCCACTGACGTGGTGGAGCGAGCCTCCCGGTCCAGGCCTTTCGGCGCCATGTGTGGTTGGGCGTCGTGCCCATCTTTCCGTGCCTATGTCGGACGCCCACTAGCGTGGTGGCACGAGCCTCCCGGTCCAGGTCTCTCCGCGCCACGATGGCCGCGTCCGCGGGGCCTCGCACCCTGTGCCATCTGCCGGGGCTCGCTGCCGCCTGGGAAGTGCCGCGGATGGTCTGCCACACCCTCCTGACCTCCGCGGCGGCCAGCGGGAGGTCCCACCTGGCGGCAAGGCCCGCGAAGGAGGGGAGGGGGGAAGGGAGGGGACGGAGGGGAGAAGGAGGAGAAAGACGGAAAGTGGGGGCGAAAGCACGAAGGTTGCGAAGGGAAAGTGGGGTCAGAAGGAGGGGAGAAAGTAGGGTCAGAAGGAGGGGAGGGAGGTTGCGACGGAAAGTAGGGGCGAATCGCATGGAGTGCGCTTCCAAGAGCAAGTGCATGAGGCAGTGGTGGGGCAGCAGTTGGAAGGACGGTAAAAACACAGTTGGCGGACGATGCCGGGCCAGACGGGGGAATGGCGAAAAGCCCTCGCAGGCTCCAGAGCTCCGGCGTGGCCGGCGTGGGGCCGCGGCCTGTGACGACCCCTTCGGACATGTGATGGGGGGGTCGCGCTACCAGTGGTCCATTGTCGTTCTGTGTGCTTCAGCCCAGCTGCTCGACATCTCTCTCTCTCTCTCTCTCTCTCCCTCCGTTCCCTCTCCCTCTCTCTGTGTTTTTTGTTCTCCCCCCATCTCTCTTTCTCCCTCTGCCCCGCCTCCATCTCTGTCTCTCGGCAAATGCATTTCGGTGTATCCACCTGTCACACTGCTGTGCATCATGTCAGCCAGCGTGGGCCCCAGCTTGTTGTATGGTTCCAGCAACACGCATGGGGCATTCCATGTGAGGCAGTGCACGTACGTGGTGCAGCCTAATTGGTGCAACCTTCGAGATGCAATCTTTGTGCCACCAGCTATGCAGTGCGATCTGTTGTGCGCCATCTAGGCTGTGGAACAGATGCCGTGCGATCCATGCTGTGCGATCTAGGTTGTGCAGTACATGTTCGCCAACCTATATGGTGCAACCCATGTGGCGCAATCGATGTGGTGCGGTCGATGTTATGCAATCACTGTGATGCAATCTATATGGTGATCTATGTTGTGCAATCTACGGTGGCGAGGCCGCGACGGGGCGGCGACGGTCCCCAGAACAGAGGTAGGAAACCCTGAGCTTCTTTGTGTCTGCCTCTGCTCGTGCCTCCCCCTCTCCGCACCGCTGTGTCGTCCTTGTCACTGGGGCTGTCGCGGTGCGCTGCTGGAGCCTTCCCTCGAGGGTCTACGGGCTGTCAGGTCACGGTAATCATCATTCTACTCTGGCCTCCACCCTTTCCGGATGCGCACATGCTCACTGCTGATTCTGGTCCTCTTCGCACTGACTGGTGAACGAGGCGTTCGTGTGGCTCCTGAGCAGACCGAACCTTCGTGCTCCTGACCAGCAGGCGTGCCTGCACGAAAGGTGATCTGGGCGCGACCCCGTCGTGACCTCTGCTTCTGTGCAGGGTGGCAGTCCTGAGCGGTCGCAGTGCGGCCAGCACGACGGATTTCTTCGGAGCCTCGGAGGTTCGCCCATGCGCCCAGAACCCCGCGGAGGCAGCCCAGTGAAGCCTCCGCCCGGGTCGCTGGAACACTCATGGGCTCGGGATTCGCACCAGCCAGCCCGGGCCCCCTTACCTCCTTCCGCTCCCTCCTCCTCCTCCTCCTCCTCCTCCTCCTCCTCCCTCCTCTCCCTTCTCTCCCTTCTCTCCCTTCTCTCCCTTCTCTCCCTTCTCTCCTTCCTCCTCCCGCTCCCTTCTCATCCTCCTCCTCCCTTTTCCTCCCTCCTTATCCTCCACCCGTCTTCCATACAGATACCCTTCCCCTGTCGCACCACCACTCGTGCCCGTAGAACAGGCCGAGCTTTTCGCATGAGACGTATCTACCATGAGGCAAAACACTCTAACAGTTGCAAGGAGGGAGGGCCGGTCGTTTTCTACATACGAGTTTTCGCGTTAGCGCCGCGCACATTCGTTTTCAATTGTTTCCAACATTTACACGGATGGAGGGCTGTCGTTTTCGAAATTCGGATCTCGCCTCAGCGCCGCCCACACATTCGTTTTCATCATGTCTGACAGGTGGTCGGATGGACGGCTGGTCGGGACAAAATGCGGCTCTTGCTTGAGAGTTCCTCGAACTTCATGGCCCGCGATTCAATGTTGTGCAGCAGTTACACAGATGGGAGGGGACTCGTTTTCAAAGTTGAGCTTCTCGCCTGAGACTTCCTGTTCATTGCCACAATTTTGCAATGGTGCAAAACGTGCGAGCGGATGGAGGGCATGTCATATTGGAAAGGCCTTACGGCCAGTGCCGCCGACCCTGAATGACGAGGACGAGGAGAAAGAGGAGGAGGAGGACGACGACGACGACGACGACGGACGGAGACGAGGCGCGCAGACGATCCGCACCGAAGTGCGGATTCGGGAGAGGGCCCGCCCTGTAGGTTCGGTGAAACAGCACATCGTTGAGCGGTGCTGCAGCCTTCCCTGAGCACAGGCCCCCCCCAGAGCATCAGCCAGACAAGTCGGGCTTGCACCCTCAGTGGACAGGAGTACCCATAGAGACGTATGGGGAGGGGGTTTTTGACGGGAGGGTGTACTGCAGCATCCTTGACGCGTCTTGGGCCCACTTTGGTCCCACCCCCTCCTCCTCCTCCGCCTCCCTCTCCTCGTCCTCCTCCTCCTCCTCCTCCTCCTCCTCCCTCATCGGTCTTGCTCGCGCTGCCCTCTCCTCTCCCCCCATCGACTGATCCCCTAGATCCGCTCCCTCCTCCCATGGTGCGGCGATGCTCCTTGGATCCGTGCCCTCTGGGGAGGGCAGGCCGGGGAGGACGGGGGCCCTTGGTGCATGCCTCCTCGCGGGGCGCCACAGCTCATTGCGGGCGGCCCTGCCATTGCCAAGCGCCCTCCGCCTCCACTGCCGCCTACAAGTGCGCAGCCTGCGCCGGCGGCGATGCCGCCGCCGCCGCTGGCACCGCGGCGCCGGCAGCCCTCCCTGAGGCAGCTGCGCAGCATGACGCCGCTTCTGCGGGTGGGCCCCTGCGGCCCCCGAGCCCGGAGCCTCTCGAGCCCCCCGGCAGGACAGCGGCGCGCTGACGAAGGCGCTGTCCTGCGAGTCCGTGGGCGGCCAGAGGCGACGTCCCCGCCCGACAGCGCGGCGCGCCCCCCGCCTCCCCCCCCCGCCACCTCCCCCCTTTTCGCCTCGCCGCACTCGTTGATTAATACCCTCCAGAGGAACCCTGGCCATACTGACACCCACCGGGCCGCACTAACAACCAACGGGCCATAGTAACACCTCATCTCGCCCCCCCCCGCCCCCTCCCTTCCCCCCTCCCCCCGCTGCTCTCCCACTCTCCCCCCTCTCTCCTTCTCCTGTCCCTCTCCCTCCTCCCTCCGCCCCCCCCCCCCCCCGTCCCCCCCCCCCACACACACCCCACGTCTTCCCCTCGCCCCCCCCGCCCCCCCCCTCCCTGCGTTCCCCTCCCCTTGCCGGGGCAGGGGCTTTGTCGCACAGGCTCGGCGCTAGAGGGCGAGGAGCTCCAGCCTCTCAGAGGAAGCAAGTGACTGCGAGGATCCGCGGCGGAATCAGGAGCCAGGGGTGGGGGGGTTGGGAGGGGCAGGGAGTTTCAGGCCCCAGCCGTCGTCGCGGATGTGAGAGCACGGAGGGGGGAGGTACTGCGGTGCGAGCGTATCAGCGAAGCGGCGAGACACCCGTACTTGCACGGTCCCCGTCGGTCACGGCCGAACTGGATCGCCTTGCCCATCAACATGTAACCTGGGTCTTCCATGCAGCGTGCAGCCTTTCTCTTCCGCACGGTGGCTGGACAGAACTCCCAGGCAACCCGAGCGAGCGATATCGAGTCCGCTTGCGTGCCCACTTCCTGGAGCTCCGCACACCCAGGGAGCCGCCGGCGGGGCGCGGCCCTGAGACTTCTGGAAATGCCCGATCGTGCTCACAAATTTGGCTTCGCCCGATTTCGGGGTTCCAGCTCCGTCCGCACAACGGGGCTGATGGCGATCGTGGGCCCCCTCTCAGAGGAGGTAAAAGGTACCCATACCGCTACCATTCCGTCCTCTTTTTGCCTTCTTGGCTTCCTGGGAGGCCACTGTCGCCACCGCTGGATTCGGCTAGAAATTCTGATCAGAACGCACGAGAGGTCCGGGGAGCAGCGGTATCAGTACCTTTTGGTTCCCCCACCTTCACCGGGTCCCCCGGTGTTCCTCTGGAATTCCTCGGGGGCTCCTCGGGGTCTCCTGGTTATTCGTCGGGGGTTCCCCGCCTCGTTCTTTTGCTGCACAATCATTTGCGCTGTATTGCTTTGCGTGCTCTTCTTTATCATATCCGTAAGGGCTTCGCCCCCTGCCGCCGGCCCCCTCTCTCGGAGAATGGGCCATGGAAGAGCTAAGTCATGAGGCCTTGGCGCTGTCGTGAAGCAGTATCGAAACTTCATGCGAAACCGATTCGCAATCAGCAAAACCAACTGATCACAAGAGGGGTTACCACACCTGGCGATTGGTAAGACGTGTATGGTTTACGGGCTTGGTTACCACACCTTGCGATTAAAGGGCCGAGGGAGTTCTCGCAGTTTGGGTTACCACGCCTTGCGATGGATGTGCGTGAAGGGTGGCACCGAATTTCAGAAATGTGCCAAATCCCCTGTGTTTTTGGACCCTGACCCCGCGGATCTGCGTAAGGGGTGGCGCCGAATTTCAGAAATGTGGCAAATCCCTTGTGTTTTTGGACCCTGACCCCGCGGATCTGCGTGAGGGGTGGCACCGAATTTCAGAAATGTCGCAAATCCCTTGTGTTTTTGGACCCTGACCCCGCGGATCTGCGTGAGGGGTGGCACCGAATTTCAAAATGTGGCAAATCCTTTGTGTTTTTGGACCCTGACCCCGTGGATCTGCGTGAGGGGTGGCACCGAATTTCAGAAATGTGGCAAATCCCCTATGTTTTTGGACCCTGACCCCGCGGATCTGCGTGAGGGGTGTCGATTTCGAGCCCCCCCAGCAATTCAGACAACGCGCCCAGGAGACGCTAAAAATCTTGTTTGGGCCTCCCCCCCCCTCGCGCGGTCAATCAACTAGTTACAGTAACCAGCAAGAAGCAGAACTGTAACACTGGAAACTACAAGCTACAACTGGTACAGGAGGCTGCGAACCCGCGCCTACAGCCTGGTGGCCCCACAAGGGGGCCAGCGGACCTTGCTTTCGTTAGCATTGCTTTGCCTTCCTTTGCGTCGCATGGCACTGGTCTGTCTGGCCTCGCTTCGCATCGCTTCGTTTGCTCTGAGATGCCCATTATTGTTATTCTGATGCTCTGCATCGCATTGCTTTGAATTGCGCCGCGCTGCTTCGGAAGAGAGACGGCTCCTGATCGGAGTCGCGCCGGGTTCATCGCCCCCGATCGTGCGGAGCCAGCGATCGTCCTCCCTCCTTGTCATCGGGGGCGGCAAAGAGGGGGGAGATGACTAGGGGGTGGATATCAGGGCGTGGACCATGATATCTCCTCAGATTTCATGGCGCCTCTTCTTATTTCATTACTGCCCCCCGCGTTGGGCCGCGCACAATGCCGCCGGCAATGATTTGCGCCTCCCCTCTTGGACGCCCCCCTCTTGGCCGCCCCCGATGTCAGCGTCTTCGTTTCACATTGGGGGAACGAATGGTCGAGAACGGTCCGGCGGTAGGATTTTTGTACCGATTCTCGCTGTCTCGCGTTCGCTGGTGGCATCCTTCCTCACGTCGTCATCGTTGGCGCCTGGAGACCACGCGCCCGCTGGCGGCCCCTCCCGGACGGGGCTAGGGCGAGGGTAAAAATCTGTTCCAGAGCGTTCCGGAACGCTCTCAGAGCGTTCCGGAACGCTCTGAGAAGGCCGCGGCGCCCAAGACATCCTCCAGAGCCGCCGGATCTCAGCGATTCTCGATTTACCCTCACCCAATTTTGCCTTCTGGGTGCCCGATTTTCCACCACGACTGCCATAGAGGAGGGGCAGGAGGAAGAGAAGGAGGAGGAGCCTCCCCATCCTCCCTTCTCCCTCGCCCTGCCCGTGGTAATGATGGTGGAACATTGGCCCATCATCCTCGTCCTGGCTTCCTCTTACCTTCCCCGCCCCAGGCAGCAGCCGAAGGTCACCACCGGAGCGCCGCCCAGGCCGTGCAGGAGCGGCCCCCCGCCCGCTGCAGCACGCCGCCGCTCGCCCCGGCCGCCCACGGCATGGGGCAGCGGGATGTTTGGGACGACGACGACGACGACGACGACGACGACGACGACGACGACGACGACGACGACCACGACCACGACGACGACGACGACGACGACGACCACGACGACGACGGGGGCACTACGGCACCTTTGGTTGTGCGGCCCCCGCGCTCGACGAGAGCTCTGTCGAGCAAATCGTCACTACAGCAACGACTGTGAACTCGGTTCCAACCCAGCTCATGTTTTCTCAGGCTGGCTGGACGAGCACGCTCGTCAGCAGGCCAAGGGTGGAGGCATCGGTGCAGCTGCAGCTGCGCTTTCTGCAAGCCGAGGGGGGGGGAGACGGGATTCTTTGACGAAGAGGAAGCGGCTTCAACATCCACTTTCGGAGTTCCCCTTGTATTTCTTGGATCGGGGCCTCCTTGGTGCCGCCTTCGGCGCCGCTCCGCGCGTCAGAGGGGGGCGTCCATCGCCGATCCAAGAAATCCGCGCGGAGCTCCGACATTCTTCCTCGAATTCTTGACGCCTCTTGTACTCCCATGTGCACATCCAGAGGTGGATGGTCTCTAGGCGAGTTACTTCGATCAGGGGCAGCGTTAGGTGGGCATAGGCTCAGGATGGGACGCATCGACCCCACAATCGCCACCGATCGCCGCTAGGGGGCCCGATGACCCACCCCGCCCCAGGAGCGTGCGCATTCGCCCTCGGGGGCATGCATCGCCGATCTGTCGGCGATGCATCGCTGATTCTGAGGTCGATGTTTCCCCCCTTCTGAGCCGGCCCCCTCCCTAACGTTACGCCGGGCCTGTCCCTCTACAGGAGGAATACTCAAAAATAGGAAAAATGGTCACGGGACCGTTCGTTGAGTTTTTCTTTGTATGTTAGGGCATTTTCGGGGTATTTATTTTTTCGGAAATTGGTACGATGCCCAACAGCAGTTCTTGTTCATTTTGAACAGGACTCTCTGTCCGCGCCGCCGCGGCCTGTGTCCATTTGAGACAGAAGGCTGCCTGCCCAA
This sequence comes from Prorocentrum cordatum, assembly GCA_963575745.1. Taxonomy (NCBI): domain Eukaryota; class Dinophyceae; order Prorocentrales; family Prorocentraceae; genus Prorocentrum; species Prorocentrum cordatum. The sequence continues at coordinate 487,801 of CAUYUJ010014860.1, read as the reverse complement.
CAGCGGCCGCTGCTGGTTTGGGACAACATTTGTTGTTGGGCATCGTGCCCATTTTTTCTGTACCCGTTTCGGGCGCCCAAACTGACGTTTCCCCTCAATTGGCGGGGTGGGACTCTTGATGCCTCTCGTAGAGTCGAGATTACTTGCTATAGGCCGACCCTGCCCTGCCCGATCATCTGTACCCTTGCGTCCCGTGTCTAGCGACTCGCGCCCTCTATGTTCCCATGGCAGCGCGGCCCTCGGATGGGGTCTTGCGTCCTCTCGCGTGCCCTCTCCGATCAAGCTCGACTGTACAGTCGGACCGAGGTGTAAAAACGAGGCTGGTTTTCTGGGAGTGCCCTGATGTTCTTTTTGTTTGTTGGATGTTCTTGTGCATCCTCGGGGAGGGTGCCCTCGAATGCTCTTCATTTTTGGCCGGCCGAGAGTTTCATGTTCTTGAAGGATGTTCTTTTAGCCTAGCTCCGACTGTATGCCGATCGGCCAATCCAGAGAAACGGCCCCGGGCGAGTTGCCCTGGCCAGGGAGGTGCGGGAGCATGCAGCGACACAGTGAATGGGCAGCGACCCCGTCACCTTCACACTCCCCTTCGTGACTTCTTCCTTCGCATCGCTCGGACGTGTGCATTTTTTCTTCGGCGAGGGCCATCGAGGAGCATCCTGGACCATCGGGCAAGAGAAGCAGGCACGAAACCGAAACAAATGCATGGGGAATGGACGCCCGAGCGATGACAAGCTTCTGGCTGGTGTGCAGATGAGGCACGATGTCCTTGGGCCAGGAGGTACAGGGAGGCCCGAGGAGGAGGAGGAGGAGGAGGAGGAGGAGGAGGAGGAGGAGGAGGAGGAGGAGGAGGAGGAGGGGGAGGGGGAGGAGGACAAGCTAGGTGCGCTCGCGTCATATCTGACGTCCTACCCCTCCCTCCCATCCCTTACCATGGCGCTGATTTTCTCTATCCGCGGACGCGTGTCGTAGCGGACCTGTGGCTCCGCGCGCGCGTGCGTAGTGGGTGGTGGTGCACGTGCGTGCGTGCGTGCGTGCGTGTGTGCGTGTGCTGGTGCTGGTTGGTGCTGGTGCTGGTGCTGGTGCTGGTGCTGGTGCTGGTGCTGGTGCTCGTGCTGGTGGTGGTGCTGGTGCTGGTGGTGGTTGTGATGGTGGTGGTGGTGGTGGTGGTGGTGGTGGTGGTGGTGGTGGTGGTGGTGCGGCGCGGTGGTGGCGGGCGGATGGGCGCGCGAGAAAGAGGCCCGCGCTGGGGCGAGAACGCCATCCTGAACGACGGAGGCCAAACACCGATCCGAAAATGAGGCCCACGCTGCAGCGGGAGCACGATTCGGAACGATTCGGGAGCAGAAATGAGGCCGGCGCCTCAGCGAGAGCATCATTAAAAAAAACGCAGGCGCAAACCCGTTTCCCGGGAATCTTGTGTGAAAAAAAAAGTACGCGGGGGGCGTTCGGCCCGAAAATGACGCCGGCGCCTCAGCGAGAGTCGTTTCACGGGATTTCCCGGGCATCCTGTGTGTAAGAAAACAGTACGCGGAGAATGCGCGGCCATCACCCGGACGCCATCAGGGGAAGAGGGAGAGTATTTTCATATTGAGTAATTGTGGAGGAAAGAAACGGAACGCGGGTCCACAGCCTCACTTCAGATCTGGAGCAACATTGCAACGAACACCCTAAACAACGCCTCGCTCCAGAAAATGAGCGTGCTGATGAACTCGCCAGAGAAGTTCTGCCCAGGCCTGCCAGGGAGGATGAATCTCAGAGTGCGCTGATCTGAGCGCTGCTCACGCGAGGCGCTGTGCGTGCCCGGCCGTTGGAGCCACGGCGGTCCGTAGCCATAGCCGCGCCGTCCTGGACATCTTTCGGGCCAGCAGGGAGGATGATAATATGTCCGTGCGGCCCTGGACGCTGCCATCTTGAAATGGCCCGAGTCCGGCAGGCGTACTTCGTGGCAACCTGCTGGTGCGTATCCGTCCGTGTAGAGAAACGGAACAGTCGAACTCATGGGGTGCCCTTTGCCGGGAACAGAAAATGCTTGGCTGAGACACCCTGTGGCGCTTCAATTTCAACTCATCGGAGCCGTGTAAGGCCTCCATGGTTGAGTCAGTATTTCTCGTTATTGGATTCCTTTGGGACTCTCTTCGGGTTCTTCTTGCATTGGGGGCGTTCGAGGCCCCCCTGGTCCGATCAATGGACCATCGGGCCAAACGTGCGGGGTCCCAATTGAGGATCCCTAGTCGCATGCTGGGAAGTCGTATCAGGGTGTTCTTCACGTGACGCTCTCGGGATGCTCTTCGGGGTCTGGGGCCGTCTTGGGTATGTTTATTCCCAACCATCCTGTGGCGTTGGGCCCTCGTTTTGAAGAGACAGCGCCCCGCGTCACTCACTCACTTCTCCTTCGTCCTCCCCCTCCCTCCTCCCATCACCAACCTCCTCCTCCTCCTCCTCCTCCTCCTCCTCCTCAACATCATCACCATTAGCATCATCATCATCTTCACCACCATCAGCATCATCATGATGATCATCATCCTCATCATCCTCATCATCCTCATCATCTTTATCGTTATCATCATCATCATCATCATCATCACTGGCATCAGCATCAACATCGTCATCGTCATCACCATCACCGTCATCACCGCCACCACTATCACCATCAGCATCATCTTCATCATCATCATCATCAACATTGTCGTCATCATCATCATTATCATCACCAGCATCTTCTTCTTCTTCATCATCATCACCATCACCATCACCATCACCATCACCATCATCACCATAGTCATCATCATCTCCACCCATCATCATCATCATCATCATCACCACCACCATCATCATCATCATCATCATCATCATCATCATCATCATCATCATCATCATCATCATCATCATCATCATCATCATCACCGGCATCACCATCATCATCACCATCGTCATCGCCACCCATGTCGGCCTCCCTTCTCTTTCAGCACACCCTGCACACGTTTCGTGGCCCCATAGGGAGCTCCACCGAAGGTCCCAGTGGGACCGCCAGCATGCGTCCGCCACACCCTTCACACGTTTCGTGGCCCCATAGGGAGCTCCTTCGAAGGTCCTAGTGGGACCGCCCGCATGCGTCCACCACACCCAGTGTAGCGTTTCGTGACCCCATATGGAGCTCCACCGAAGGTCACAGTGGGACAGCCCGCATGCGTCCGCCCCAGCGGACCGCCCACATGCGTCCGCCATTCCCACTGCAGCGTTTCGTGGCCTCATCGAGAACTCCACCGAAGGTCTCAGCTGCACCGCCCGCATGCGTCCGCCACACCTAGTACATCGGATCATAGCCCCAAAGGGAGCTCCACCGAAGGTCCCAGTGGGACCGCCCGCATGCGCCCGCCACACCCAGTGTTTCGTTGCCCCATAGGGAGCACGATCCCATTTGGACCGCCCGCATGCGCCCGCCACAACCAGTACAGCGTTTCGTGGCCCCGTAGGGAGCTCCAACGATTCTCACAGTGGCACCGCCCGCATGCGTCCGCCAAACCCAGTGCAGCGTTTCGTGGCCCCATAGGGAGCTACACCGAAGGTCCCAGTGGGACCGCCCGCATGCGTCCACCACACCCAGTACAGCGTTTCGTGGCCCCATAGGGAGCTCCAACGAAGCTCACAGTGGCACCGCCCGCATGCGTCCGCCAAGCCCAGTGCAGCGTTTCGTGGCCCCATAGGGAGCTACACCGAAGGTCCCAGTGGACCCGCCCGCATGCGTCCGCCACACCCAGTACAGCGTTATGTGGCCCCATGTAGGGAGCACCACTGGGGATCCTAGTGGGACCGCCCGCGTGTGTCCGCCGTCCCAGTGCAGCGTTTGGTGGCCCCATAGGGAGCTCCAACGAAGGTCCCAGTGGGACCGCCCGCATGCGTCCGCCACACCCAGTGCAGCGTTTCGCGGCCCCAGTGAGCGCACCACCGCCCGCATGGATCCGCAACACTCAGTGCAGCCTTTCGTGGCCCCATATGGGGCTCCAGCGAAGGACCTAGTGGCACCGCCCACATGCGTTTCCCCCACCCAGTATTGCTCTTCGCGGCCCCATAGGGAGCATCACCAAAGGCCCCAGTGGCACCGCCCGCATGCGTCCCCCCACCCACTACTGCGTTTCGTGGCCCCATAGGGAGCTCCAGCGAAGGTCCCAGTGGGACCGCCCGCATGCGCTCCCCCTCCCATTACGGCACGCCCCATCACGCGTTGCGTGGCTCACCGAAAGTGGCACCCACAACGCGTTACTCACAAGTGTACCTGGTTGGGTCTTTCGCCAGGACCATTTTCCGTTTCTGGTTATGTTGGGGCCATCGTGAGGCTTCAGAGGATCGTCTCTGTATGCGCCCTATTCCTCCTTTCCTTTCCTTTACCTACCACGGTCTCTGCTCAGATATTCATGCTTCGGAGAGAGGGCTCCACCCTTCGGGTAAAAGACTTTTTCATCATCGCCATCCTATAGGAACCTGGGCTGGATCGCCTCTCTGATTCTTTATTCCACAAGTTAGCACCCCTCTCATTCGCTGTCCACGCTCAGTGTCTTCGCGCTGCGGGGGGGCTGGTCTTCATTCCAAATCATGCAACCTCCGCCGCCTGTACACGAATCCCTCCTCCGCCTGCTACCACAACGGCCGCAGCACGACCTTGAAGCATTCATCGGGGCCGGCATCATCTCGCCTGGCCGGCCCCGTGGCGGACCACCCCATGGCGGCGACGCCTGGCTTTGCGTCTCTCCTCCTCCTTTTCCTGGTGAAGTGCTTGGGGCGACTCGTGCTCCGCCCTGCCCTCACGAGGATGCCTTCGCCTTGGGCGACCCCCGTCCCGCTCCCCCTGTCCGAGACAGGGCTCGTGCCTTCGGACACGGCCGTCGCGCCAGGACCCGTGGACCGGCGATGCGAGATGTGTCGAGCTTCGGCTTGGATGCTATGGATCTCGCAAGCCTCAGTCAGATCAGAGCACGAGAAGCCCCAGGCGCCGCTTTTGAAGTGCCCTCGGGTTGCTACTTGCACTGCGAGACGGCGTGCCCTCGCTAGTCAGACTGTGTAGGCGGCGTTCCAAGAAGCCGCCCTTCTCCATGATGACCGCACGAAGGGACTACATGCCGTCGACGCTCAGCTGGGCCATGATCGCCAGATCCACTCCTAGACTGCTACTAATGCCGAGCATGCTGTTCCTCAGGCAGGACACCTTCACGAGGAGTTCGGCGTCGTGCACGCCGAGGTGCCCACCCTGGGATTGGGGCTTAACCGGCTCCGCAGTGCGACAGAGGCGCACGTTGCTGCAGTGGAAGCACGACTCAATAGTTTTGTCTCCATCGTCCATGGCACAGCAGCCAAAGTCCAGGAGCAGTTGTCTGCTCTTCAAGATGTGTTACAACATCTGTTGCCACCCCGTGCTCTGAGGCAACAGGTACTGGTACCCAGCAGGATCATTATGGCAAAGTGGATTCTGCTCAGAATGATGTCGAAACACATCTCCATCCAGACCTCCCACTTAGCCAGCCTCCTTGTTTTGACCTCCAAGGTTCGAGGGATTGAACAGGAAATCAGCGATATTCGTGTTGTACGGGGCTCGACTGGCCAGCGATCTACCACTTCAGTTAACGATTTCGTCCTCATGGTGTTTGAAATTCAGACCATGGGAGTGACTACGGACCACACGCAAGCTCGAATTGACCAAGTCTTGCGCGACCGCGTCGCCAAACAGCTGTGGGTCGACTCGGAGGTCCGTGTGGAGCATCAGACAAGGGAGGCAACCCGCTTACTCTCTTCGATCCAGTCGCCCTCTCCTCACGATGGTCGGCAACATGCCCTGCAGACAGCACTCCACAAATATTCCTACCATGGATGCTGATGTGACATGCCTCGAGCAATGCGCTGGGCAACTTCAACAGGATGCTGCGCAGCACACCCCGGAGCTGTCTGCGCACGCACAAGACAACAAAAAAAAACGTGCACCGTTCTGCGGGCACTTCGGTGCCCTGCGGGGGGGCCTCTCCCTGGCTCGCTTGGGGGCGCCCAGGCGGCGCTCCCTGGCTCGCTCGGGGGGCGCCCAGGCGGCGCCAGGCCTTGACCTTTTGCGGCACGTCGCGTCTCCCCTATCTGGGTGGCCAGTGCACGCCGACCACGCTAGTCATCGCACTCATTCGCCCGTACCTTTCTGATCTGCTGCGGTGCAGACTCGTTGCGCTGTAGGCAGCGCGCCCGTCCACCAGAAGGCCCCGAAAGAAGAAGGGAAGGTCGAGTCGCCCACGCACCTGCTCCGCTGGCGGCACTGGCGCCCTGTCCCGCCCAGGGCGGGGCCGCCCCCACTTCGGCCAGGTCGTTTCAAACGTCGGCTTCCTGTTCCTCGACCAGCACCAGGTGGAGTGATGACTGGCTGCCAGCGCCGCGCCTCGTGGGTACACGAATGCACGGGGATTGCCCCTCTCCGCGTGGTGCCATGGTACCACGTGGAGAGGGACAATCCCCCCGAGGTGGGCCAACGCGAAAGTTCAGTGACTGCGGCCCTCGCCAACCCGCCTAGGTAGGCACTGAGTCCCGCCAGTGGGCATACAAGGCGCCGTCGCATTGCTCCGAATCTTGCTTCGCCCTCCGCCGCGCGGCGTGCCAGACACATGTGCCCTTCGCCTGACGGTCGGTCGTGGTCTCTTCGTAGACGGTCGTAGTCGTAGCGGACTGGCGTGCCAGCCCTTCCTACTTGAGATGCTCTGCCTGCAGCACGCGCTCGCGGCTTTAGACCTTCGCTTGAGATGCGCTTGCGAGAAACGCTCGCGGTCTTTGATTTCGCTAATTCTGTTCGCTTCCGTCCTGTTCACTTACACGCTCCTTCTGCTGCTCGGTATCGCGTGGGAGGCCTTCGCGCTCTTCTGGGTTTCAGAGGGAGGCCCCCTTGGAGAAGAAGGGCTTCGGCAGTTCCCTGCTCGAGGGCTGGCTGCTGGAAGTCAGGGAGGCCTGAGCTCTGGCGCAGTCCCGGAAGCCTGCATCGCCTCTGCCACGCGCGCGCGGCCGGTAATGGGGGCAGGAGTGTCATCGGGGATGTTCTGACCCGGGTCAATCCAGACCCGGGTCAGTCGGGCTTTGCAGGATCCTGCAAGATCTTGCAAGATCCTGCACCCAAACCCGGGTCAATGCGAAAGATCCTGCAAGATCCTGCAGGATCCTGCACCCAAGCCCAGGTCAATGCGACCCTGGCACCGCAGGATCCTGCAAGACCTGGCGCTCTGGCTGACCCCCGTTTGCATTATGCCCCCCGTCACTGAGGCCCCGATGTCAGCGAGTGGGAGAGAACAGCCAATGCAAACCTACGTGGCCTGGTGTGCCGCAGCTTTGGGGCCGCGCTCCCTAGGGGCGGAGGCCCCCGTGCTGCTCTGAGCCGCCGCAGGCCCTGCCGAAGAGCCAGGGGGCGCCGCGGGCTTGGCACAGTTGGGTCTCTGACACGCGTGTCGACTTCGTGGCCCCATCCCCTTCTCTCTCGCCTCCCCTCCCCTCCGCTCCCCCATTCCCCACTCCCCGCCCCTCCCCCATTCCCCTCCTCTCCTCCCTCCTCCCTCCTCCCCGCTCCTCCTCCTCCTCCTCCTCCCCCTCCCCTCCCGCCTCCCCTCCTCGCCTCTCCCTTCCCCTCTCATCTCCTCCCCTCTGTCCATCCCCCTGGACACCCCCTTGTCCCAGAAGCAGTTCACCCCCGTCCCCCCGCCGCCTGCAAGAGGAGGTAGCGGGGAAGAAGGAGGCGGAAGGCCAATAAGTCTTCCCCTCCGCCAGCCGCCCAGAGCCTACAAAAAGCTCGCGTACCCTTTTCGTAGGACCCCCAAACACCCCCCTTGACCCCCCCCTGACTACAGATCCTCCTCCTCCTCCTCCTCCTCCTCCTCCTCCTCCACCTCCTACTCCTCCTCCGTGCCTGTTTCCATTGGCGGTTCGACAGTGCAGCAACGCGTGGGCGCATGCTTGATGGTGAAAGTTTCACACAGTTTGCCATATTGTACTTCGCCTGGCGTTGTCCTCCTTCTGAATCGTTTTCGTCTTCTTCTTCTTCTTCTCTACCTCCTCCTCCTCCTCCTCCTCCTCCTGCGCTTCCTCTTCATTTACTGCGCATGCAATTGATGAGTTCGGCACTTTTCGTATGATCCTTGCTTCGCTAGCCGTGCGCCTTTGAGAGCGGAGTCCGCTCACATTGCGGCGAGTAGTCAGGATCGCGGCCTGCACGGGCAGATTCAGCATGCGGCGACCCAGGCCCATCGGATATGCCACATCGGAGTGCCCCGCTTCTGGAGTGGGGCCTTGACCTGTCTATGTTATGGGTGGCGTCGCCAACGTTAGCAAGATGTGGCAGGCTATGCGGTACCGCGGCACTCCATGTTTCAGCTCATACTTGACAAGCTCGCTGTCTTCGAGTGTGCCGGACGGGACTGGATCAGTCCTCCTCCCTCCTCCCTCCCTTCTTTCCGCCACAGTGTTTCTCTTGCCAGGCTGTTCCAGAGTAGTTTCAAATTATCTGGGTGTGGTGGCGATTCCCACTCAGATGAGAGAAGTTGTTTTGCATTGCAAGTCTTTGGTTTTAGGTGGAGCACCTCCGGAACTAAGTGTAAGCAAAGTAACAGATCACCCTGGCCTCCAGTCTCTCGAGAGCAATTCCGATTGTGGCCTTGGGCCTCGGGAGCCCACTTGTCTGACGAAACCGCCACGATGGGTGCGAACCTTCACGCTGCCCCGTGTCCGCAAGACACGATGTTGTCGCGCCGCTTGTTCCGACGCGCGGCCCCACCTCTTGGGGAGGGCGCTGCGGCCACCAGGGCAAACGCCGCCTCGGGCGCAGGGCTTGCTGTGGGGTTTGCCGCGGCGCCGGCGTCGTCTACTTGGGTCGCAGGACGCAGGGCTTGCAATGGGTTTGCCGTGGTGTCGGCGTCGTCCACTCTGGCGCGTCGAGAACAAGCGGCGCGGCGACAGATGCTCAGATCTACAGTCGACCAGCATAGTAAGGATGAGCAGCTTTCCAAGAATGCCCTTGCATCCTTTCCCTTCGGCCCATCTTTGGCCGCTTCTGCTGGCCGCGCCCCGCTTGCAAAGTATCGACATGGCCGCCCAAGGCCCTTGCATTCTTATCGTGCGCCCTCATGAAACGGGTCGACTGCAAGGCCCTGTCGGTGTACTTCCGCTTCGTGACTTGCGGCTTCGAGGCACGGCCACGCCCAGCACGCGGCCCAGGGACAGGGAGCCCGGCAGCGAGCCCGCCCCGCGCCTCCCGTGCTCCAGACGCCGGCGGCTGCCCCGTGGATGTCCCTGGCGAGCCTGCGCGGAAGCGTCCGCCTCGAGGAGCCGGGCGTCGGGCAGTGGCGGCAGAGCGGGAGCCTCGGGACGGGGGTCTCTGCAAAGGGGGGGTCAGCCAGAGCGCGGGATCCTGCAGGGCCAGGCTTGCATTGGCCTGGGCTGGCGTGCAGGATCCTGCAGGATCCTGCAGTGTCTTGCAGTGGCCCAGGTTTGCATGGACCCGGATCGGCAGATCCCCGAGAGTCCGCCTCAAGGAGCCGGGCATCGGGCAGCTACGGCAGTCCAATCCCCGCGGACATCTCCGCATGGCTAACCTGGCCAAGTGTCGCAAGAGTGGTTCCACGAGTCCGCACACTCAAAACAGTCGGGGGCGCATCTTGAATTACCAGCACCTGAACCCAGCCAAGTGCGACACCAAGGTGCCACGGTGCTCTCTGAGCTCGTACCGCCGGTTCCCATTCTTCCTTTTACGTTTTATTTTATTTTTGTGTTATTTTGTTTTGTTTTGTGCTCGACGGCAACCTCCAAGGGGTCGATTCGAGCCCAGTCTGCGCTGCTATAGCGCTCTTTCGACATATGCCTTGCCATCTTGCGCTGGCTTTTGATTCGGGCGAGACGTGGGCCGATAGCGGTCGGGGGGGCAGTGTGCGATACCATATGTTGGTGCTGAGTCTGCTTTTCGGCGCTTTCCCGGTCGTAGCCATTTTGTGGGCTGGAGCTCGCAGTGTAGTGTGAACCTTTAACGAGGCTAGAATGCAGCCTTTCGTCCACCGCGAACCCGAATCCTCCCCTCACTCCGTCCTCCCCTTCTTTTCTCTTCTGCTCCCCTTCTCGCCGCCTCCCTCTCCTCACCCTTCCATCCTCCTTCCCTCCTCTCCTCCTAGGTTGATACTACGCTTTGCGGTGCTCTTCTACGCCATGCCATGCCGTGCTCTACAATGCATCGCGTACCCTTTCGCGATCATTGCCCTGCTCGACATCCGACTGTGCGAGTAGAGAGGGGATCTACGCCATGGTAAGGGATGGGAGGGAGGGGTAGGATGTCAGATATGACGCGAGCGCACCTAGCTTGTCCTCTCCCCTCCTCCCCCCTCCCCTCCTCCCTCTCCCCTCCCCCCCCCCCTCCCCTCTGCCCCTCCTCCCCTGCAGCGCCCCGCGGCGCCCCCCCCCCCCCTCCCGCAGCGGCAGGAGCCCGCAGCCGGCCGGGCCAGAAGGAGCCCGGGCCGCCGCCGCCAGCTTGGGCTGGCCCCTGCCAGCGCAGACCCTCGCCGCCATGCCTCCGCAGACCCCCCCCCCGCGCGCTCCACCACAGAGCGCGGGGGGAGGTTTTCTGCCCTTTTCGGCCTGGGCTCTCGCCGGGCCCGGGGGCCATCGGCCAGGGGCTCGGGACGAGGCGCCCGTCCCAGGGAAGGTAAAACGACTCGAAGATCGGGACAAAATCGGATCGGGATAACTCGAAATCTCTGAGAATCGGCGGGTTTGGAGGATGTATTGGGCGCCGCGGCCGCTCCAGAGCGTTCCGGAACCCTCTGAGAGCGCTCCCGGAACGCTCTGGAGCGATTTATCCCGATCCTAGCCCTGTTTTGCAGACCCTCGCCGCCATCCCTCCGCAGACCTCCCCCCGCGCGCGCCCTGCCACAGAGCGCAAAGGGAGGCTTCCTGCCCTTGTCGGCCTGAGCTCTCACCGGGCCGGCCCCGGCATCCGCGCCCACGGCAGCTCTGTTCTTGGGACCCCCGGCCCCCCGATTTCTGGCCCAACAACGACCGAGACCCCCCTCCGGGCCCCGGCATCCGCACCCACGGCAGCTCTGTTCTTGGGACCCCCGACCCCACGATTTCTCGCCCCAAAACGACCGACAGGGGCCATCGGAAAGGGGCTCGGGACGAGGCGCCCGTCCCAGGGAAGGCGTGTCGAGACTTCCGGGGGGGTCCGCGCGGTGGAAAAACCATGACGTGGGGATTTGGACTTCCTTGTCAAGTAGCTCCTCCCCGTCGCGCCACCAGGCCGGTCCATAGGCAGGGCCCCCGCTCCCTCCTCCTCTTCCTCCTCCTCCTCCTCCTCTTCCTCCTCTTCCTCCGCCTCCTCCTCCTCCTCTTCCTCCGCCTCCTCTTCCTCCTCTTCCTCCTCCTCCTCCTCCTCCTCCTCCTCCTCTTCCTCCTCCTCCTCCTCTTCCTCCTCCTCCTCGTCCTCCTCCTCCTCCGCCTCCTCCTCCTCTGGCCCCCGACGCACTCGTCGGAGGCCCTTGATTCGGCCTTCTCCCACGGGCAGTCGCTGGCGGCAAGTCGTCGGCGCGCGGCGATCATGCTCGGGATGGCCCGCGACCTCGACGGAGCGCCCTGGGCCTGGGGGTAAGCCGCGCCAGTTCCTGCAGCAACCGTTGCTTCATCGCGGGCCGTCTCTGCGAGTGCGTCCTCTGCCAAAGGGAAAACAAGCACAAACACACACAGGAGTTCGGATCTTCTTGGCAATCGGGAAAATGCAAGACATGATGCGGGTGCTTCCGAGAGGCCCCCCAGCCTTCTGGGATGGTCCGCGCCGTCGTCGTCGTCGTTCTCCTCCTCCTCCTCCTCCTCCTCCTCGTCCTCCTCCTCCTCCTCCTCCTCCTCCTCCTGCTCCTCCTCCTTCTCCTCCTCCTCCTCCTCCTCCTCCTCCTCCTCCTCCTCCTCCTCCTCCCCCTCCTCCTCCTCCTCCTTCTCCTCCTTTTCATCCCGCTCCTCCTCTTCCTCCTCCTCCTGGACTGTGTGAAGATTTTTTTTGGGACCCTGGCCGGTGCATACGGGGCTGCCGCGTGGATGGGCCGCTTGCCGTTCTTGTCCGAGCAACTTTGTACTCCGCGTTTGTGTCCGTGTGTTTTTCAGGCGATCGCAAACATGGATTAAGTGGGCGTGAATTAGCGACGGGTCCTGTTTTCATGGGAAATTTCAGATTTCTGCCGCCGAACGAGGCGGCACCGGCCGCATTTTGGGTAGGGCACCGCTCCCGATCCATGGATTTGGCGACCGCGCTCCAAATCCATGGATCGCTAATCCATGTTTGCGCTCCCGAGTTTTTCCAGATTGTGAGCTCTTTCGACAGCGAGCGAGGGGGCGAAGTGAGAAGGATACGTTCTTCTCGGAAGGCGGCGGGGCTCCTCAGAAGCCCTCACCAGCCTTCTGAGAGGTTGTCTGTCTCTTCGGGGAAGGCGCAGAGCACTCTTCAGAAGGTTGGGGTATTTCCCAACCTTCTGAGAAGGCCCACTCCTTCTCACTTCCCCCCTGGGCTCGCCGCCGACGTTTGGCTCGCTCCAAGGATTGCGTCTGAATCTGCGTGCCCCCCTCGTTTTCGCAGTTCGAGAGTTTTTGTTGGGATCTCTGTGGTCGTCGACCGGGCGCCGTCGCCGTGGCCGCAGCTACCAGCGTGTTCGGCTCCGCGTTTCGGGTCTGTGCGAAGGATTTTGAGTTCGCCCGCGTGGGACGCTGTTGACAGCGGGGTGTGCCCAGAACGTGTTGTTCCGAAGCATTGCGACGAGCTGCGCCATCGATGGCGTTCAAGCTGGCGTGCGAATTTCGGCGGTGAGCCCGGTGGGGGAAGCGAAAAGGAGAGGGCCTTCCCAGAAGGCTCGCGAAGTCCCCGCGACCCTCTGAGAAGTTTCATGAGCTTCCCCCGAAGACGCGGAACACTTCTCAGAAGGCGCGAGGGCTTCTGAGAGGTACCGCCACATTCTGAGATGACTCGCAGGCGCTTTTTTTTCACCGAATCCCCGCGTTCCATCCGAACAGTTTGACCGTTCAAAAAAATGATGTGGGGGATCTCTGGGATACACCCCTGGGGGGCTGTTGGGACGCACCCTATATCGAGGATTGACGCTCCCCATCATATATCACAGGGTTGGGCCCCAAAATCCGAAAACCCCACGCATCCTGGGCTGGTGGCCCACATCGCTCTCTCTCTCTCTCTCTATATGCATCCCCTGTTCAAGGCCTTCTCCTTCTCGCTTCCCCCCTGGGCTCGCCGCCGAGAGTTGCTGCGCCATCGATGGCGTATGAGCTGGCGCGCGAGGTGGCGGCGCCGTGCGCAGGTGTGCCCGCGGCGCCGTCGGCTTCGCGCGGAAGACACGGTCGCGGCCTCGTCCGGTTCGCGCCGCTGGCAGCACACGCATTGCCCCCCTTGGGCGCGCGATATTTCCACAGCCCTCGCTATGTAGACGCGAACTCGCTGCTGGCCGCAGAACCTCCAGAGGGGACCGTCCAAAGTCTTGACTAGCAGAGGGTCGGTGTTATGGTCTAGTGTTAAGTCGGGCCCGTCCCTCTAGAAGAGGAATCTTCAAAAATAGTCAAAAATAGTCTGGGGACTGTGTTTTGAGTATGTTTTGGCCATCTGGGAGTATTTACTGTGTATTTTTATGTTTCGTCGAAAATCCCCCTCTGTAGGGGGACACGCCCGACCTAGGTCTAGTGCTGGTTCTCTGCCTCAAGACAGCTGCTTACGCGAGCGTCGCGAGTAGCAGCGTCGCGGGCACCACTCGTGGCAGTCTCGTCGGTCGGCGCGCCTCGTCGCCGCGCACCAGCGGGCAGCGGAGGTCGTCGGTGCGTCGGCAGGGGCAGCCGGCAGCGGCACAAGGGGGGTGCTCTGCAGCCATTCCGCCCGAGCTGCCCTCGCCGCGCGAGGCGCTTTTCTCTTCTTGTCTCGGTGGCCGCGCCGCGTCCTGCCGCTTTCGCGCCCCAAGAGAGCTGGTGGCCTCCCCGTGGCTCGCAGTCCTTCTCGAGCCTGACGCGTGGAGCAGCACTGAAGTCCGTCGACTGGCGGGTGGTGAGGGCGGGATGGTGAGGCGGGGGCGGAGGATCCCTCGTCCTCCGCCGCCTCATCCTCTTTTCTCGTCCCCTCGTTACCTCATCCTCTCATCCTCCTCTTTCCCTCCTCCCCTCCCCTCCCACTCATCACGGCTATAGCCTACCTGAATGCTGCATACACATCTTTCGCTCCTCTTACTACACGCGAGTCTGGGTTTACAAGGGGGCCCTGGTGTTATCAATGCCTGGTTGTTCTCCGCATGGCCTACCGTAGTTGTCTTGGGGTCAGGAACGTGTAGGAATGCAGGATTTGATGTGAGCAGGGCTCGTCTCGACCGGTTTCTAGCTACATTTGCATATCTTCCCGCAGCGGTTTTGCATACTGCGGCTCTCACATCGCACTAAAGCCAGGGAGCAGAACGGCCAGTGGTGTGGTGCAGGGCTCCTTGCTTCCTCCAGATGTTCCGTTCTCAGGCCAGCCGTGTTCCATTCATTGGCTCCTCTTCCTTTCCCTCCCCTTGCTCTCCATCTCTCTCTCTCTCTCTTGCCTCCTGCGCTGTTCACCCTTCCCTGCCCCTCCCTCCGCAGACTCTTGGCCCCGGGGGCCAGCACGAGCAAGGCCCAGACAGCGAGGCCGGACACGGGCTCCATCCGATCAGCGTCTGGGGGGGGGAACAGCCAACCCAGGAACCCAGGAACCAAGGAACCCAGGAACCCGCTGGACGCTGGAATCCAGGGACCCAAGAACCGTTGGACCCAGGAGCACTAAACGCAGGAACCCAAGAAGCCAGGAACCCAGGAACCCAGGAACCCAGTACCTGGGAACCCAGGAACCCAGGAACCCAGGAACCCAGGAACCGTGGAACGGGGGGGATGCATCGACACCCAAACGCCCAGCCATCGCCGACACATAGGGGCCCGATGGCCCGCTCAACCCCGGGAGCGCGCGGAGCCGCTATCCGGGGCCCCTCGCCGACCTGTCGGCGATGGCACCGCCGATTCCAGGCCGATGCTTCCGCTCTTGCCCCCGTGGTTCGCCACAGCCGCCCACCTCGCTCTGCCCCGGCGCGCCGGGCTGCTGCCGCCCGCCGGCTGCTCAGCGTCGGAGTCTTCGGCGTCTAAGCGTCCCTCCTTCCTCCCGTCGGCCTCCCCCCTCCCTCCCCTTGCATGCCGGCCAATTCGCTAGTTAGTGGCCCTACCTAGCTGTTACGCTGGTGCGGATTTCGCCGCCTCGCCGCTTACGAAAAAGTTCAGGCGCAGCGCTAGGGGGGCAAAAGGCTCAGTGAGCCCAAGGACGGCATGCCAGGGACGGGTATCCCCAGACCGGTGTGCATGCTGGGGACCGGTATCCCCAGAATGCCGGGGACAGGTACCCCCGGGATGCCAGGGACTGGGATCCCGGGGACGGCTGCGAACACCGACTTCCTCCCAACACACACACACATTATTCCTCGTACGAAACTGGTCGCTCTTGGGGTAACATCCTGAGAAATCCCAGGCCCCCCAAGATCGTCGCAGGGCGGCCCAGCAGGGCACTATACTATACGAGGGTCCCCCCCGAACGTTGCCCCCAGACATCAGGCCGCTCCGATGTTTTCGATGCGTGGGCCCCGGAGGCCCAGACCATTTCCTCGAGGGCGGGCTTGTCGCTCCGAGCCGGCTTTTGACGGCCACGAGGCCCGGCGAGGGCCCTTTAAGAAGGGGCCGTAGAAAATTACCCACAACCGGCTGCTCCCATTTTTCCGGAGCGATCGGATCTCTCCGGGGCAGCCGCTGGGGCCGTGGCCGCTCCCCCCGGCCGAGCGCACTTGCTGTGCCGGCGGCAAGGCAGGGGACGCCCGCGCTGGCGATGCATCGTGCCCGAGCGGGGACGCCGCTAGAGAGAGAGAGAGAGAGAGACTTGCGCCACCACGCAAGCGGAGGAGCGGGGGGAGGGCGCGGCCGAACGAGGGGCGGACGGAGCGACAGCGGCTCAGGGGGGACGGGCCGCTCTCCGAGCGGCGCCGCGGCCACCCGCCGAGAGCGCCCATGGCCGAGGCCGCGGCCGGGCGGCCCGGCCCGAGCCCGCCGGGCGCGCCCCTCGCCGCGGCGGCCCCGGCGCGCGCTGGGCCGCCGCGGGGCGCGGGCCGCCTCGAGGCGGCCCCGGGCAGGGGCGGCGGCGCCGGCGGGAGCTCGGGGGTGCACGCCGGCGGCACGGAGCCTGCGGCGGAGCCCCGAGGCCAGGCAGGGGCAACGCCAGGGGTGGGGGTGGGCAAGGTCGAGGTTCGAGGGTCGAGGTTTTTTCGGGCGTCTGCGTGGGCTTCTGGAGGTTTCCCTTCCTCGGGGTGCGTTCCAGCGGCTGTGACTCGCTTATGGGGCGCTCCGGGGGTGCCAGGATCGGCCCGAGCGGCCGCCAGAGAGCCGAGCCACGGCCCGAAAGCCGCCAGGCACAGGGATAGGCTCAGGAGAGGGATGCCTCGGCCCCCAAGCGCCCGTTGATCGCCGATAGGGGCCCGACAGCCCCAGCCTGCCCTGCGGGGTGCGGATGCACTATCAGGGGCCCATCGCCGATCTGTCGGCGGTGTGCCCAGAGATCCGCTGTCGTGGTTTTATTCATACGGGGTCCCCGGAAGTCTCGACCCGTTCCCCAGCACCGGTTTCTCATCCTGAGCCGTTTTCGACGGCCCCGCGGCCCTGCGAGGGCCCGCAGAGGCTGAAAATTACGAAAAACCGCCGCCTGGATTTTTTTCAAGAAGTCGGACCTCTGGGTATCGCCGATTCCAGGTCGATGTGTGCCCCCTGTGCCAGTCCCCCCCCCCTTTCGCCGCCCCGAGGCCAGAAGCGCGGCGCGCCGGCCTCGGCCGGCCTCGCGCCGCCCGGCGCGGGGCGCCGGCGCATGGGCATCTGCCCGGGCACGAGCGCCTACGACGACGCCGTGTTCGTGGGGCTCTCTGCGCTGTGCGTCGGCGCGTCCGGGAGCTCCGGCGGGGGGGAGGCCCACGAGGGCGGCGATGGCGGAGGCGCTGAGGGAGGCGTGGGCAGGGCGGAGGGTCACCAGGAGTCGCTGGCTGGGCGCTGCGACGCTGGGGACGGCCCGCCGCAGGCCGCTGCGGAGCCCCTGGGCGTCGACGGCGAGCAGGGAGCCGCACCGTCTTCACCGTCTTCCTGAGCATCGTCGGGGGGTGGTCTTCGAGGAGGCCCCCGCGTCGGCGCGCGCGAGCTTCGGGTTCCAGGTGTAGCGAGGCGCTCGAGCGCAGCTGCAGAATCACCGCGTGCAGCAATATTGATGGACACTTGCGTGCTGAACTACCTGTCGCTGGAGCTCTCTCACGCTGTCCTTGGACGTATGCCTGCTGGCGCATCAGCAGCATGAGCAAGCCAGAGCATCAGGCACTCGGCTCCGATTAGGAGTATCCAGTCCGCGTCAGGTGCCAATGGATGTGGTAGGCATGCCAGCATTGAGCGCATTGAGCTCGATATTGTTGACTGGGCACACGCTCTGGCTGCAGTTCACAGTTTGAGCTCTGCTCGTTTGCAGGCGCTTCGATGCCACAAGGCCGCGTAGGTACGCAATCGATGCTTCTTGACGTCGTCAAGTCGCAGAATCGTGCCGGAATGCCGACGTGAGTACTGCTTTGACGATGATTTCATAACCTATCGTGATCGCCAGTAGTTGTTGCATGATTTTTCATCTGTCCCTCGTCGGCCTCTCCACTTATTCCTCGTCCTTCTCAACACTTCTTCGAAGTGGATATGCTTTCAGCAGCACTGATAGCAAGCGCCGCAAGAAGGGTCAGCCATTGCAATAGGAATTTATAATAATTGCAACGACGATGACACTGATACCGATAATGATTACACCTCTTGACGCTTTGCGAATCCCCCACCAGCCCATCATTCAACAGACACTCTAGCGAAGTGTACCGGCTATCGGGATTTTTCAGTCAGCTTTCCAGCAACGATGCTCAGAGGAGTTGCTTCGATCAGGGGAAAGTGGAAGCACATAGAGAAGCAAAGGACGGGTGATGCCGTCATACCACAAGAGTGGAATATGGAGGAGGAATTGGAGGAGGGGGAGGATGTGGGGGAGGGGGAGGAAGGAGGAGGAAGAGGAGGAGAGGAGGAAGAGGAGGAGGAGGAAGAGGAGGAAGATGAGGAGGAGGAGAGGAGGAGGAGAGGAGGAGGAGAGAGGAGGAGGAGGAGGAGGAGGAGGAGGAGGAGGAAGAGGAAGAGGAGGATGACGAGGAGGAGGAGGAGGATAAGAGCGAGGAGGGGGGAGGGAGGATGAGAACGTGGAGAAGGACGGAGAGGAGGTCGAATGGGGAAGGAGGAAGGAATGAAGGAGGCGGAACAGGCGGATGATGATGATGATGCTGCTGCTGCTGCTGCTGATGATGATGATGATGATGATGATGATGATGATGATGATGATGATACTGATGATGCTGATGATAATAATGATGATGATGATGACGGGGAGGAGGAGGAGGAGGAGGAGGAGGAGGAGGATCAGTGTAAACTCAAGAGTCATCAAAGATGTTGGAAGAACTCCCTCCAAGCTCCCTCTTCATATGCCCATACAGCGGTGCATTACAGTTCAGGGAATTGCCTCGTTGGAAGACAACTGTAGAGGAGGACGAGGGCGAGCAGAAGAGTCGGAAACCTTTTGAATGCGATACCCCTCGGAGACTCTTTCGGATTTATTTTGTAAAACATTTGGATGCCTCTTGGGGCGTCTCCGCAGGGGGCCTCTTGGCGGGCCCAGGGGCTTCTTCGAGCGCCTGGGGTGCCTCGGAGATTCTCTTGAGGCCTCTTGGGGGCCTCTTGGGAGCCTCTTGGAGGCCTCTTGGGCGCCTCTTGGGGCTGCCTGGGCGCCTCCTGGGACCCTCCTGGGCCGCTCTTGGGAGCTCGGGGGGAGCTCTTGGGGCCATCTTGGGGGACATCGGTCAAGCAAGAGGGGAGCTCCAAGTAGCCTTACCCCTCGGGGGCACCGAACAACGCTTCCTGGATCCCTCCTGGACCGCTCTTGGGGCGCTCTTGGGCGCTCTGGGGGCCGTCTTGGAGCTCTCTTGGGCCTCTCCTGGGGCTCCCTTGAGCCATCTTAGAACCATTTTGGGGCCTCGGATGACCATCGGAAGCGAAACGACGAGAAAGCAACACTCATTGCTTTTTCCATAGGTTTCTGAGTGGCTTTGGCTTCTTGGGTGCCTCCTTGGAGGTCTCGGACGCCTCTTGTAGCCGTCTTGGAACGTTCTTGGGGCCTCGTAGAGCATCTTGGGAGCCATTTCGAGGCATCGTGCGCTATCTTGAGCCACTTTGGAGCTCATCTTGGGCCCTCAGGGGCCCTCTTGGAGCCGTCTTGGGCCATCTTGGACGCTCCAACGCCAGGGGACGCGCACCCCAGCCGCGCCAGGGGCGCCACGTGCGGGGCACGTGCAGAGTGCGTCAGGTGCGCCTGCGCATGTGACAGAACGCATCGGGAGAGACACGTCGCCCCCCGCCATCCTTGTCGAAGACCGGTGCCCAGCATCGTGCCTGGTGGGCCCGCGCACAGCACGCCACGCGCCCCCCCCCCCCGCCGTCCCCTTCAACGGCCACTTGATCGTGATCGCGGGATGGCCGCGCGTGATCCCGATTTAGCCGCGAGGTGCATCTTGTATCATGTTTTTTTCTTTGGTCAGGGCTTGTAGCCCTGCGCACAGCAGGGGATATGCTGACACCACCGCCGTCCTTGTCAGAAACGATACAGAGTGCTCGCGGGCCTCATGAACATGACTCAAGACTTTGTCCCACATCGTAAGTTGTATTGTTTTTGAGGGAATGGTGTGGGGGGCCGCATCGGGTCGGCCACGCATGCTCCACATGTGGAGGCATAGTGCGTGTTGTATTGTTTGTTGGCAGGGATGGTGGGGTGTGTGGCCCTCATGGGGTTGGCATGGTTCTGGGTTGGCCGCCGGCCGGGTGGGGGGGGAGATGTATTTTAATAGGGACCAGTGGCAAACCCTTCCCCGAAGGGGAAGGAGAGGGTTGGAGGAGGAGCCGCCCTAGACCACCTACGCCCAGAGGGCTGGTGGGATCTCACGCAATACTCATATTGACGAGTCGCAGCAGGAACAGTAGCGCTTTCCTTCAGCATCGTGCGCAATACCAGCAATAACAACTAACACAACGAATGCGGTAAAGACAGCGACATCGATGCCAACAGTAGTGATGCCATTTGCGATGGCGGTGCCAGTAAAGAGCATCATGCACCTCCACCCGCCCACATGCAAACACATATGTCTGACCTAGTGTGTATGTGTACCACAGTGAAGCTAGCGGCACGCAATACCTCAAGGGCACTCTGGGAGAACCGAATCTGGGAAGCGTGGCCCTGCAGCGCGGCCGCAGCTCAGCGCAACACGGCAGGTGTGGACAAGGGGAGGATCCGGCAGGACGGATGTTCGCTTTGGAGCGCCGCCTCCGGGGGTTTTGGCCTGCCCCCGGGCCAGCGAACGGCGCCCCCGCCGGAGAGGACAGCGGCAGCTCGCGACCGTCGGCCCCGCGCAGGCGCCTGTAGCGCCAGGCCCTCAGCAGAGGGCATCGCTGGTTCTGATCAGCGTGGCTCTGCGCCCGAGCGTTCGTGCGCTTCGCGCGCACCACTCCCACTCCAGCCCGGCCCCGTCGATCGAGCGGATCGGACCAGTGGTTTGGCCGGGGTCAGGGTCCAGTCGATGTCCGGAGGGGTCTCATTGAAAGGCAATGTAGGCGCGACAGCAAAAGCAGGGACGATCTGATGTTTCTCAGTCAGCCCGGAGCCGGACTGACGTCCAGCTGGTTCAGTTGGGGTCGGTTGGGTCCATTGCCGATATGAGGGCGGTCTGTGGCGGGGCTCCAATCTTCCGCACCTGTTCATGTTTTTCGAGTTGCAGCCGGGTGTCACGTTTTTGCTGTCGACCTCACCACACGGGCTGCTCGATGGGTTCGTGAGGTTGTGAAGCCTTGGTGATTGTCAGTCTTCGTGCTCCGCGCGGCTGCTAGCATACGTGGGCCTCTGTCGGGCTCTGCTCGCCGTTCTTGACTTCTTCTCGTCCTCGCGGCTGGGCTCGCCATGCACATTCTGTTCCTGTGCTGCACTCTCTGTCTCTGATCTCCCTCTGGGACTCCCCTCCACCCTCCCAGCCAGCGATGTGCGTTGGCACCGAGCGGCCGCAGAGGGCTGGCTTGTAGGGATCCCACCCACTCAGCGGCCTTTCGCGCCGCTTTCCCCCCCAGGAGGAGAGTCCAGCATGAGAGGAGGAGGAGGAGGAGGAGGAGGAGGAGGAGGAGGAGGAGAGCGGAGGAGAAGCAGGAGGAGGAGGAGGAGGAGGAGGAGGAGGAGGAGGAGGAGGAGGAGGAGGAGGAGAGGAGGAGGAGGCGGAGGAGGAGGAAGGAGGAGGAGGAGGAGGAGGAGGAGGAGGAGGGGGGAGGAGAGGAGGAGGAGAGGAGGAGAAGGGGGAGGAGGAGGGGAAGAGGAGGATGAGGAGGAGGAGGAGGAGGAGGAGGAGGAGGAGAGTATGAGGAGGAGGAGGAGGAGGAGGAGGAGGAGGAGAAAACCTCCGAGGCGCGGCTCCACTTCCGTGTTCGACTGTCTGGACAACACGGGGGGGTCCTATCAGGTGTTTCACAAGCAGCCGGTGGAGATGACGACATCGTTGCAGGCTGCGGCTCGCGTTTTGAGTGCCTATTGAATGTCACCTGGGCGGATCCATTCACGTAGCTTGCTGGCGGTAAGAACTCAACGTGTGAGCAGTTGTACGAGTGTTACATGCGTTTGACTTTCTGACGCTGTTGTTCCGAGTCCGTCCTGTCAAACTCTATTTCGTCGGGGGTAGTCCGCGAATCAACGTTGTGACAACATCGGGCATCTGTAACCCATAGGGCAGTCCTCCTAGTCGTGCGCGGCACATCGTAAAGCGTCTGTCTGCGTGGCCGCTCTTGGGAGCTATCCGTGTAGATGGGGCAATTGTTGAATGCATGCTAGAGGCCCACCTCCTGGTGCACGGTCTTTGCGCGCATCATGACCAGACAAATAATATCCGCGTGCTTCCGCATGCTGTTTTCGAGGTCTTGTGGTTGCCTATCCCCATTCTTCCCTTCGAACAGACAAACATATCCCTACTCCCTGTCGTCCTCCCCCTGTCCCCGTTATCTTTCCATCGAGACATTAGTGGGCATCGTCAGTTCGTCTAAACAATCATGGATATCATTAAGGTGCATGCTCTTCTCGGTGCTGCCAGAGCGTGGCTACGTGACCACGGCTGAGGTAGGTAGATTTACAAAGGGCGCTGTCGGGACTTGTGTTGGGACCTGTTCTGATAATATGAGTCCCAACACACAACACCACGAGTGTTGGTGAACCTGTGCACTCCGTCGTCTGCGGTGCCAGCTTGTTCTGCACTGTTCGCGTCTGATTGTGCTATGCTACTGACCTGTCCGGCCAGCTTGGCATTGCTTTGGTCCTCTCGACGAGTGGAGGCGATCGTCTTTCAAAACTGATGCGTACTTTCACGAGATCCATAGCGTACCTCTATCGCTGATCACTGCAGGGGTTGCCTGGAGCGACGTTTCCAGTTCCCATGTGCTTTCCATGTGGTGATAGGCACAGCCGGTGCATCCCCTCCTCCTTGTCCCCTTCTCCGTCCGTTCTCCCCTATCCCACCTGCTTTCGTTTGTCATCCCCCCATCCATCTCTCGATGTGTCTCTTCTCATACAAGCATGCATCGTTGATCCCGCCCCTGTGGAGGCTGAGCCCACCGGGGTGTGGATCCAGGGCAGGCGGAATGATCCCAACCAGTCCCTGGCAGACGCCATCACCAGCGCGCCCATCGCAGGCCCGCAGGGGACGAGGTCGTGAGGCGATGCGCACGGGGCGCCGGGTGCTGGAGTTCTGGGGCAGGGCCCCTCGCATGCATTGGCTCTCAACCCCCTCGGGCGCGGAGCGCGCGAGGGGGGCTCGAGGATCGAGGGTTTGAGGATCGAGGGTTCGAGGGCTGTGGCTCGAGAATGTGAGGATCGAGGATTCGAGGATCGAGGAGGAGGAGGAGGAGGAGGAGGAGGAGGAGGAGGAGGAGGAGGAGGAGGAGGAGGAGGAGTGCGGGGAGTCGTGGGAGGCATGGCGACATGCCATTGGCGGGTCTTTCTGCGCTCGCACCCGGCGTCCACAGCAGCCCCCGTCCCCTCACGAGGGCGACGAGGTGGAGAGAGGAAAGTCCGAGACGGCGGGACAGGGCAAGGTAGGTGACCACAGTGGTGCCGCCGTCTGGGAGGCCGCTCGCCACTGGGAGCAAACTTCTGGCCCGTCCAGTCTTCGGAGAGCTCAGCGACCTGCCGCTTGCACGGAGGGTCCAAGACGACTCCAAGGAGCCCCCAGAATGCGAAAGGATGGTCCAAGACGCTCTCAAGCAGCCCAAGTCAGCCTTCCGACGGCTCTCGAGGCTCCCAGGTGACCTCCAAGAGACCCCAAGCGAGGTCCGAGAGGCGTCCCGGGACGATCCGAAGAGGCCAGAATCGTTGACTTTCATTGTTTTTGTTTGTTTTTTTTGGCTTCTCGCGTTTTCGGGCTTCCAACGGTCCAAGGGCGCCGAAGAGGCTCCCAAGACCGCCCCAAGACCACCCGAGGGACCTTCCGGACGACCCCAAGACGGGCCAATAAGCTTCCAAGACTGCCGAAGAGGCGCCCAGGAGAGCCCCAGACCACCCCAGAACAGGCCCAAGATAGGCCCAAGAGCGGGAGCAGGAGGCTTCCAGAGACCTCTAAGAGGCCTCCGGGACCACCCAGAGGCCCCAACACACCCCCGATCCCTGAGGGGCCCCAACAAAAACCCCGACGAGGCTCAAAGAACAGCCCAAGAGAGCTGCGAGAGCCTTCCCGAGAGAGCCCAAAGAGGGTACCATCGTAGATCTCGTGTTTTTTCTAATGCTTTTCGCCTTCTCACGTTTTCCCGCTTCCAACCCTCGAAGCTCGAGGATGAAAAAAAAAGCAAGGGAACTCCCAGAATTCATTTTTGTTTTGTTTTTCAGAGTGGGACTTCTACTCGGGGGTCCTACACATCCCCTGACATCTGGCCGGTACAGTCGGGGCCCTGAAGAAGGAACCCTTTTGGTTGGGGAGGGGCTCCGCGTTCCTTAAGTGTTTCACAGCCTCAGGTTTTCCTTATGTTTTCGATCGGAAATCGAAGTTTCACTTATGGAAAAATGGGGCCTCGTTCCTTATTTAGGGTTCCTTCGGTCAACGCCCCGACTGTACCGCGCCTCCCGGCTTCCCCGAAAGGGAGGCCCCAGGACGCCGCGAAGGACCGCCCAAGACGACCTTCAAGGCGCCCCCCGGGCGGAAAGCACGGCCCACCACACGCTCCCGCGCGGCCCGAGGCACCCTTGCGACGGCGCTCCGGGCCTCCGGGAGGCCTCCAGAGACCCCTGAAACGACGCGACGATCGGGGCAAAATCGGATCAGGATAACTCGAAATCTCTGAGAATCAGCGGGTTTGGAGGATGTATTGGGCGCCGCGGCCGCTCCAGAGCGTTCCAGAACGCTCTGAGAGCGCTCCGGAACGCTCTGGAGCGATTTATCCAGATCCTAGCCCTGTTTTAACCCCCATGGGGTCCGGAAGATCCCACACCCCTGAGGGGCCTGGCTAACAGAACCCGCGAGGCACACAAACAACAGCGCCGAGCAGCGCCGAAGAACTGGAAAAGCATGGAAATCCCACAATTCCTTTTTTTTCAAGTTTGGCCCACGATCTACTCTTGCACAACAGACCACAATTCAGACCCCCTCACCTCTTCAAAAAGAACCCAGGAAGCCTTCGAGGGCCCCAAATCGTTGAATGCCTAGAAAGGACATTCATGATTTCTGCGTTTCCGCACTGCCCCTTCTATACGATTCCGAGGCTTGCGCAGGGCCTCCAAGGGAGTCCCTGGACAAGAAGCGACCAAAATGAGACTGCATTAATTAGCCTATCAAGCCTAGCTAGAACTTGAGCGCGCGCGAAGCGCGCGCGATGGTTCCAGTCCATATGCCTCTATATATACAGAGAGAGAGGGAGAGAGAGAGAGCGAGAGAGAGGGAGAGAGAGAGAGAGAGAGAGAGAGCGAGAGAGAGAGAGAACTAAACAACGAACTGAGGCGGACATGGAGCCAGAGAGGGACATCTCTCTCCCTCTATATTTGTGTATTCGTAGAAATCGATGAACGCACATACACATATATGTGTATACACATATATGTATGTATGTATGTATGTATGTATGTATGTATGTATGTACGTACGTACGTACGTACGTACGTATGTATGTATGTATGTATGTATGTATGTATGTATGTATGTATGTATGTATGCATGTATATATATATATATATGTTTGCGCAGATCTGGATACACATATGCGTGTATCTGTACACAAGTATACCTGTGTACATATCTCTAGATACAGGGAGAGACAGAGTCCGCGAGACAAAAGGGATACCGAGACAGAGAGGGAGAGAGGGATATGGTGATGAATGTAGATGTATATGCATACTTGTATGTATACATATATATATATATATATGCATGTATATGTATCTTTCGATATACACAAACTATATATGTAGAGAGAGAGGGAGACAGAGGGAAAGAGAGAGGGTGAGAGAGAACGAGAGAGAGTGAGAGAACAGCATCACAACTCGAAGCGAGAGAGAGAGGAAGAGAGAGAGAGAGAGAGAGGGAGCTTCATGGCCGGACCTGGGAATAACATTTGCTGACATAGCGCAAAAGCTGGAGGCCGAGGCGAAGCCAAATCTCCTTGCAGAGGAACCGCGCTGTGAGGGCCTCCACGATCGGAAGACCAATACAGGATCCAACGTGCTGGCTTCAGCAAGATCGATCGGTCCCAGGAGATCCTCCTCCTCCTCCTTCCTTCTTCGGTTTCGTAACATCCTGGCGTGCTGGAGGAATGGCGGTGCCGCGCCGTGTCGTGACGCCGTCGAGAGCGGTCAACGATGGCCGCCAGGACGGCCGTGCGACACTGGCCGCTGCTCCCGGCGCGAGGCGGCGAGAGCTCGAGAACCGCGCTGCTCGTGTGCCGAGAGGGTGAGCGAGGCAGGGTGGGGAGCCGGCCCCCCCCCTGCTGCTTCGGCACACCCGTCTGCTCCCGCCCCCGGCCGCCCCGCTCCCATCCGGGCCGCGGTGTGGAGGTTGGAGTGCAATTCCCCGTCCACTGATTTCCGTCTCAGTGTGCGTGTCTTGCATTGCGAGACCCGCGCCCAGAGGCTCCAGAAGTCCAGACGAGGAGGAGAAGGAGGAGGAGAGGGGGAACGAGGAGGAGGAGGAGGCGGCGGAGGCGGCGGAGGCGGCGGAGGCGGCGGAGGAGGAGGAGGAGGGGGCGGAGGAGGCGGAGGAGGCGAAGGAGGCGGAGGAGGAGGAGGAGGAGGAGGAGGAGGAGGAGAAGGAGGATGAGGTGGAGGAGGAGGCGGAGGAGGTGGAGGAGGAGGAGGAGGAGGAGGAGGAGGAGGAGGAGGAGGAGGAGGAGGAGGAGGAGGGGAGGAGGAGGAGGAGGAGGAGGAGGAGGAGGAGGAGGAGGAGGAGGAGGAGGCGGAGGAGGAGGAGGAGGAGGAGGAGGAGGAGGGAGGAGGAGGAGGAGGAGGAGGAGGAGGAGGAGGAGGAGGAGGAGGAGGAGGAGGAGGAGGAGGAGGAGGAGGAGGAGGAGGAGGAGGAGGAGGAGGAGGAGGAGGAGGAGGAGGAGGAGGAGGAGGAGGAGGAGGAGGAGGAGGAGGAGGAGGAGGAGGAGGAGGAGGAGGAGGAGGAGGAGGAGGAGGAGGAGGAGGGAGGAGGAGGAGGAGGAGGAGGAGGAGGAGGAGGAGGAGGAGGAGGAGGAGGAGGAGGAGGAGGAGGAGGAGGAGGAGGGAGGGAGGGAGGAGGAGGAGGCGGAGGAGGAGGAGGAGGAGGAGGAGGAGGGAGGAGGAGGAGGAGGAGGAGGAGGAGGAGGAGGAGGAGGAGGAGGAGGAGGAGGAGAGGAGGAGGGAGGAGGGGGAGGGGGAGGGGGAGGGGGAGGAGGAGGAGGAGGAGGAGGAGGAGGAGGAGGAGGAGGAGGAGGAGGAGGGAGGAGGGGGAGCGAGGGGGGTGGAGGGCCAGTGTAAACCTACGACGCGTCAGCGATGTTGTAACAAAACCTGTCCAAGTTCCCTCCTCATCGTTCCCTACTGGACATTATTTCCATTGCCAGAAATGCCCAATTGCAAGACAACCGCCTGAGAAATCTCAATCTTGCCAAACCGCCGTTTGTCGGGATTTCAGCGCCGCGCATCAACTGGAGTGTTGCGACTTAGCAAGCCTCAACCGTGCCAGAACACCACGCCTGTCCCTTCAACACCTCGCATCAACGTGACTGCTGTGTCCTACAATGTCGAACCGTGGCAGAACACAGTTCCTTGGACTTCGGCCCTCCGAATCCTTGACACCATGGTGCACCTCTGAAACACATGGGCGTAGCGCTGAGGCGAGAGCGA
The DNA here is from genome assembly GCA_963575745.1 of Prorocentrum cordatum. Taxonomy (NCBI): domain Eukaryota; class Dinophyceae; order Prorocentrales; family Prorocentraceae; genus Prorocentrum; species Prorocentrum cordatum. Next base: position 460,266 of record CAUYUJ010014860.1, on the reverse strand, counting down.
CACTCTGGAAAAGGAACCGCCCTGCATCCTTCAAGTGGCAGCACACATTTGTTTAAGACGAATGTGCGCGGCGCTGGCGCGAGATCCGCATTTTGGAATCCGGCCGCCCTCACTGCTTGAAGCTGTTTGCAAATCTCAAGTTTCAGGATCAGGCATGGGGGGGAGAGTCCACAGCGAAACGCCGAGCCCGCCCCACCGACACGTCAGGGGGTGCGACAGGGAGGAACTAGTCATACGGAGGAGGGGTGTGGGAGGAGGAGGAGGAGGAGGAGAAGGAGGAGGAGGAGGAGGAGGAGGAGGAGGAGGAGGAGGAGGAGGAGGAGGAGGAGGAGGAGGCGGAGGAGGAGGAGGAGGAGGAGAGGAGGAGGAGGAGGAGCAGGAGGAGGAGGAGGAGGAGCAGGAGGAGGAGGAGGAGGCGGAGGAGGAGGAGGAGGAGGAAGAGGAGGAGGAGGATTAATAATAAGAAGAAGCGTAATAATAATACGAAGAAGAAGACGACGAATATTAATACGAATAATAAGAAGAAGGCTCATAATAAGCATATTAATACGAATCATAATAATAAGAATAAAAAGACGGCGAAGACGAATACATATAAGACTAAGAAGCAGAATACTAACACTAATAATACTAATACGAGGAAGAATACTAATAATAACACGTAGAAGTATATTTATAATAAGAAGAACAATATTAATAATACTAATAATAAGACGAATACGAGTACTATTAGTAATATTAATATTAATACTAATAATACGTATTATTTTAAAAAATACTAATACTAATAATACTAAGAAGAATAAGAGTACTAACACGACTAATACTAATACGAAGACGAAGGCGAATAAGACGAATACTACTACTACTAATAATAATAATACTACTACTAAGAATACTAAGAATACGACTACGAAGACTAATACTAATAGTAATACGAACAATAATAATACTACTAATAACAATAATACTAACAACACTGATAATAATACTAGTAATAATGATACGACTAATAATAATATTAATAATAATAATACCACTACACATAATCATAATAATAATAATAATAACAATAATAACAATAATAGTAATACTAGTAATAATAATCATAATGACAATAATCTAATTATAATAAACATAATAATACTATTAATATTAATAATGATACTACTGGTAATACTGATAATAATCACATTAATAATAATAAGAAGAATAATAACAATTAGAACAATAAGAAGAAGCATCATAATAAGAATAATAATTTGAGGAGGAGGAGGAAGAGGAGGAGGAGGAGGCGGCGGAGGAGGAGGAGGATGAGGAGGAGAAGCAGGAGGAGGAGCAGGAGGGAGGAGGGAGGAGGGGAGGAGGAGGAGGGAGGAGGGAGGAGGAGGAGGAGGAGGAGGAGGAGGAGGAGGAGGAGGAGGAAGGAGGCGGAGTGGGAGGAGGCGGAGGAGGAGGAGGAAGAGGAGGAGGAGGAGGAGGAGGAGGAGGAGGACTGAGGCGGAGGAGGAGGAGGAGGAGGCGGAGCAGGAGGAGGAGGAGGGAGGAGGGAGGAGGAGGCGGAGGAGGAGGAGGAGGAGGAGGAGGAGGAGGAACAGGATGAACAGGAGGAGGAGGAGGAGGAGGAGTAGCAGGGAGCCATGTATCGGCATCACGATCTGCCAGGCAAGTGGTTTCCTATGAATGCAGCGGCTGATACATGTGCTACGTGAGGAGCCGTGGGACACCGCTCTGTAGCCCGTGCAGAGCATTTCTTACGTAGGAAGTAGTATGTGAGCATGTGGACAGACGGTTCGTGGGATTGCTAGGAGTCGTCTTGAGGGAGCCTAGCGAGCCTGTATTCCTTGATGTAGGTAGCATGCCTACGATGAGTATGTATACGTCTGTCATTTCCGGTGGGCCCGAACCATTGCTCACACTCGTATTAGATAAGTCGGATCATGAACACCTCATTCACCTTGAACGCGAGGTGTGGGGGTGTAGGGACGGAACAAGCGAAGTGTGGTCGTCCAGAGCCCGTGCCCAAGCAAGCCCCGTGTCTTGGCCAGGGTGCATGAATCCCACAGGATGTGGGGTACCAATCGTGAGCTGTTCGTTTTCACGGCCTGCGGCAGCCACGCGCGGCGACGGGTCAAGGACCTGGCAGCGCGATGCAATCGAGGGCCATCCAGAGCGACGGCACGTGCACGGACGTTATTACGCAATGGAGTGGACCAAACCAGCAAGAGTGAGGTTGAAGTGCAATTCCCCGTCCACCGATTTCCTATTCAGCGTGCGTGTCTTGCGTTGCGGGACCCGCGCCAAGAGGCTCCAGAGGTCCAGAGGAGAAGGACACGCAAGGAGAAGAAGGAGGAGGAGGAAGAGGAGGAGGAGGTAGAAGAGGAGAAGGAGGAGGAATAGGAGGAAGAAGAGGAAGAGGAAGAGGAGGAGGAAGAGGAGGGGGAGGATGAGAATGATGATGGTGATGATGATGATGATGCTGATGATGATGATGATGTTGATGATGATGATGAGTATGATGATGATGATGATGCTGATGATGCTGATGATGATGAGGCTGATGATGCTGATGATGATGATGATGATGAGAAGGAGGAGGAGAGGCAGGAGGAGGAGGAGGAGAAGTTGGAGGAGGAGGAGGATGGGAAGGACGAGGATGAGAAAGAGGAGGAGGAGGATGAGGAGAAGAGGAGGAGCAATCGGAGAAAGAGGAGGAGTGAGGCTGGCTCGGGAGAGCCCCCCTTCCCGGGCTGCTTCCGCCCGCACCCGAGGCGCGCGGCGCGCCCACCGCGCTCCCACGGCGAGAATCCTGGTGGAGCACGCCCCGCACGCGGACCAGGAGCCATTGCTGCTGCTCCTCCTCCTCCTCCTCCCCCCTACTCCTTCTTTTTCGTCTCCTCCTCCCCCCGTCTTCGCCGTGCTTCTTCTTCTTCTTCTCCTCCTCCTCCTCCTCCTCCTCCTCTTCTTTTTTTTCAGGTTAGACCAACCTAAGCGTGAAGCTGTGGCGTTTTTGACTGGAAAAAAGCGTGTACACGATTCAGTTCATAATGTACCTGGCGGACGCCGCGGAAAAAGCTGGAACATGAGGCAGAGACAAGTGTAGCAAAAGGAGTAGGCGCCCGCCAGGTATTTGAGGTCGGCACAGACCTTAGTAAGATACTCCCCCCGCCCCCACATCCAAGGGTAAATGTAGACCCCATCAGATTCAGTGGTCAGTGCCGCCTATGTCAAAGGTAAAGTGCAGGTGAAGGCTGGCAGTGTGCCAGAAACTTGACACTATAGATGGCGAGTGCAAGCATGGTGGCAATTCCCAGGCTGCTACCCAGGGTTTTTGGTTTTACCCCTAACCACCTGGACCTGGACCTGGGGCCGCGTGCTTTTTGTTTTTTTTTTCGGGTTTCGCACGAACCCTTCGCGACTGCTAGCTGTAGGCTGGCACTGTGGGCTAGCCTGAAGGCTGGCCCTGCAGGTTGGCACTGTATGATGGCCCTGTGGGCCGAGAAGATACTGCTCGTGGGTACTCCTCCTCCACCCCATCCCCTCTCCGGAACACCCAACCTCATCCCCCCCACAAGCTACTGGTGAGGAGAGCACGATCGGTGATGCAGCGACACGAAGCAAACATCGGATACTGGGACAGCGGGAGCGCCCTGCCCAGGAGAGCGACCCGGGAGAAGGCGAGGGGAGCAGGCGCGGTGCCAAGCCGGAGCCACGGCGAGGCGCGTGCGCCTGGTAGCCGCACGCGGGAGCCGGGCCCCACGTGCCCCCCCACGCCACCGGCAGGGAACAGCACCTGAGGGGGGATCGGGGGCGGAAAAGAGGGGGGTGATGACTAGGGGGGGGTGGATATCATGGCGTGGGCCATGATATTTCCCCAGATTTCATGGCGCCTCTTCTTATTTCATTACGTCCCTGGCCCCCCCGTTGGGCCGCGCACATGCCGTCGGTCATGATTTGCACCCCCCCCTCTTGGACACCCCCCTCTTGGCCGCTCCCGAGGGGAGGAGAGGCCGATGGCCCAGCGGAGCGGGGAAGGCGAGAGGAGCGAGGGGGGACGAACGACGGCAGGAAGCGGCCAGGACAGGGCAAGTGATGGGTAGGCCATGGTGAAAAGAGAAGCAGCGCCACCGCGTTGTATGACATGGAGGTCGTGAAAGCAGGACATACGCGACACAGACGTAATGCGCTCCTCCATGTTAGCTCCGCCTTACACTGAAAACGTGAGATCGCTGTCAGTGGGAGGTTAAGGCTGGCCCTATGGGCTGACCTGTAGCGGCGTAAACACTGGCTCACGCCGTGGGCAGTACCTGACTCCACCTGCGTGGCGGGTCCTCTGTGAGGGTCTGAAGCTCCTTCTCCTCTTCTCCTCCACTCTCCTGCTCCTCTCCATACTGAGGTCCCTCGCCGATGGAAGTGCAGGGGCCTATGTAGCGATGCCCCTTGGCCCAAGCCATGGGCAGTACCTGACTCCGCTGGCGTGGTGGGCCCTCAATGAGGGACTGAAGTTCCCCCTCCTCCTCCATGTCCTCGTCGATCCTCCAGACCCCACCAAGAGAGATGCCGACTCCCTGGTTGATCTTCGTTGCACCACGTGCCAGAACAATGGAGGCGGAGCGGACGCAAGACAGGGCCCCCCGGCGAGGGCAGTGCAATACGCAGATGAAACATTCCTCTTATGTATCCTCCATAGTCAGTTCTCTCGCCGATGGAAGTGCAGGGGCCTATGTAGCGATGCCCCTGGGCCCACGCCGTGGGCAGTACCTGACCCCACCTGCGTGGTGGGCCCTCAATGAGGGACTGAAGCTCCTCCTCCTCCTCGTCCTCCTTCCACTCACGTTCCCACCACCACACCCGACAAAAGAGATTCCAACTCCCTAGTCGATCCTGGCTGCGTAACGTACCAGAAGAATGGAGGCGGAGCTCGCGCTAGACAGGCCCCCGGGGAGGGCAGCAATGCGCACGTGAACCTGTGAGATTACTGGCTGAAGTCTGACATCGCTTATCCTACAACAGTGAGAAATGATCAGGATACGTCAAAGGAAGCGGAGAGAAGATGCAAGAGGAGGGCAGCTGACAGGGCAAGTGATGGGTATGCCGTGGTGAAGAGATAACCGGCACCTCTCAAGTTGTATCAAGGAGGAGGTCAAGGACACATACTGAATTTCTAATATAAATCCGACTCGTCCGCACATGAATCCTGAATGTGCTGCTGAACAGGCATCCCGTTCGCAAACAGAATAGACATGAGCGTATCGTAGACGCGCCCAATCGAATGGCAAGACATCTATGTAGCCATACCCAGCGGCAGCCGTGAAGAATGCGTCACGGACAGCGGAAGGAATCTGGCCGTGCGTGGCATCATGCTCGACTCCGTTTGTACATGTACTTTCCAACATCTGGGCGAATTCACAAAGTGCAAGACTGTCGCGAACGAATCCAATGAGCTCGTCGCTCGTCGTGTACATCGTCGGCAGGATCGGGATATTGACGTTGTGCCTTGCGCTGTCACCAGGTGTGCAATTCCGTTCTGAACACGACTGTCAATCCTCATGGTCATCGTGGTGCACGACTTCGGCGTTGTGGGTTTCCGAAGATGTCGACGACAGCGCCTCGGGGCCTCAGCCTTCCCTGGAAACGACCTGAAATCCAGGTCGGATGTTACCGTATTGTTTGGTTGTACGACTGTGGCGTTGTGGGTTTCCGAAGATGTCGACGACAGCGCCTCGGGGCCTCAGCCTTCCCTGGAAACGACAGGAGATGCCGAATCGTATGTTACCATGCTGGTTGCTTGTTGTACGACTTCGGCTTTGCGGGTTTCTGGGGATGTAGGAGACAGCGCCTCGGGGCCTCCATCTTCCCGTGCATACTCAGTCGTTCCCGATGGCCCTGGGCGTTCAGCTGCCAACTGAAATATCAACAGTGTCACCAATTCGCGGGATGTAGAATGGCGGAGGCGGAGGAAACCTCGTAGAGATCGGTAGCCGCAGTGGTAGAGGAAACTGCAAACAACCAGATGCGGGCACGTGGGGCACACATGCTGGCGCGTACTTACTAAGGCATGGGGAATGCTCAACCGTGTTGGTACACATAACACGCTCGTCCGTATCTCCACAGTTCGCATTGAGATCAACATTATGTTTGGAAGGCTGGGTCACGTCTTTGAGGGCAACATGTCTGCGTTGAGTGCGAGTTGCAGGCCCAATTCGACTGAATGCTTTTCTCATTTCGTTGCTATGTGCGCTCCTGCATGTTTCAGTATCGGAGATGCCAGTCGGAGAGTGAATGCCATGGGAAACAGGAGAGATAACTGTGGATAGGGGGGGCACCAATACTAAGCATGTGAGACAGCCATCAGCAGCGGCCTCTGACATGTATTTCCAGATGTGTCTCGACCGCGGGCGTCTGATGCCCACCTGAAGGCTGGTCGCCGTGCTTGGCAGCAACACGCGCCTGAATCGCTCGGACGGGCCGCGGTTTCCTCCTCCTCTTCCTCCTCCTCATCCCCCCGTCCTCCTTCCTTTTCGCCTCCTCCCCCCCTCCTCGCCGTTCTTCTTCTTCTTCTTCTTCTTCTTATTATTCTTATTCTTACTGTTATTATTATTATTAGTATTATTATTAGTAGTATTATTAGTATTGTTATTAGTATTAGTATGATTATTATTATTATTATCCTTCTTCTTCTTCTTCTTATTCTTATTTTTATGTTTCTTCTTATTCTTCTCCTCCTTCTCCTCCTCCTCCTCCCCCTCCTCCTCCGCCTCCTCCTCCCCTTCCTCCTCCTCCTCCTCCTCCTCCTCTTCTTTCTCCTCCTCCTCCTCCTCCTCCTCCTCCCCCTCCTTCCGTTTCCTCCTCCCTCTCCCCCGTTTTGCCCCCCCCCCCCCCCCCTCCTCCTCCTCTCCTCCTCCTCCTCCTCCTTCCTCCTCTCCTCCTATTCTCCTCTCTTCCCTCCCCTCCTCCTCCTCCTCCTCCTCCTCCTCCTCCTCCTCCTCTTCCGCCGCCCATGGGGGGGATGAATGGGGGGGGGGTCTCCCGACGGGCGCGGAGGCCGACGCGCCGCCCCCCCCCCGCCCAACCCCCGCGCCGATCCTCTCGGGCCGCGCAGGGCTCTGCCCGCCCTGCACCCCTCCGCTCGGGCCGCTCGGGCGCGCGGCCCGGGCAGATCGGGGCAGGGGAGGGGTCCTCTTCGAACGCGCGGCCCGAACGGAATTTAGGACAGGTGGGGGAGGATCGAGGAGGAGGAGGAGGAGGAGGTGGAGGAGGAGGAGGAGGAGGAGGAGGAGGAGGAGGAGGAGGAGGAGGAGGAGGAGGTGGGATGAGGTCGGGGGAAGAGGCCGGGGCGCCCTCGCCCCAGGCCTGCCTGACGACAGCCAGCGCGCTGCAGCGGGGAACGGTGCGCTGGGAAGGAGGGGGCAAGTTCTTCAAGTCTGGCCATGGCGAGCCTCGCTCGGGCCACGCATTGTGGTAGCTATGCCCGCATGGCGAGCTGGTGGACCAGCCCTGTCGATGTGTGAGCGTCAGATGCGGTGATGGCAGGTGTGATTTGAACGCCACACTGCTGCGTTCGTTGTTTGATAGTCGAAGTGCTTCGCGCAACCCCACTAGGCCATCTAGAAACGACGCCCAGGCGAGGTGCCTTAATCAGGGAAATGGAAAAGCACGCAGTATAATAAAGGGCTGCGTAAGACGTCGTGCCCTAAGAGGGAGATGATAGAGGAGGAATCGGGGGAGCAGGAGGAGGAGGAGGGATAGGGGGAGGGGGAGCAGGGAGGAGGAAGGAGGAGGAATAGGCAGATGCTGCTGATGATAATGATGATGCTGATGATGATGCTTGTGATGATGCTGATGATGATGCTGATGATGATGATGATGATGATGCTGCTGATGCTGCTGATGATGCTGCTAATGACGATGCTGATGCTGCTGATGATGTTGTTGATGCTGATGATGATAGGGATGATGATGCTGATGATGCTGATGATGATGCTGCGGATGATGATGATACTGATGCTGAGGTTGACGATGCTGATCATGATGATGATGCTGATTCTGAGGATGATGATGGTTATGATGATGCTGCTGCTGATGATGATCATGATGACTATGCTGATTATGATGACGATGCTGCTGGTGATGATGCTGATGATCATGCTGCTGATGATGATGTTGTTTATGCTGGTGATGATGCTGCTGCTGCTGTTGCTGACGATGACTATGTCGACGATGCTGCTGATTTTGATGTTGATGATGCTGATGATGATGATGACGATGATCATGATGACGATGCTGATGCTGATGATGATGATGATGATGATGATGCTGTTGATGATGCTGATGATGATGAGGATGCTGCTGCTGCTGATGATGATGATGATGATGGTGGTGGTGATGATGATGATGCTGATGCTGATGACGATGCTGCTGGTGATGATGCTGCTGCTGATGATGATGATGCTGATGACGATGATGCTGATGATGATGATGATGATGATGCTGCTGCTGATGATGATGATGATGATGGTGGTGATGATTCTGATGCTGCTGATGATGATGTCGATGATGATGATGATGACGATGATGATGCTGCTGCTGATGATGATGACGATGATGATGATGGTGGTGACGATGATGATGATGCTGCTGCTGACGATGATGACGATGCTGATGATGATGATGATGATGATGCTGATGATGATGATGATGATGATGATGATGATGATGATGATGATGATGATGATGATGATGATGATGATGATGATGATGATGATGATGATGATGATGATGATGATGATGATGCTGATGATGATGATGATGATGATGATGATGATGCTGATGATGATGATGATGATGATGATGATGATGATGGTGGTGGTGGTGGTGGTGGTGGTGGTGCTGAGGAGGAGGAGGAGGAGGAGGAGAAGAGTTACGGAGTTATGGCGTTATGGAGTTAACGCGCACACGTGCAACGCCCTAACCAGATGAGGAGGAGGAGGAGGAGGAGGAGGAGGAGGAGGAGGAGGAGGAGGAGGAGGAGGAGGAGGAGGAGGGGAGAGGAGGAGAGGAGGAGGAGCTGGAGGAGGAGGAGGAGGAGGAGGAGGAGGAGGAGGAGGAGGAGGAGGAGGAGGAGGAGGAGGAGGAGAGGAGGAGGAGGAGGAGGAGGAGGAGGAGGAGGAGGAGGAGGAGGAGGAGGAGGAGGAGGAGCAGGAGAACGATGAGGGGCCTGCCGTTGCCGCCGATGGCGGCGGTGAGGAGCAGCCCCATGCGCCGTAGGCAGAACGCGCCAGCCCCCCCCCCCGCACGGCGGTGGCCGCGCCGCCGTTTCCGCCCAAGCTCCCCTCCACAACTCCTCCACTCCTCCCGCCTTCGGCGCCCACAGGTGGTGGCGAGGGGGAGGGACGCTCAGGGTGGGGGAGTTCCGCGAACCTCAGATATTCATCAAGGTCCACGGGCACAGGCACATCGGCACTGGGAACTCCCCTCAATCGCGCATCCGAGCTCTGGGCCATCACCCCAGCCTCCACAATCGCAGCAGCTTCTACAATCGCAGCACCCTGTATCGGCTACGGGGCAGATTCTCTAAGCCCTTATGCGAGGGCTGCGAATAACTCTTGCTGAGATGCATGCCGTCGGCAGTGGCCGTGAAGCCACAAACAGCACACAACTTGAGGCCATACTTTGGCCATTCATGCAACGCGTGGCTAGGATCCAGAGTCACATCGCCAACCTCACTCGCGGAACCGCTCCGAGGCCCCAGGGACCAAGGGGTGGGCGCCACGGGGTCAGGGTCAGGAGTAGACAGAGGGGCCGCGGGGCAGAGGGTGGCAGCAAACGCGGTCAACCTGGATCTATGCACAATCGACTGGCACAAGCTGCGCAACCAACGATTGCCAAACTGCTGCAAGCAGTGAGTCGACGACTTCACGGCACGCTCTAGGCCCGTGAGGAGGAAGAAGAGGAGGAGGAGGCGGAGGGGAATAAGACAAGCCAGGCGCGCTCGCGTCATATATGACGTCCTACCCCTCCCTCCCATCCTCTACCATGGCGTAGATCTCCTCCATATTCGCACAGTCGGATGTCGTAGCAGGGCATCACATAACACGGCATATCATGGTGTTGAATCAGCGCGTAGCCTGACACAGCATGGCGTGGCGACGCCCCAAAGTGAGGGGGGGCTTCTGCGGCCAACAAAAACAACGAATCGACGCCGAAGGCGTAATCACTTTCGATGGTTGTTTCGGGGGAGGGGGCATTTTTCTAGATTTTGGGGTTCATTTGGAAGGAACGAAAACCATGCCGTGGCGTGGCGCTGGAAATAATGACACCGCTGCAGCAGGAGCAAGATTCGGAACGAGCGGACGCGAGGAAATGAGGCCAGCGCTGCAGCTGGAGCACGATTCGGACGACGCGTAGCTTGACATAGCATGGCGTTGCGACGCCCCAAAGGGGTGGGGGGCTTCTGCGACCCCAAAAATCATGGAATCGGCACCGAATGTGTAATCACTTCCGATGGTTTTTCGGGGGGGCATTTCCTAGATTTTGGGGCCTATTTGGAAGGACCGAAAACCATGCCCTTGCATGGCGCCGGAAATAGTGAGGCCAGCGTTGCAGCGAGAACACGATTCGGAACGAGCGGATGAGCGGAAATGGGGCCAGCGCTGCAGCGGGAACACGATTCGGAACGAGCGGTAGCCAGAACATGAAGCCAGCGCTTTAACAAGAGCAGCATGTTGAAAAAAGCCCAGCGAAAACCAGTTTCCTGGGAATCCTGTGTGTAAGAAACCAGTTCGCGGAGGGGGGGCGGGTATTATTTCCTGGACGTCACCACGGGAGAGAGGAGAGTAGTATTCATATTGTGTAATTGTGGAGGAGGAGGAGGAGGGGGAGGAGGAGAGGAATGGAGGAGGATGAGGGCGAGGAGGAAGAGGCGGAGGAGGAGGAGGAGGCGGAGGAGGAGGAGGAGGAGGAGGAGGAGGAGGAGGAAGAGAAGGAGAGGAGGAGGGGGAGGAGGAGGAGGGGGAGGAGGAGGAGGAGGAGGAGGAGGAGGAGGAGGAAGAGGAGAGGAAGGAGGAGGAGGAGGCGGAGGAGGAGGAGGCGAGAAAGTTCACAGGTCGCATGATGCCTCTCGGAGTCTCTTCGGAAGTCATCCGAGAGCTTCTTGGAGTTCTCTTGGGGCGTCTGATTGTTTCTTGGCAGTTCCGGGGGCCTCTTGGGGCGTCTTGGGTGCCTCTGGGGGGCCTCCGGGGGCCTCTTGGGAAATTCTTGGGAGCCTCTTGGAGGCGTCTTAGGGGCGTTTGGGGGCCTCTTGGGGCCTCCTGGACGCCTCTTGGGGCCGTCTTGGGACACGCTTGGGAGCCTCGGGGGTCATTTAGGAAGATATCGATCTAAGGACGGGTCGAGCCAGAATGTGGCCGAAACCTTTGTCAAATGAATGATTTTGGCCTTCTCGCCAAGGCCTCTTGGGGCGTCTTGGGTGCCTCTGAGGGGATCTCTTGGAGCCTCTCGGGTTTCTCTTGGGAGCCTCTTGGGGGCATCTTCGCGGCCTCTTGGGACCGTCTTGGGGCACCCTGGGGACACCCTTGGGAGCCTAGGGGGGCCATCTGGGAGGAGATCGATCAAAGGAGGGGTGTTCCTTAATTCATGTTCCCCACCCTGGGAGGCCAGCATGCGGCCCAAACCTAAGTCCAGTCAATGATTTTAACGGCCTCGCCGAGGCCTCTTGGGGCGTCTTGGGTGCCTCTGAGGGAATTTTTTGGAGCCTCTTGGGTTTCTCGTGGGAGCCTCTTGGGGGCATCTTTGGGGCCTCTTGGGGCCTCCTGAGCACCTCTTGGGGCCGTCTTGGGCCACCCTTGGGAGCCTCGGGGGCCATCTTGGGGCCATCTTGGGACCATCTTGGAGGAGATCGATCAAAGGAGGGGTGCTCCTTAAATTAATGCCCCCCCCCAGGAGGCCAACATGTGGCCCAAACCTAAGTACAGTCACTGATTTTGACCGCCTCGCCGAGACCTCTTGGGGCGTCTTGGGTGCCTCTGGGGAGCCTTTTGGGGGTCTCTCGTCATCCTCTTGGGGGCATCTTGAGGGTCCCCTGGGCGCCTCCGGGGGCCTCCTGGGCGCCTCCTGGGGCCGTCTTGTGACTGATGCCCTTTGTGGGCACGGGAGCCATCTTGGGGCCATCTGGGAGGAGATTGACCAAATGAGGGGTGCTCTTGAATCAGCCCCCCCCCCTGAAGTCCAACATGTGGCCAAAGCCTTCGTACAATCAATGCTTGTGGCCTTCTCGCCGAGACCCTCTTGGACGCTCCAACGCCTCGCGACCCTCCCCGCCCAGGTACAGAGGTAGGGGGTAGGGGGAAGGGTCAATCTACCCTCCTAAGTAGCAAGCCGTGCAGTTCACTTCCACCCGCCCTCCCAACAGATAAGTGTCTACATATCGCCTAGGAGCGCCACACATGCCATGCGCGCCACGGGTTCCAGTTGCACCAGGCACCCTGGAGGCCCAAGCATGTCAAGCGCGCCAGGTGCGGCACGTGCTCCACGTGCACCAACTGTGCCACGTGCTCCAGCCGCGCTAGGTACGCCAGCAACGTGGAACCAATAGGGACCCCAGGTGCCTGGGGCCCTGGCCCCAAGGGGTCCAGGATCTTGAATCCCCCTGAAGCGAAATGCCGGGCATTCTGCGAGAGGGGTGGCTCCTCCAGGGGAGCGCAAATCAACGGCACCGATGGACAAACTGTGACATCTTGAGGAGTCGTGGAACACATGCGATCTCAGAGAGAATACTGCCCTGCGCATGTTCCAGATTTGGAGCCCATGTGTACTACTGCACTGTTTTTTCAAAGGGATGGTTGGCCTGCGCACAGCAATCAATACGCCGGCACCCCCGCCGTCCTTGTCCAACAACATTTTCAAGCGGTCACTGGGCGCCCGCGCATGCTTCAGATTTGGAGGCACAGTGCATGTTGTATAGTTTTTTGACATGGATGGTGGTGGTGGGGGTCTCATTGTTCTGGGTTGGCTGCCAGTCGCCTGGGGGAGGGGGTGTTTATCCATAGGGAACAGTGAGAACCCCCTCCCCCAACAGTGAAGAAGGCGGGTTACAAGAGGAAGCTCCCTCAACGACTCACGCCCTCAAGGGCTTGTGGGATAACTCGTTGCCGCAGCACGGCCCAGTCCGACTCCTCTCATTGTTTTCTTTTGCTTGTGTTTTGCCAAATCGATCGTTTTTCCTTGGACGGTACGCGTGTATCAGTGGCTGTACAGTCGGCGCCTTGAAGAAGGAACCCTTTTGGTTGGGGAGGGGCTCCGCGTTCCTTAAGTGTTTCACAGCTTGCCTCAGGTTTTCCTTATGTTTTCGATAGGAAATCGAAGTTTGACTTATGGAGAAAAGGGGCCTCGTTCCTTATTTAGGGTTCCTTAGGTTAACGCCCCGACTGTATCATGGTTCTGGCCTGCTCGGCCCGAGTGTCTTGCTTGCCCGATCCGCGTCTGCCTGCAGTGCCTCGGTCGATCGGGCTCCGTCGTGCGCTTCTTGGTCTGACTTCGGCGTGGAATGCCAGGATCCGCTGCTCGACGCCCTGCAGAAGTCGGCCGAGTTTGAGAAGGAGACTCGTTCGGAATTGAGGAGTTCTCCGAGAAGGTCGGTCGCGCTAGACGGCGGCCTTCTTGGCCGTCCGTGGTTGCTGGAGCCGCTGATCGGGACGGCCAGAGATCCAACAGGCAGTGTCCCGAACCCAGGCAGCCCTGCACCTGTGTGTGTGTGTGTGTGTGTGCGTGTGAATGCCGGCGCCCTGGCACGTTGGGAGGTCCTGGGTTCTTTCCTTTGCAGTAGGCGCATACGGCACGACTTATATTGTTAAGAGAAGTATGGGGACACACATTCCTTGCCTCCTCCTCCTCCTTCTCCTCCGTCTCCTCCTCCTCCTCCTCCTCCTCCTCCTCCTCCTCCTCCTCTTGCTCCCTGTTATTCTCTGCGACTCCCCCCACCGCGGTCTCTGCAGTGATTCGGCCCAGTGGCCGCCCCCCCCCCCCCCCCTCGGCCCCCGGCCCGCTGATGCAGCGCGCCGTGGAGCTGCTGGTGGAGGCGGGCGGTGCTGTGCTCTACCAGGGTCTGCGAACCGCGCTCTTCGAGCGGCTCGCGGGCCGCCCACTGCTCTTGACGGACCAGGAGGTCCCAACGGTCGGGTCCTCCTGGCCGTGTCAGGCGGCGGGCCTGCTTTCGAGGCTTCCGTCGGCTGCCCCACCGTCTGCCTCGGGCTGGCGGTGGACTCGAGCGGCGGGGTCTCTGCCCTGCTTGTCGCGTCGGTCCTCTCGCTTCTGGGAGTGCCCGCTTGCTGCAGCTTCTGCGGGGGCTGCTGTCTCGCGGGCCTGGCGGTCCGCTGTGCGAGCCCTCTTCCTGGCTCGCATTCGTGGTGCGCTGAGCGCGCCAACCCCAGCGCCTGCAAGGGCAGCTGCTCGGGTCTTGGCCTGCGGCCCTGGCCCCCAACCGCCTCGCGCGGCACGGCGGCGTCGGCCTTTCGGCCTGCGTCGCCGCTTCGGGGTTCGTCCCCTCGGGTCGGCCTTCGGGCCGCCCGCGCGGGCTCCCCCGGGACGTGCGCGCTGTCAGTTCCGCAGGACCCGACGCGTGTCACGGTGGGTGCGAGAGCCCCTAAGCGCTGGTGGCGTTGGCCGCGATGCCAGCGCTGCCAGAAGGCCTCGTGTGGCCCGAGCTCCATCCGTTCGAGGAGACATCTGCGACGAGCTACGACAGGTGGCAGTCGACGGGGAGACCGCAGCTTTGCCGCTATACCGCTTGCTCAGCGAGATGGTGGCGTGTTGCTCGCTCTTCCCTCGTACTTCTGCTCGGCTGCCGATCTGGCGTCCGCGGAGGCGACGGCTTTTCTGGGCTGTTGGGCCGGACGTGCCTCTCCTCGGGGCTGCCTCGCGGCGCTGGTCACCACGGCCTCGGTCCTGGTTGGTGACTTGGACGTCAACGAGCTGGAGTTCGAGTCCTTGACGCCGTTGCCCGCGGCCATGCCAGCCAACTTCGCCCCGTTCGCTACGGTGCGGAGTCGAGCCTACTGGCCGCGCCCGCCCATGGCGAGGCCGATCCACGAGCAGTTCGCCGCGCTCCACGGAGCCCCACTTGTCGACGGCGAGGAGGACCTGCCAGGAGCCGAGCGGGCGACGCCGTACCACGCGGCGTCGGAGGGCGTCGAGGAGATCGGGTCGATTTCGGATCCGAGGGCGGCAGGCGACGGCGAACGCGAGCCTGCGGCGCCGGCGGCGGCCCCTCCTCTGGGGCGCCCAGGGGTCCACGCAGGGATCGCGGCCTCGCCCACCCCGGCTGCGCAGCCGCGAGCTCCCAGTCGGGCAGTCGCATCCCTGGACGACGGCGCTCCCATGACCAGGGTGGAGGTCGTGTCCGAGATGCGTGCGATGTTGGCGGCTCAGGCGGCCCTGCCGCACCAGGCTCCAGCGCTGCCTCTGGTGGGGCCTTCGCAGGAAGCCGAGGTGCCCCGTCGCGACGCCCCTCAGCTGTTCGAGGGCGAGGCCGCCTGTCTCGGGATCCCGCTGCACGACCTGCAACGCTCGGCGACGCGGGCCCCTCCCGCCCCGCAGCGGGTACAGGCCAAGACGGGCGCCCCCGCCTTTGCGCTGGCATCAGCGTGGGGAGCTCCGCGACCCGCGGGCGCGTCGGTCAAGGCCCCGCCGCCTCCGTGCGCGTTGGCAGGCGGACCGCCCCCAGGGCCCTGGGACTCCCTGTCCCCGGCTGGGGCTCCGCTCCCGCCGAGGAGGCCGCCGCTGGAAGGCCCTCGGGCCCGGCTGCGACCGGGTCATCGACGCTGGACCTCGCGCTGGCGTGCCTGCGGGAAGCTCTCGCGCGCCAGCAGGCCACTCGAGCGACGTCCCATCCTCTGCTGGGCCCGCTTGCCGAGCAGGCTTCGGCGCCGCAGGGTCCCCCCATGGACGGCGCGTCCGCGAAGACTCAGATGCGGGGCGTTGCGCGACGTCGCGAGTGGCAGCGGGCGCTCGCTCAGCGCGGGCTTCGAGTCAGCGAGCTGATGATGGAGAATTTGGCCCGTGCTCTCGGGGCCCGCTTGGAAGACGTGGCGCCCATGGCCATGTTCCAGTACTTTCGGGGGCAGAGTCCTCTGGGCGGTCAGACGTCGACCCGCGAGCTGCTGGCGCTCTTCGCGCTGTTGAGCGCCGAGTTGTGGCGAGCCAGCGAGGAAGGAAACGCAGAGCGCGTCCAGACTCTGCTATCCTGCCAGTGCGTGTTCGTGGATCAGCAAGCGGGGGATCGCGGGTGCCTCGCTGCGGCGCGGTTCTTGACGGGCCCGGGGGCCCGGCCGACGCGCGTGGCGCGCCTGCGCGCCGCGCGGGGGGCTCGTGGTTCGTTCTTGCCGCCGGTGGGCCCGCGCTGGCTGTCGGCCCAGGGCGGGCATATGAAGGAGCTGACCTCCTCCCGGCCCCGCCCGGGCTCGGAGCGGGCGGCGGCTTCGAAGGCGCCGATCTCCAGCGCCGAAGGCGGAGGCGAAAGCGAAGCCGAAGGCAAAGGGGGCGACCCCGCCCGAGGCCAAGGCGGGCGCCGAGCCACCTTGAGGCCGATGGGCCGCCCCCATGCGGGCGGACCGCGGGGCTCTGTCCCCCCCCTGTCAGCCCTCTCCGCTGACGTTCGTCCTGCTGGGCGCAACGAGCCCGTGGCTCGTCGGGCCCTGCCGCGGTTGCCTCTTCGGGCCACCTTGGTCCGCCTACCCTCGATGACACGCCCGTGGGCGATGAGAGGGCTCCGCCTGCCCCTGCCTCGGGGGGGCCGCCCTGCCGTTCGCCTTCTTCGGGTGGCCACCGTGCTCCTGGCGCGAAGCAGCACTCAGCTCCCGACCCCCCCCTCGCTTCGGTCTCGGCCGATCAGACCGCCCCCTCTGTAGCGGATGTGTCTTCCTTGTTGCGCCGTTCCCTGGCGCTAACATCGACGTCGCCCGCCGGGCGGCTGCTTTGCCCTGGGTCGGGAGAGGGGCGCTGCGTTTCCTGGCGCATTTCTCTCGCTCGTCTCAGCGCCCGTCGGGCCGGGGCGGTTCTTTCACTGAGCCTCTTCCTCGCGATCCATGGCCGCGCCCTCCAGCTCCACCTTTCCTACCGCCGCCTTCTTCCCTGGTCGGCCGCGCGCGGGAGCGGCGGCGCCTGGGGCGCGCGGCTCGCGCGCTAGCTCGACGCGCAGTGGTTGCGCTAAACTGGCTGACCCTCGGCCAGCCAAGTCTCGCCCCCGCCGAGGCTCGCGCGCGAGCGACGGCCTCGCCCTGCCAGGAGGGCGCGCGCTGCCGCGTAGAGCGGCCGCGCCAGATTGCAGTTCGCCTTGCCCGAGGGGGCGAGAGCGACCTAGGCTCAGCTTCTGCTTAGTTCGATGTCGCCGAAGTCTTGCCCCATGGCCTGGCAGCCCATGCTGCAGCTCTGGAGGCCTCCGTCACTTCCTCTGCCGCCGTCCCGGCACCCATGCGGCAGTGTCCTTTGTCTGCGGCCCCTGTGCCTGGGTCGCTTGCCGCCGCGGCGTCGTGGGGCTCCGCCCGCGTCGGGCCTTTTCGACCTTGAGGTCAAGGCGCGCTGCAGCAAGTGGGACTATTCGCCCAAGTTTGATCCCGCTCCTTTTCTTCTGTCCTACCCGATCGTGCGCCAGGCGTTTCTGGGCCCCGATGTCGCGAGGTTCCCGAGGGCAGAGTGGCCTGCGGGCCAGCAAGGGACGCGCGTCCACATGGGCCGCGCAGACCTCTGGGCTCTCCATTACAAATGGGACGCCTGCGGCGCCCTGGACCATGCCCCGGCAGCTGATCCCCGTTGGGGCCAGGCGCGCGGAGCCTTCCGAGCCCCAAAGGACAGTGAGTTCGGTCGTTTGGTCTTGAACCCTACGGTCGTCAACAGCCTGTGCTCCTCGGCTCCTTCGGGCACCCAGCGGCTCGGCCAAGGGTTTCTGATGTGCAGACTCGGTCTGAGCCCCGGAGAATGGCTGGTCATCTCCTGTGACGATTTGAGCGAGTTTAACTACGCCTTCCGCGTCACTCCCGCGCGCGCACGCAGGAACGCGTCGCGGGTCAGGTTGCCGGGGGGCTTTTTCAAGTCCTTCCGAATCTTGCTCCCCGAGCTGGCAGGCGCCGCGGTTGCGCCGCGCCTTGATGCTCTTTCCATGGGCGGCAACGTGGCCGTGGAGATCGCCTGCGCGGCGCACGATGGGGGTTCTCCGCAGCTTCGGTGCCTGGGCAGGCGGTGCGCCGTTCTCCATTCCCTAGGGGAAGCTTCGCCGACATGCTCAACATTGACGATCGCACGGACTTTCAGAAACTTTCGTGGCGCGGCTCCGCCCCGCGTCCCGACGATCCGACCCCTCTCGCCGCGATCGGGAAGTCTTCGCGCCGCGTGCGACCGCGGTTATTCGCAGGTCGGGTTGGTGCAGCGCCCGGGGAAGCGCCCCCGCGGCGAAACCCGCGAGGTCGCGGGGGCCGAGATCGAAAGGCGGATCTGGGTCGCGTGCTTTCCCTTCGTCCTTTCGGCCGCCCTTTGCAGGCTGACCCTTATCCAGGTATACGTTGGCTCCTCGACGCGTGCCCTGATGGCGTCCCTCGGTGGCTGCTGCGTGCAGGCGTTTCTGTTCCGACATCCTATGCTTTCCCTTTTCTTTTGCGGATCGTTCTAGACGACGAGGCTGAGCATGAGCTGCCTCCGCCCGTCATGGGCGAGCTTTTAGCCTGTACTTTCCTGGCTTGCACGGCCGTCGCCGACCTGCGCGCGGCCCCGTGCCGCGCAGTGTTCGGCGCGGATGTTTCCCTCGGCCACGGGGGATTAGTCCGAGCTGACATCGGCGCCCATCTGCCCGCAGAGTTGTTGGGGCGTTCTGAGCGCGGGGGCTGGCGCACTCGGCTCCGCGATCGGCGCCTCCTCCGAGTCCTGAACCGACGGGTTCCCCTTGGCCTTGAGCTCGCCCAGCTGCATCGCGACCTAGGGCTGCCCTCCCTCGAGCCCGTAGTCGCGCCTCACTGGGTGGCGGAGTTTACGGGGGCTCTCCGTTTCCGTTTGACGTGCAAATGGCAGTTCCGCGTGCCCAGACATCTCAACATCTTCGAGACCGCAGTTTCAAGAGTTTGAACTAGTATTGTTGCATCAGGATGCCTGACTCTCGGGTGCCTGCGCTGTTAGTTTCTGAAGTGGTTCTGGGAGCTGCGGCCCATGGGCGCAGCAGTTCCCCAGGTTTGCCCCATGTCTTGCGCTTTGCGCTGCCGTGCATCATCGGGGGCGGGTTGTATATGGGGGGCTGTGCGTGCTGATGGGCGTTCGTCGGGCCGACGACCCCACGAGGCGCCGCTCGGTCCGCCCCCCCCCTCTCGAGCCCCTCCAGCGTGGCTTGAGGAGGCAGAACGGGGGTAATTTGAACGATTCTATTGCGTGGCTCAGGCCAACGCTCTCTCTTCGTACCCTGCCTGCCTATGGGCGCGCCTCGTCGCCCTGCTCGCGGCTCGAGGGTTGGGCCCGCCAGGCCTCCCCTTTCCTTTCGGGCGCGAGAGCGGCCGCCGCCGACGACGCCGCCGCGGGGGGGGCAGCCTCTGGAGCCCCCAGCGGCGGCGACGCGCGCGGCCTGCGCCCGCTAGTCCCGCGGGGGCTCCGGGCCAGGAGCGTTCTGTTCCCGAGTTCCGCCGGGGCCGCGCGCGCTGACGTTAGGGTCACCGCTGACCCCCCCCCGCTCCGCGGGAACGGAGTTCGCGGGGGGCGGCGCCGGTCCTTCGGCCCCCCTGCGCCCGTCGCTCCCCGAGCGCAGCGGGCGTCCGAGCGGGCGGGCGGCGGCTCGCGCATGGCAGGGGGCGTCGCCGTCGTGGCGGGCGGCCGAGAGGCCCCCCCGCGGCCCGCGAGCAGCAGTGGTCAGCGCATCAACGCCCGAGCTGCTCAGCTGCAGGATGCGCGGGCTGCGCTGCATGTCGCCGACGGAGCGGGCCGCGGGGCCATCGAAGCGGCGCTCCGTCGTGCGGCGCGAGACTGCCATCCAGACAGAGGAGCGGCGTCTCTCTCTCGGCCAGCGAAGCCGAGGAGCGTAAGCTGCGCTTCAAGCGGCTGTGCAACGCCAAGTTGCTGCTGTTCAGCTACGAGGGCGGCCGCGCCGCTCCGGGCGCCCAGAGCTCCCGTCGGGGGGGGGCGGCTGCGCAGGCCCTCGCCCGTGCCGAGGGCCGCGGCAAGGGGGCGCATAAAGGCAGAACTACTGCTGGCCACGCCTTTGTGCTCTTCGCCCCCGACGCAGCGAGACCCCCGCGCCGCCGATCGAGAGGCTTCTCGAGCGCTGGGCCGACTGGCATGAGTCCCTCCAGCGAGGGCGTTGCGCCGTCGCAGTTTGTGTGTGTGTGTGTGTGTGTGTGTGTGTGTGTTTGTCGTGCCATCGTTGCACAGCCAATCGGCGGGCCGCCGGCTGGCCGCGCGGGGCCTCCGTCTAAGCGTCGCAGGCGTGCTGTCCTCCTGCCGACGTCGAAGGCTCCTTCTGCAGCTTCCTCTGATGGTGCTCCCGCCCTGCTTCGCGCGCCGATGCAGTCGCCTCCGCGCCGCGACGAATCGCCAGGGCCGGCAGCCCTTCCAGCCGCCGCTTCTTCGGCGCTTGGCTGGCGGCTGGAAGTGGCGGGCGAGCTTCTGACCGTCGTGCATTCTGCAGATGATCGGAGAGATCTGTTGATGGAGGTGTGTGCCCTCTCTTGGAGACGGGGTGGCAGCTGCCCACGAATGCCGCCGCTCCCCCACAAGGCTGACTGGGTACCCTCAGATTGACGAGAAGGCGGTCGGAGGGATCAGGGGCATCGGCTTGGGCAGCGACGTCGCCCAGCGACGTCGCGCGGCCAGCGTGGCCGGCGCGTGCGACTTGTTCGCGCAACTCTCCGAGAATACCGAGCTGCTCCCGCCACGCCTGTGGCGCAACGAGGAGGCGCCCGCGGATCTGCTCGACGGATGCCGAGCCATCTGCAGCGGTGCCCCGCCCGACCTCTCTGTCGGGCATGTCGCAGCGGCGGGGCGCTGCCGAGATGGGGGCGAAGCTGCTCGGCCGCGATCGCGCGGCGCGCCCCGCTGCTCCGCCTGCCCTGGGCAGACGTCGAGAGCAGGGCGCTCTGCGCGCCCTCGGAGATCGAGGCGATCGCGCGGGGCGTCGCCCACGCGACGGACGACTCTTTCGCAGAGGCGCGCTCTGAGACCGCGTCTCGGTCAGGAGTCGACGAGGGGCGGCTGCCGCCGTACTTCGCGTCGCGCGAGCGGCGCGCGGCCTTCTCGACGGGCCGCGTGGCCTTGCGGAGCAGCAGAGGCCCCGCGCTTGCCCTGCTGCTCTGGTGCGCGTGCGGGCTGGTGCGTGTGCGGTCTGCGCGTGCACGCTGCCGCTGGGGGTCCTCCTGCCGCGGCGGCCGCCGCCGCGCCCGCTCGTCACGGGCTTAGCGCCGTGCGGCCCCGCGCCCCTCGCGCGCCTTTCGTTTGGGATTCCCACTTGACTCCCGGGCGCCTCGGCCGCAGATCCTGATCGATGCGTTCGAGCTGTGGGTTGTCGAGCGCGCAGGAGTGGCACCGACCGCGCTCCACCGAAGTGGCGTGCTCCTGGCGCGAGCGCAAGCCACCTTCGGAGCATGGTTGCACGACGCTGGTTTCCTGCATTGCATCCTTGTGCATGCCCTGCTGGGCGTCCAGTCAGCGCGTCCCCGCTGGAAGGCGCCCCTCACAGAAGCTTGGGACGTGGCCAAACAGAACGAGATTGCAGATCTGCCCAGGCTTCGTCCACCATTCCCTCGCGCACTCTTGCGCGCGATGGTTGGCCTCTGCCTCATCTGGGACTGGCCGGACATGGCCGCCCTGCTGCTGCTCGTTTTCATTATGTTATTGCGCCCAGGGGATCTCACGAGGGCAAGAGGGTGCGACCTTTCCTTGCTGCCGGACCGTCTCGAGCCGACAGGCGGCTCCTTTCTGGCCATCGCGGCGTCGAAGACCCGTCGCTCCTACCTCGCTCAGCTCGCGAGGTGTTCGGATCGTCGGTCAGTGGGCCTGTTCGAATTGTGTTTTTGGACATCTCGCTTCCACCGATCCGCTCGCCCCCTTCGGGGCTAGCGGCTTCCGTGCTCGGTGGAACCACTTGATTCGGCGTTGGGCATCCCGCTCGGCAAAGCCACCGCTGGTCTGAATTTGACCCTTGCTTGTCTGCGGGGTTCAGGTGCTACTGACTTCTACATGGCTACAGAAGACGCCCCTCGCGTCTTCTGGCGAGGTAGTTGGCCCCTAGCCTCGAGTGCTGAGCGCTACCTCCAAGCTGCTGCTGCTTCGGCTGCCCTCGCGTCTCTCTCTGAGGCCGCCAGGACATCAACAACAACAACAACAACAACCGCCAGTTGTTGCTTGCTTATATATTTTCTGCTTGCTGGGTCGTCAGCCTGGTCAGTCCAACTCGTGGCCGCCCGCCAAAACCTTGTCGCTCCGCACGGGCTTTTAGCCTGGGCTTGGGCCTGGCTGCGACGCCTTTCGGCGGCCAGGGGCCCCGGCCCTGAGCGCGGCGCGTCGGCCCCCTCGCGCCCAGCGGCGGGTCTGCCCCGCCGTCGCGCGCGGAGGCGCCGGCACGCGCGCGCGGAGACCGCTCGCCAGGGCGGAGCGAGAGAATGCTCTTCCTCTTCCTTTTTTTCTGATAGTTGTTACACATCTGGCGCGCCGCTTCTCTGATACACGCTGCGTGGAGCTCGCGGGTCATCGTCGTTCGGTGCAGGGGGAAAGAAAACTACCAAGTGGACAGCGTGGAAGGCCGCGAGCTCCCCTCGCACGCTGCTCTCGGGGACGGCGGGGGGCCGGACGTTAGAGGGGGCCGGGGGGCGAAGGGAAAGCGGACGAGCACGTGGGAGTGCGAATGACCGTGGACACGTTGGTTTAGTCCCCCCAGGGCCTCCTCGCCCAGGCCGAGGTGCATCCCCCGGGTTGCTCCCGCTCGCCAACTCCCTGAGAAAATCGCGCCTCTGACAAGCAACCGCGTCCTGCGCGACGCACCGTCCGAGTCCAAAGGCGTCGGGGAAGGTTTTTGCTGCGCTCGGGGCCATAGCGCGCGTGATGCCCCCCTCCTCCCCTCACCACCTCCCCCTGGCCTCACGATGTCGCGTCCCCCCCTCCACCCCCTCATTGCGTCCCGGGCACTGCCTGCGCCAGTGCGTCGAGGACCACAGGTTGTGGCGCTGGATTCACACGTCGGGCAGGTTGGGGGGCATTACGTTATGCCTCCCCTGGGCCTCTCTTTCGCCCGGTCACGGCGGCGGCGATTACAAACGGGGCTGAAGCTGGGCCGTTCGGCAGGTTGGGCCCGATCGTATGGCCCGCGTTGCAGGGCATTCCTGGGCGGGATCCGACTCTATCGGGCGGGCTTGCAGGGTGCTCGAGGGCTCGCGAGCTCTGTGCAGTAGTGGTCTCAGCTGGTGCTTATCTTGTGCTTCTTCGGTAGCGCCTGACAGTGCCATTCGGGATCTCATGCCGTGCTCGTCTGGTGGTCGCCTGGGACATGCTGGGCGATCATAGAACGCACGCCCAGTGGCCCCATGTTTGGTCAAGAGCTTGTCTACATCTCGCGTGGGTCTCTCTTGATGTTCACGCTGGTGTGCAATCCGTCGACCGCCAGGCCAGCGCTCATAAAAGGCCCGTTCCTGTGGTGGTACTTGTGGGGGTGGTGGTGGGTTCGTCCCGTGGATTTGCATGCACAGTGGCATAGCAGTTGCTTCTCATGCTTGGGGGTTCCACTTGTGCGCCTTCGGTCTAACTTACCAGCGTGATGCACGGATTTGCTTTCACTTCTCCTCCTCCTCCGCTGTTGCCCTGTCAACACAGCCGCCTGCCACCGCATTGCACCCTCGTGGCGGGACTTTCTCTCGTCATCCTTCCTCAGAATCGCTCC
The DNA here is from genome assembly GCA_963575745.1 of Prorocentrum cordatum. NCBI lineage: Eukaryota > Dinophyceae > Prorocentrales > Prorocentraceae > Prorocentrum > Prorocentrum cordatum. The sequence continues at coordinate 436,379 of CAUYUJ010014860.1, read as the reverse complement.
AGCCGCAATCTCACCGTTGACGCTCTACCCCCCCGCCCCTTGGGGCACAGTCTCCTGACACTTTGGATTGGCCCTTCTGTGCTCTCGCGCCGCGCGCTCTGGCTGAGATCGGCGGCGAGCCCGGGGGCACGTGAGAAGGAGGAGGCCTTCTCAGAAGGCTCGGACGTTCCCAGGCCTTCAGAGAAGTTGTCGCAGCCTTTCCCGAAGACAGCGAAGAACTTCTCAGAAGGCTTGCGCGCTTCTGAGGAGCCATCCAGCCTTTTGTTGAGAAGGCCTTCTCCTTCTCGCTTCCCTCCCTCGCTCGCCGCGACGAGAGGGGGTCGCTCTGCCCGCCCACTCTGGAGCGTGCTCGTCTCGTGCGGCTTCGCTCGCACGTCTTCGCGCACGGTGGCCTTCATCCTGTGTTGCTCTTGCCACCCCGCCGGCTGCCGTGCGGCCGAGGTCGTTGACCGCGCCCGCGCTGAGTGGGCCCAAGGCTGGGGAAACCCAAAGGTACCGATACCGCCACGGTCGGACCGAGGTCTAGGATCGATGTCGGCTCGGGGAGGGTACCCTTATATTCTTCGTGCCTGTTCGGTGTTCTCGTGCATCCTCCTGGGGGAGGGAGGATACCCTCGAATGTTCTTCAGCTTGGCCAGCGGAGGGTCTCCTTTTCTTGAAGGATGTCCTTCTGTCCTGGGTCAGGCCGTGCTTCCCGGACCTCTTCAGGGGTGCGTTCTGACCAGGCCTTCGAGGGGCGACTCCAGCGACGGCGACGGGGGCCTTCCAGGAGGCCCCAGCAGGGGAAAAGCGAGGGGAGGCTAACGGTATGGGTCTTCTTTCCTCCTCCGCAAGGCCACAGCCAGAGCGGTCACCGGCAGAGCCCCCCAGCAGCCCCTCCACGGCAGAGCGCTCCCCCGCGCCGCCGACGTCGCTGGTGGAGCCGACCTGTGCATCGGCGGCGGCGCCGTCGGCGCCCCACGGGCAGCAAAGTGGCCCGGGTGGAGGCCGTGTCCGGGGTCAGGATCGTTGATGACCGACCGCCCATCTGAACGGGGCCCATCGACCGATTCAGCCACGCGCAGAGGGGGTTGGAGGGAGGGGGGGAGGCTTGTTAGAAGCACCCCTGCTTCTCAGAAGGCGCGGGCCTTGTCTGAAGATGTAGGGCCAGGGCCTCCTAAGACGCCGTCTCCTTCCAAGAAGCCTTCCCCTCCACCTACCTCCCTGTGCGCGCTGCCAATCGTTGATTGACCGACCGCCGATCCGAACGGGGCCCATCGACCGATCTCGCGGGGTTACGGTCAGGAACTTCGGCTCAGCGTGTCGCTCCGCCTGTTCTGGCTCACCACGCTGCGGCGCGGCACGCTAGCCATTTCCGAGTCCCGAGGCGTCAACGTCCCGTCTTTTCAGATCCTGCAGCCCGACGGAGCGGAGCGACACGCTTTCCGCTTGCAAGGCATAGCGTGTCGTCAGCGCCGCCGCGGCAACACGCCAAGCAAAGGTTCCTGACTGACTGCGACCAGGGAGCATTTGTGTGAGCTAGGGGCTCTGAGTGCTGCTGTGCGGCGCCAAGGCGCGGTCGTTGTCGCGCTGGGCCTGGCGAAATGGCGCACGGCGCAGCCTTCCGGCGCGAATCCAGCGTCTCCAGCTTGCGAAGCTCTACCCACGTCGGAAGCCAGCGTCTCCGTTCTCTCACGCACAGCTCTCGTCGGCTCGTTGGGAGATCGGTCCTATGGGGGCGTCAGTGACGCTCCCCAAGCAGGGCGGACTCCTGTGTTGTAGCACACCGCCTCCCGCAGGAAGTGCCTCCTGGTGCTGCCCTCGCTTCCCTACCCTCGGCGGCCGCTCCTCGCTGGGAGCCTTGGCGTGGCGGCCGGCCCAGGAGCATTCCAGCGAGGATCCCTGTGTGCCTCGCGAGGCGGGGGCTGGCTGTGGTGAGTGGCACTGCGTGCCTCACGAGGGAACGCTCCGGCGCGGGTTGGGCGGCCCCTCTGTTACCTCGCCGCGAGTTCTGTGCGGAGGTGTGGACCTTCGGGCCACACCACCCCCTCCATGCCTTGCCGGGGAAGGAGAGACCCAGCGCATATGACCCCCCTCCAAACCATACCGATGCGTGAACCCTGGAGCACAGACCGCCCTCTGCATCAGACGCTTCCGGGCCGGGCTCTGTGGCCCGCTGTGTGATCAGGGCTGTGTGGATCAGGAAGTATAGCCCACCTGAGGGGCAGAATCCAGCCCGATCCAGCCCCTGACTGCGCCGCTTCCTGGAGGAGGAAGAGGTGGAGCTGGAGGAGAAGGAGGAGGAGGAGGAGGAGGAGGAGGAGGAGGAGGAGGAGGAGGAGGAGGAGGAGGAGGAGGAGAAGGAGGAGCTGGAGGGGCTGGAGGAGGAGGAGGAGGAGGAGGAGGAGGAGGAGAAGGAGGAGCTGGATGATCCTGAGCGCCGACTCGATCCAGCCCCAGGCTGCGCCGCTTTCTGGACCAGGCGGGGTGCAGGTAAGCAGTCTGGGAGAGGTGGGGCTGGCACCTCTGGGCAGCATCGGCTGTCGCCCCTGCGGGCCCAGATCCAGACTTGAGCTGGGAGTCTCGGCCACACATGAGATCGGGGGCGGCAAAGAGGGGGATGATGACTACGTAGGGGTGGGCGGATATCATGGCGGGGGCCATGACATTTCCCCAGATTTCATGGCGCCTCTTCTAATTTCATTACGTTCCTGGCCCCCCCCCCAAAGACCGCGCACACGCCGCCGGCGCCATGCTTTGCAGCCCCCCCCCCCCCCCCCCTCTTGGACGCCCCCCTCCTTGCCGCCCCCGATGAGAGTGACCCTTTGCGGGAGTGACCTCTGCTTCGTGCTCACGGGACCCCCACACCACTGGCCTTGCGCGCTTGGACTGGGACTGCCCGCGGCTCCCAGAAGCCGTGCATCAGAGGTCACTCTTGCCTGCTCCGAGTTTCTTACTAAGCGTCGGGAGGGCGTCACCCCCGCCGACAGCCCCACATCGACCCCCGTCGCGGGCAGCCACCGCGCGCCGAAAGCGCTGCGACTCCCGTCGCGGCGCGACGACGAGGCGAGGTTGACCCCCGTGGTGGGGGTTACCCTTCGGCGCTTATGAAGAAACCCAGAGTAGGGACACCCTTGCGTGTAGCCGAGAGTCTGGGTCTGTCCTGGACACCAGAGTGCTGAAGTACATGGGCGACCTTCGGGAAGCATTCGTCGAGATCCGAAAAGTCCTGGAAGGTAGCAGGAGCAACCATTCCCGCATGCCGTCGCAGCATGAACAGATCTGAGGATCTCGGAGGAACCCAGAAGGTCTTGGAGGACCTTGAACGACGGGCCCCAGAGGACACCACTTAGAACAGCAGGGATGCGTCCATGGTTTTCGCTATGGGCTTGCCGATGGTCGGCACGCCGTATACCCCTCCTACTTAATTCTGATGCCCCCCGTCGGATACGGCATTCCCGTTCGCTCGGAGCAACATCATTCTAGCGCGATCCCAACTAGGAGCTTTCCTGTACGAAGGGAGGTTAAAGACACCATGCACGTGCGGTGCAATGCAGTTCGAAGCAATGCAATGCAAACTAATTGAAACCAAGGTAGAGCAACGCAGTGCCCATCGAGCAAATCAGTGTAATTCAATTTGATTTCAAACTCAAAGCGATGCAACACACTGCAGTACAGTTTCAGTGCAGGGGAACTCGAGGCAACTACAACAAATTCAGGGTCTTGTGCAGTATCGGAGTTCAATGAAACAAAGTTCATTGCAAAGTCAAGCGTAGGGGATCCTTTGAGGGCTAGTGTGTTCGGATGAAACCAAAGAACTTGTAGGAGTTTGAGGCGTCCAAGGAACCCTGCCCCAAGAGCCAATCGCCACCTGTCTCCCCGCAGAGAGAAGTCAAGATTGGGAACACTAGCAACCAGACCTTCAGCAAGCATAACGAATAGATCCTGAAGAGCCGTTCGAATGGAGAAGAGATGGCAAACTTCACCTGGATCCACTGGGATTGCCAGGGATCTCGACTTGCTCATCGCGAGGCTGCCATCCCGCGAGGGCCACCCCACCCGGATGGCCCATGGCACCTCCGTTCCTGGCCATGGTCCATACAATCATTTCGGAGGTCCAGCAATTTGCTATCACTCTCCGTTGGTTTATCCTGTAGGCATGTCTTTGCCTTTGTTCTGTATTCAGCTTGTCAGTCAACTTGTGGTCGTGGTTGTCCTTAGCTTGTTCTTTAGCTTGATCTTTGTTCGTTACTTGCCTTGCCAGCATACTTGTCATCTTATCAACTTATCGCATGCCTCTAGCTTGCGGCTGAGCTTGCCCCCGAGCTTTCACGTCGGCTTGCGATTGACCTGTCTTCAGCTCAGCCCTCGCCCGCCCTCAGCTTGACTCTAGCCTGCTCAGCGTTGCGAAACCCTTGCACTCAAGTTCATTGCGGTTTGGGATTGCTTCAAGTTTTAGGTACATGCTTGGCTTCGACATACATGCTTTTTATAATTGCGCGCAGTCTGAGTTCTGCTCTATGCAGGTACTGCGTCAAGGGGAGCGCCACCTGGAAGGTCTGCGGCGCATGCATTGCCATTGTAGCCTTAAACTGGTGCCTGCGGCGAGTTCTATCAGCGGACAGATGGCCATAACATGCGACGGTTCATCCCCCCATGGCCCAGGGGGCCCCAGCACGTAGCATCTTTCTTTTTGGGCCTCAAGAGCATGCTTTGGGCCACTGGGAGCCGTTTGTGAGCTCTTGGGCGTTGCTCAGGTAAGTCTTGGTCGCAATTCCTTGCCGATTCTTGGGGCGAGAAAGAGTGGCAGGCAGGAAGCATGGACACACCTACGGCTCTCTCAGGGGTTTCCTGTACGGTCTATCTGGGCTCCTCCCTGGCGCCTCTAATGAGTTTCCTCAAAATCCTCTCTGAGAAATCTCGGGCCATCTTTGCGACCATGGAGGCGTGCTCTTGCCCTCGTAGGCTTTGGAGACTGCCGCGGGACCGTCTGGGCGCCCAGGTATCCTTTTCAGGTGGATGCGAGAAAACACGCGACGCCTTGAGACAAGAGGGTGTGCGGTTCTCCAGAAAATGACGCCCGCCCAGCCAGTATCTGGACTTTCTGAAAGTTGCGCTGCGTGCCAGGAGGCTCGGTGGCAGATCTAGACCGGAGGTATCCATGCCATGCCCGGGCTGCACCCATCTCTCCGACGTGGTCAGAGTCCGGCACGTAGCAGGTTTAGCCGTTCGGTCGAACAACGGGAAGCGCCTCTGGCTCGCATCATTGATTTTGGGGTATTACGAAAGTTTCCTCGAACTAAAAGATGCGGATCGCACCGGGTACCTCGCTGGCGGATGACGGGAGACGTCTTTGTAAGGCCCTGGCTCGAGCGATTTTACGTGACAACAGTGTGTCCGCGGGGTCGCAAGCCCTCGCACAGCATGCTTTCAGGTCGATGGTGAGACATGTTTCGTTTCTCCTTCTCCTATGCGCTATCGCCGGGCTGGCCATACCACGCTGGAGGGCCGAGCGTTCGGTGGCGGCACGATCACCTTGGAGCCCTATGCCGTCCAACGCCGAGCAGGACGGGGGCGAGCCAGTGCACAGCACAAGGAGCTATCACCCCGCCTGCCGAACCATCCTCGCCAGAGGGCGGGTGTGGTTCAAGGGAGTCCTATATGAGGGCCAGGATGCAGTGGCGAAGCTATGCCGATTAGCGGCACATCACGGCGTGGTGTTCCCACCATTTTTCCACCTAGCCACTACGTCCCACGACGCGGGTCTGTCAATATGTGGTCTTGCAGCGCTGAGACCATGTTGATGCCTGGCAGACTGGGCGAAGTTCTCCGACACGCGGCGGCTGCCCGAATAGACGTCCTGGCCTTGCCTGGCACCACGCTTTCCATATAACAGCAGTGGGAGAATGCAAAATACATCATCGTTCTTTCTCCTCGCTCAGCCCGACATTTGAATGATAGAGTTGCCCTTACGATTTCCAAGCGGACCGCTTCAAGGGATGACATCTAGGTTCCGTGCCGCTCAAAGCTGGGCAGATTGGTCGGTGTCCGTGTCCAACGCAAGCCCCATATCGACTTCTCCGTCCCCAGCGGGTACGTTGCAGCTGACAAGCCTCAGGCTCGACCCATCACTGCGGCTTCACATGCTGCCTGCCGGCGCGACCAAGATGAGTGCTTCGACATTTTGAATCGAGCTTTTGGGTGTATGCCGACGCGGTGCGCTGCGCTCCTAGCCTTGGATGGCAGCGGCAGTGTGGCTCCTTCTCTTGCTGGGGTTGGCTGTGCGAGCACCCGTGGAAGATGCCGACCACAGTTGACTGACGACGGACGGCGGCTCTATGATATCTTCCCAGTATCGCACGCGGGTGTCAACGCCTTTGGGCCCGCCGAGGGCAGCGGCGCTACGTGGCGGAAGGCCGACGGCTAAGATGAAACTAGGAATGACTATATTGCTACATCAAGAAGCACTGTTTCTCAAGCTTTCGCCCGAGTGATACGTGACGCCCCGCTCTCTTTGGGGCCTGCCTGGGACCGCGTGATTATCGAAGCTTCTGTGCGCGTGGGCCGCCACTTCCCTAATCGCCCATCCAGGACACCCACTCCGACTTGGGATCGACAACGACTGCTGGGATCCTTCGAGGCTTGGCTGCACTGGTCTACAGCCGGTGCCGAATCGCCAGGAAGTGGAGGCCCTGCGACCACCGCCATCAGCGACGCGCTGCGCTACCAGGACCGTGTGACCCGCGCGCTCGCCTCACTTGATCCCGAGTTGGCGTCGTGTTCTCTGACAGAGTGCCACGACCTCCAGGAGCGCGCAGTGGCGACGTCAGCGACCGACTTCCTCGCGCCCATGACAGAGCGCATGCGCTTTGCCTTCGCGCCTCAAGCGGTTTTCATAATTTAACGGAAGCAGTAGGCCATGCGATGGGCCACGCGGTTGGCCGGCCAGCGAGTTCCTATCGGCGTACTTCGAACCGCGCAAGCACGTGCTCGACACCTCTCTGTGAGTGCTGAGCGGGCCACTCGTGCTGAACGACGCCAGGCAGTTGCTGCGCTTTCTGATGAGGCCACTACTGCTGCCCGATTCAACGACCCACTGAAGTGCTGCAAGCTCGTTGGCCGCATTGCCCCCGGGCCGACCCTTGCCGTGGCGGCGTTGGCGGGCGCCGACGGCTTGCCATGCGTGGGCGCAGCTTCCGGAGTCCACGCGCGCAAGCAGGCTTTGCCCAACATCTTCCGATGCGGTGAGGTCCCGCTAGCCTCCAGACCTACGCCCACTGCACCGGCACTGCACCACCGCCAACCACTCACGGCGCCCAGCCTGTCCATCACCTACTAAGCTGCACCGCCGCCGATGCCCGGAGCGCCGTCGATCTCGTGCCGAACCGCGAGGCAGCCCCACCCATTGATGACGCAGTTGGTGGCCACCCGCGGCCTCGTGGTGTGGCGGCGGAGCTGTGGAAGTCGGCTGGCTCCACGATCGCTGCCCCCGTCCGGCGCATGGTCCGAGGGGTTGCCCAGAGTGCGAGCATGCCAACCCAGTTCAAAGATGGGGCCGCCGTGCAGTTGCGGAAGCCCAAAGGTGACGGAACCAACGCCCGCGACCGTTACCGCGCGTGTAACATTTTCGACTACCTCGGCAAAGGCATCTCCAAGTTCCTGATCCGGCCGTTCGTCAGGACTGCCGCGGGGAAGATCGAGCCCGCGCAGCTTGGCGCCACAGCGAAGGGAGTTACTCGTGATCCCATGGCTATGCTAGAAGATAGATTTCGGGGTTTCACGTGGGTGCCAAGCATTCCAAGACGCGCAAAATCCTGGTGGGCGTGCTGGCGGACTTGGAGAAAGTCTTCGGCCTTCTAACGCGGTCTGCCATTTGGGGCGAAGTTCATCGCGTGGTTGAGTCTGCGGGACTTTTACGCTGATGAACTCCACAACGGCGCGTGCCACCTGTTCAAGGACCCGAAGTCTGGCAATATCGGTGCTAAGCTTGCCGTCCAACGTGGGGTTCGTCAAGCATCTGTTGAGGGCCCATGCTCATCATTGCCTACAGCGTTGTCCCTGCGGCAGTGAGGCTTGCGGAGCAGGACGGGGCCATCTCGCCAGCGCTGCCTCGCTCGACCTCAGCGATGTAACTACTTGCGTAGATGTATCGAAGGATTGCAAAAAAAAAAAAAACCCAGGATTGCAAAAAAAAAAACGAAGGATTGCAAACAAACGAAGGATTGCAAAAAAAACGAAGGGTTTTTTTGCAATCCTTCGTTCAAGGGTTTTTTTTTGCAACCATTCGAAAAAAGGGTTGTTTTGCAATCCTTCGTTTTTTTGCAATCCTTCGTTCAAGGGTTTTTTTGCAATCCTTCGTTTTTTTTGCAATCCTTCGTGTATGTGCTTCGTGGATGATTCGATTGCCTTTGCCATCTTCGAGAGCTGCGCTGAAGTGGCCGAGTTCATCGCCTTCGTTGCCTCCGTGCTGCGGTCTAAAGACAACCGCGTGAATATGCCGAAAGCTGAGGTCATTGCAGCGGCTGCTGGGCGTGGATCGAGACGCCTCAACAAAGGCATCGCAGTACAGACGACTGGCGCGATGTATGATGGCCCGCCTCTTCGCCCTCAGGAAGCAGCGCGGTACTTGGGATTTCAGCTTTCCGCGACGGGACGGAGCGTTGTGACGGTGGAAGCTCGGACTCGCAAGGCCTACGTGGCCTGCGCCCGTTTGGCGCCGAAGGTCTTCCGAAAGGGCGCCATCCCTGCCCAACTACGAGTGCGACTATGATATCCTCTTGTAGTGCAAGTGCATTCTATGGCTTGGAGGCGCGTCTTCTCTGTCACGGTGCTCTGGCCCAAATTGAGCGATGGCAGGTCGCAGAGTTTCGCAGTGCGTCGAAGCTTTGGGCACGCTTGGCGGCCACCACCAATGAGGAAGTCAGAAAACGCTTGAAGGTATACACTATCCAATCAGACTTGAGATGTCGCCGACTACTGTGGTGGCGCGGTCTGCTTCAGCCAATCTGCACGCCTGCGGCGCCTCCCACTGATGCCCCCGCTGCTGCCGAACGCGCTTGCTGGGCGCGCTGTCCTTTGCATGCGCGGGCGGAACAACCAACCCTCGGCGCCAGCTGTTGGCCTTGGGACTGCCCAAGAAAGCCCCAAGACGGCCCGAGACAGCCCAAGATGGCGCCAAGACGGCCTGCGAGAGCCCCCATAGAGCCCCAAGACATGCCCAAACAGCCCAAGAAGACCCCGGTAGCCCCCAAGAGGACTCCAACAGGCCTCCAAGACGCCCACAGGATGCCCCCAATTAGCTTTAGACGGCCCCAACAGCCCCCAGGGTAGATTCAACATATGACGAGGAGCCCTCCTTTCTTCGACGTGATTTTCGTCGGGGTCTTGTAGCGTTTTTCGTCGTCGTCGCGTCGTCGTCCTCTTTCTTCTCCTCCTCTTCCTCCGCTTCGTTCCTCCTCGTGCCCGTCCTCCTCCATCTCTTCCTTGTCGTCCTCGTGCTTGTCTTCCTTTTCGTTGTCCTTCTGCTCCCCTCGCTGCCCTCCCCGTCCTGCACGCTGCCATCCTCGACATCCGCCGCCTTGTCGTCGTCATCATTCTTATCTGTCTTCTTTTTCCCCCTCCGAGCCCAATTGACCAGATCGGCTCTTCCCGTTCTTGTTCGTTCAGACGTATACCGGAGGTATGCATGCCATGCCGGGGTTGCACCCATCTCTCGGACATGGTTCGAGTCCGGCGCGTGGCAGGTTTGGCCGCTCGGTCGAGCGAAGCGACGCCACAGACAGCACGTGCTGGTGTATAATAGGAAGCGGTGCGACAAAACGGCCTACTCCAAAATTGTTGCGATTGTCGTTAGCCTGCTGCTGGAAGTCAAAATTGACCATTTGGCCTTTTCTGGAGCTTCCGTCAGCCCAATAAGGGTAGCCATGATTTCCTCATAATGCCATCCTATCAAGCGTATCTTGTGTTGTTGAGCTTCTGTCACTAATTTAGGTACTCACGGCTCCGTGCCAAGGCTTGGTGATGAGGGATCGCATGACGTTCAGGGGGCGTGCGTTCGCGAGTGTGTAGCCTTGCTTGCTTATGCCATCATTATGTCAAGGAGGTGCTGGCAAAACACTTTGCCGAGTCAGGTAACGTTTCGAAGCAGTGAGGTCGGCAGTTCGAGCGATCGCAGTGGCCTAGCGGTACATGTCTGTATATTGGACAATTGGGGAGTGACACCGGTTGACGCTGCGCGTGTCCCCACCAGCTTGACAGGCCCGTGGCCCGGACCTCTCAGCTCGGCGACTGCGAATCCGCGTCCACCCGCGACCAAAAAAAGTGTCCCCACCAGCAGTCCCTGGTCGCCGGTCACCCTGGCCGCCAGCTGCTTCCGACGCGTTGCATCCCGTTTTCTCTCTCGGAGTTGTCCCTGGCCGTCGTTGACTTCCCGTCGCGTGACGCCTCCGACTGACTTGCAGCTGTGCGCGCTGGCAGCCCTCCTCAGCTCAGTCCCGGCCGCCCCCCAGCTGAGGCCTCGGCCGTGCTTAGCTGTCGCCTCGCCCGTCGCTCTGTTTGGTTTTCCCGCGTTTCTTGGCCAATTAGTCTTTGCGCGCCCCGCTCTGACTTGACAGGCCGTCGGCGCCTTCGCCCGCGGCCGTTGACTAAAAAGTGCCCCCACCAGCCCATCCAGAAACGATGCCCAGGGGAGTTGAGGTGATCAGGGAAGCGGGGGAGCATGCAGACGAACAAAGGGCGGGGAGAGCCGTCCGGTACTCCAAGAGGGAGAGGATGGTGGAGGAGAAGGAGGAGGAGGAGAAGAAGGAGGAGGAGGGCGATGAGGAGGAACCAGGAAAAGACAGTAGACAAGGAGGAGGAGGAGGAAGAGGAGGAGCAGGACAAGGAGGAGGAGGAGGAAGAGGAGGAGGAGAGGAGGAGGAGGAGGAGGAGGAGGAGGATTAGGAAGGAGAAGGAAAAGACGCATCTTGGCGAGCCCAGGGGCTTCTTTGAGGGTCTTGGGTGCCTCGGAGATCCTCTTGAGGCCTCTTCGGGGCCTCTTGGGAGCCTCTTGGAGTCCTCCTGGGCGCATCTTGGGGCTGTTTGGGCGCCTCTTGGGGCCCTCTTGGGGCTCTTGGGAGCTTTAGGGGCACTCTTGTGGCCATAGTACATCGATCAAAGCAGAGGGGGTGTTCAATTAGGGCCCCCCTCGCGAGCCCTCAACGTCGCCTCTTGGGCCCCTCTTGGGGCGCTCTTGGAGCGCTTTTCGGCGCTCTTGGGGCCGTCTTGGGGCTCTCTTGGGCCCCGGGCCCTCTTCGGCTCTCTCGGAGCCATCTTGAGGCCTCGGAAGGCCATCGGAAGCGAAAAGGCGAGAAAGCAAACAACATTGATTTTCCGTGGGTTTTGGAAGGATGTTGGCCTCTTCGGGGCCTCCTTGGGGAGCTCGTTGGCCACTTGGAGTCGTCTTGGAGCGGCCTTGGGGCCTCTTGGAGCACCTTCGGAGCCATCTTGTAGCATTTTGGGATATCTTGAGCCATCTTGGAGCTCGCCTTGGGCTCTCAGAGGCGCGCTTGGAGCCATCTTGGGCCATCTTGGACGCTCCAACCCCTCGCGGGACCCCCCGTCCAGGTCCAGGGGAGAGGGTAGGGGGAGGGGTCAAAACCCCCTCCCCGCCCGCAAGCCGTCTCGCTCACTCCCACCCGCCCTCCCAACACATACGTAGCACCCGAGTCTGGCCCGAGCCTGAGCATATTCAGCAGTCGCTTTTGGATGGGCAGCTACTGGGGGCCAATCCGCCGCCGCCGCCGCCGCCGCCGCCTCCGCCGCCGCCGCCGCCGCCGCCGCTGCCCGCCGCCGCCGCCTGCCGCCGCCGCCGCTGCCGCCTGCCGCCGCCGCCGCCGCCGCCGCCGCCGCCCGCAGCCGCTGCCGCCACCGCCGCCGCCGCCGCCGCCGCCGCCCCCCGCTGCCAAACCGCCGCCGCCGCCGCAGCCGCTGCCGCCACCGCCACCGCCACCGCCGCCGCCGCCGCCGCTGCAGCCGCCGCCGCCACCGCCGCCGCCGCCGCCGCCGCAGCCGCCGCAGCCGCCGCCGCCGCCGCCGCCGCCGCCAAGTGTACTATGTATTGTTTTTTGATAGGGATGGTGGGGGGGGCGATCGGGTTGGCTGCGCATGTTCCGAATTTGGAGGCAGAGTGTGGTTCGCATTTTTTTTTACCAGGAATGGTGGGGGGGTGTCGTCATGGACCCTGGTTGGCCCCCAGTCGCCTGGGGGAGGGGGTGTTTATTAATAGGGGACAGTGATAAACCCTTCCTCGAAGGGGAAGAGGGAGTGATGGAAGAGGAGGCGGCGCGCTAGACCACCTACGTCTTAAAGGGATGGTGGGAATTGGGCGAGTTCCTCCGTATGTAACCACTGAGCGGAGCGTCCCTTCACATCCAAATCCGCCACACCGGCACGGACCCGCTTGTTCGTGCCAGCGCGATACAGCAAGGGGCTGACGAAATTGTCCAAGCCCAGGGCGGTGTTGGTGTCCATAAGGTCGCCTCGCCAGGAGGACGGCTTCAGTGAGGGATGATACGTCGACCCTCAATCGCCCATTCATCGCCGATAGGGTGAAGTCGGGCCTGTCCCTCTGCTGGGGGAATATTTGATGCGGACGAATATGTGAGCATTTCTGAATATTTGTTTGGAATGTTTTGGGGCACTGTTAATTTTTTCGTCCAAAATCCCCCTGCAGGGGGACATGCCCAGCCTAATGATAGGGGCCCAAATAGCCCCGCCCAGTGCCGTTCGGATTCGCTATCGGGGGCCCAGCTCGAGGTTTCCCCTCCCCCTTGGCCATTGCCCCCCCCTTTCGTACACATTGTTCATTTCTAATTCTTCGAAAATTCATGATTTTTTTTGGGGGCCAAGATCCTTTCATTTCTAATTGTTCTATCCTTGGCCTCTTCCTGGCCACTAGGGGTCCAGGAGCAATTAGAAATGAGCACAATGAGAAATGAGCACGATTAGAAATGAACGACGTGTATCCTTTCGGGGGTGGACAGACCTCGTACTACCCTGACACGGCGATTAGCGAATTGGCCGTTTTCGGTTCGCGAGAGGGCGTCGCGGCCGTCATTTTGCGGGTCCAGGCCCGTCGGTTTCGGTCCCAGGCCGTTTTCACTAAAGGGTGCTTTACTAAAGGGAGGTTTGTCCGCCGCCGATCCTTTGGTTCCCCCTCGCGGCACGTCGGGGGCCTCCAAGCGATGGCGCGCGCGCGCGGCAGGTGACGCGACCCAAGGGCTCCGCAAAGAGGCGCTGGCGCGGCGCTGAGGGCCTGGCCCGCTGGCCCAGGCGCGGATGCATCCGCGGCCCCCAGATGGGGTGTGCACGCGGATTGGACCGCCGCGCTGAAAAGTCTGCGCGCCGACGCACGGGGCTCGTGGGCGGGACTCGCTGGCCGCACGCAAGGATCGTCGAACTCTCACAGCAGTTCCGGCCACTGCCCTCTCGAGGAGCTTTCATCGCCTTTTCCGAAACCCCGCGCCTTCTGAGAAGGCCTGCCGCTTCTCGCTTCCTCTTTTGGCGTGCCGCCAAGCTTTTCAGTCGGGGGCCCGAGGTGCCGGCTTCACCGTTGCCGACGCGCACCGTGGTCGGATTCTCGAAGGTGTGGCCTTCAGGGATGGGGCCCCGAGGATAGGAACGGACCCCCCGCTGAACTTGCGTGCTGCGAAGGCCTTACGGCCGGTGCCGCCGACCCTGAAGATGGCGACGAGGAGGACGACGAGGATGTCGAGGAGCAGGTGGCGGAGGACGCCGGGGGACGCTGCGGGCCGCCCCGGGGCTGCGGCCACAGCAGCGCCCGCGGCACCGCATCGGTCACCACCCACCAAACCACCCCAACCCGACCCGAAGGTCTCAATTTGCCCTCCATTTCCAGTGGGGGGGGGTCGGGGAACATGGAGAAAACACGTATGGAACCCGCACCCCCCCCAACCCGAAATTCGGGTCTTCGGGTTGGGTTGGGGTGGTCTGGTAGGTAGTCAATCGGGGGCGCGCGCTCCGTGTGCCGCCCGCTGCACGACCGCGCCGCGCACGCGCAGCCCCACGGCCGGGCAGCACTTCTCTGGGCCGCCGCCTGGCGGGCTCCCGCGCCCGCCAGCCGGCGCCCGCGGGCACCCGCCGCCCGCCGCCCGGGCCGCCCGCCGGAGCCCGCAGCCGCACACCTGCCACCGCAGGTGGCCAGTACGCTTCGGGCCGCCCGCGGGCGGCTGCCGCCGCAGCTGCAGTCGGGCAGCGTGCCTGCGGGCCTCCCGCGAGCGACCCCCGCCGCGCTCGCTGCCCACCCCCGTCAACCGAGGCTCGTGAGCGCATGTTCGGCCGCCAGCGGTCGCCCGCACCCGCAGCCGCACTCGCAGCCGCGAGCGGGCCGCTCATGCGGGGCCGCCCGTGGGGGACTGAAGCCGACGCCTCGCCCGTGCCCGCGGCGGTCCAGCGCACTTTGGGTGGTCTGTGGGCGCCCGCGCCCGCAGCCGCACCCGCAACGGGCGCCTGCCCCCGACGCCGTATCCGCACCGCGCCCGCGCTAGCACCGTCACGCGCACCACCATCAGCACCATCAGCACCATCTTCGACACATGCGTCCACACCAGTGCCCACATCAACAGTGTCCAGCGGTGCTCCGCCAGGACACTGCAGGGGGACCCCCCCGGGAAGCCCAGTTCCACGCTGTCGCCTTTGATCTAGCCTTCTCCAATGCTAAATTACTATGTGTGCCAGCGTAGACCCCAAACAGTCAGTTGTTCCACTGTTGCTGTCAAAGCTCTGTGGTGCAAGCTATGCTGTGTAAGCTATGTGGTGGAATATACGTGATGCAAGCTATGTGGTGTAAGCTGTGTGGTGAAGCTATGCGTTGCAATCTAGGTGGTGCTAACTATCTGGCGGAAGCCATGTGGTGCAACCTACGTGATGTAAACTATATGGTGCAAGCTGCGTAGTTCAAACTATGTGGTGCAAAACTCTTGATTCAAGATATAGGGCGTAAGATGTGTGGTGCAAACTAGGTGGTGTAAGCCATGTTGTGCAAGCTACGTGATGCAAGCTATGAGGGCCAAGGTGCAAGCTATGTGGTGTACGTAGGCTATGTACTGCCATGCACGTGGTTCAATACTTGTGGTGCAAGCTGTGCGGGTTAAGCTATGCAGTGCAATGCACGTGGCTCAATCTATGTGGTGCAAGCTGTGTGGCGCAAGCTATCTGGTGCAAGCTATGTGGTGTAAGCCAGGTGGTGCAACCTACGTGCTTGAAGCTATGTGGTGCAAGCTCTGTGTCGCAAGCCGTTGGGCAAACTATGCGGTGCAAGGTCTGTTGGGCAAGTTATAGAGTGCAGCCTGCGTAGTGTAAGCCAGGTGGTGCAATCTACGTGATGCAAGCAGTGTTGTATAAGCTGCAGTGGGGGCCCAGTGGGGGCCCATGCCGAGAGACACCCCGCCTGCCTCCAGGGTGCCCTGGGCTTCTTGGGCCTCGATGGTCCTGCCGTGGAAAGCGCGGCGTTCCCACACCGAGAGTCGATGGACGTCCTGGGGTCTCAGGGTTGGGCTCCTTGTGGAAGGCTTCCTGTGGAGGAGGAGGAGGAGGAGGAGGAGGAGGAGGAGGAGGGAGGAGGAGGAGGAGGAGGGGGAGCAGAGGAGGAGGAGAGGAGGAGGAGGAGGAGGAGGAGGAGGAGGAGGAGGAGGAGGAGGAGGAGGAGGAGGAGGAGGGGGAGAAAGAGGAGGAGGAGGAGGAGGAGGAGGAGGAGGAGGAAGGAGGAGGGAGGAGGAGGGGGAGGAGGAGGAAGAAGGAGGAGGAGGAGGAGGAAGAAGTAGGAGGAGGGGGAGGAAGAAGGAGAAAGCGTTGTGGCGGCAGCGAGGCGGCCGCGGGGCGGCCACGGGGCGGCCTAGGGGTGGCCACGGGCGGCCACGGACGGGCCCCCGCCGGCCAGGTGCCCCTGAGACACACAAACAAATACTTCTTGATCCGCGGGTCGAGAGCGAGCCTCTTCCGGTCGAAGCTAAGCGGGCCGCGCACGACTTTGATTGACAGAGGGAGGAAAACAGAAGGAGGGGCCTCACGACAAGGCCAAGAGAGGGACACACATGAATATACACACAAATTAAAGGATTCCCCATGTTTTCCCAACAGTTTCTGAGCTTTTGTCCCCCCACCCCCACCTCCCATATGTTTCAACCCTTTCTTGGGATTCGACCTATTCGCTGTCCCTGTGTGCTTTTCCCCCCTCTCCCGAAGGTCAGGGACGCGAGGGCCTCGCGGTGCCCGGCACCGTCTGGGGAGCTCGTGTGTGCGGAGGCACCTGCCGTTCCGTGGACAGAGCACTGCCCTGCCTCGCAATTTGCCCGGTGCCGTTCTCGCCGCCGGACCCGTGGGAGCCCTCGTGCGGGCTCCACGGCCATGCTGGGTGTGCAAGTGCGCTTCGATGCGCACTATTGCTCGACGAGGGTCTATACTCCAGATTCTATAAGAAAGTCGGGGGGGTCACATTTCGGGGGGGGTCTGATCTGAGCTGTCTTGGAGGGTTCGGGGGGGTCTGGGCAAAGGGCCGCCCTTTCATGGATGGTCTGGGAGGGTCTGAAACTTCTCGTCTGGGAGGGTTGAGACCCCCTCCCTTTTATTACGAAATCTGGAGTACGTTGTCGCGACTGGGTGTTATTCGAGATGCTGGTCTTTGCGTCGTCCAGGGTGACAGGGCCGATTTCGAGAGGGAGTGCGGGGCCCATGAACCAATTCGAGGTACCATTCCAGAGTTGTGCGCTGCGTTGGATAGGAACGGTTCGTACCAACGTGATGTAGTTGATGCGTAGCCCGTCCAGGGACATCGTGAGGGGAATGACAGTGAATGGGGAATGATGCCGACAATTCGAGTAAAGGCGGAACTTGAAGGAGAGGAAGTCATGCCTTACCCGAGGATTCAGCAACATTTGGGAGAAGCACACCAAGATGGAGCTGTCTTGCGGAACCCTGTCCTACGTGGCTCCCGAGGCTGCCCGCGGTGCATCGCAGCTTCCTCACACTGCTCTCTTGTGCGCCCGCTTTTGAGAGCGACTTCTATTCGTACTTCGAGGCTGCAGCTGTCGCCGCCGCGCTGCCGCTCGGAAGAACCATCCCGGAGCTGGCTGTGACCCGCTCCCTCTCCTGGCCAGGGGGGCCGCATGCTGGGCATCAAAGGGCTAGCCTCGGCCTGCGCATATAAGGATGCGGGCGCGCCGCCTCGTGTACCCGGGAAGCTCCCAGGCGGTCAAAGGACTGCCAAGGTTTGCCGAGCGCACGCGCGAAGGCTGCTTCCGTGAGGAGGACCTGGGAAAGACGGTGAGATACCCTTTGTGTTTTCCAGGCGGGTTGCCTATGGCGGGGCGGTTGCACAGGGCCTCGTGAGGCCCGCCCTGCATCGTCGAGCCGAGAGTGGGCAGGATGAGCCAAGTCGGGGTTCCTGGATCGACGAACAAGTGATATTCAAGGCTTGGCTGATCTCGCCCAGCAGCGATTTCCCGCACGCCCAGGAGTTGAACCATTGGGGCTTTCCAGGACTGATCCGAGCTCTGCCCGCCAAACACTTGACTGACTCATCAAGCGGAGTCGCTAGAGAGCTCAGGCTTGCAAAGAGCTAGGGCCGATCCCAAGTCGGGCGCCTCGCAGAAAGCTTACCGCCGTATGACCTCCCTCCCAGTTTGCATGGCCGAAACCGTGCCCCAGAATCTGATGATGCGCTTGCAGCGCTGCCCGACCCATGAGCTCCTTCTCCGAAAATGTGTCGGCCGGGATAAGGCTGGAACGACACGCTTTTATCCGACGCACGGCCCTCCTCTGCTTCCCCATTCTCAGCCCTAGGGTTGCAGGAATCAGGGGCAGCTTCTAGGGCCGAGCACAGTCAACCCGCATAGCAATACTGAACTTTACAAGATTACCTTTGCATCCTTCACCTTCGGCTCATCCCTAGCGACTTTCGCTGGCCAATGTCGTTCGAAAAAGCAGAACATGGCCCTCCAAGGTTTTTTGCATCCATACCGCGCATTCTTATTATCGGAGGTGAGGGGGTGAGATCGAAGTGGAACGGAGAGCCCCCCTACCGGGAAATCGGTTTCGGTTTCGTGTTCGTGCGTGCCGTGCGTGCGGGCGAGGCGAAGCTGCGTGGGCGGGCGAGAGGAAAGTCTCCT
This sequence comes from Prorocentrum cordatum, assembly GCA_963575745.1. NCBI lineage: Eukaryota > Dinophyceae > Prorocentrales > Prorocentraceae > Prorocentrum > Prorocentrum cordatum. The sequence goes on along the minus strand of CAUYUJ010014860.1, from coordinate 418,236 downwards.
GTGGCTGAGGCGCGGCCGGACCATATGTCTCCCTTTCGGCGCGCGGTGGCGCGCGGTGTCCCGCCGGTGTCCCGCTGTGGCTGAGGCGCGGCCGGACCAAATGTCTCCCTTCCGGCGTCCGGTGGCGCGCGGTGTCCCGCCGGTGTGTTGTCGGTGTCCCGATAATGATGATGATGATGATGATGATGATGATGATGATGATGATGATGATGATGATGATGATGATGATGATGATGATGATGATGATGATGATGCTGCTGATGCTGATGCTGATGCTGATGATGATGATGATGATGATGATGCTGATGCTGATGCTGATGATGATGATGATGATGATGATGATGATGATGATGATGATGTCGATGATGCTGATGATGATGATGATGGTGATGGTGGTGATGATGAGGGTGTCCCGATGATGAAAATGATGATGTTCACGATAGTGATGATGATGATTGTGATCATGGTGGCCATGGTGGTGATGATGATGGTGTCCCGGTGATGATGATGTTGATGATGCTGATGTCGCTGATGTTGATGATGGCATCCCGATGGTGATGATGATGTTGATGGTCCTGATGATGTTGATGATGATGAGATGATGAGATGATGATGATGATGATGCTGATGATGAGAATGATGATGATGGTGTCCCGATGATGATGGTGATGAGGAGGTTGATGATGCTGTTGATGATGATGATGATGATAGTGATGATGATGGTGTCCCGATGATGATGATGATGGTGGTGATGATGATGATGACGATGATGGTGTCCCGATGATGATGATGTTGATGATGATGAGGTGATGATGATGATGACTTGTACGATGGTGGCCCGATGATGATGATGCGGATGTTGATGATGATGATAATGGTGTCCCGATGATGATGATGGATGATGATGATGATGATGATGATGATGATGATGATGAGGATGGTGATGATGATGCTGGTGACGATGATGATGGTGTCCCAATGATGACGATGTTGCTGATGTTTTTTGTTATGATGATGCTGATGATGATGTTGTCCCGATGATGATGAAATTGCTGATGTTGTTCATGATGATGATGATGAGATGCTGATGATGATGATTTGTATGATTGTGGTTTTTCGATGCTGATGATGGTGATGATGGTGTCACGATGATGATGTTGTTGATGATGATGGTGACGATGATGGTGTCCCCATGATGATGATGATGATGATGATGATGATGATGATGATGATGATGATGATGATGATGATGATGATGATGATGATGATGATGAGGGTGATGATGGTGTTGATGATGATGATGGTGACGAGGTGATGATGATAATGGCGTCCCGATGATGATGATGATGATGGCGATGCTGATGATGATGATGATGATGGTGATGATGATGATCATGTTGATGACATCAATGACGATGCGGTTGATGACGATGACGTTGATTGTGAGATCGATTGTGATATCGATAGTGAGATCGATAGTGAGACCGAATGTGAGATCGATTGTGCGATCGATCGTGAGATCGATAGTGAGACGATTGCGAGATCGTTAGTCAGATCGATTGTGAGATCGATCGAATGAAACAGATCGAGTGAGATCGATTGTGAGATCGATCGAGTGAGATCGATCGAGCGAGACCGATAGTGAGATCGATCGTGAGATCGATAGTGAGACCGATCGAGTGAGACGTTGGTTCCTCCCCCCCCGAACCTCCTTATCACCCGAAGGGTGGTCGTATAGATACGGTTGGATTGTATCCTACTGCAGGATTGCTCTGGCCGAAGAGGAGCATTCCCGACACCCCTCGTGTCCAGACCCGTCCTGGGCCGATAAAATTTGGGCCCTTCTGGCCTGGCCTGGCCCAGGGGAAATAAATACACCAGGGCCACGCCCGACCAGGCTTGGTGCCAGCGATCGTTGCAGTCCCCAGCTCCTCTTTCCGTGCCTGGGCTGGTCGTCGATCTCGCGGGAACGGCGTGAAATTGGAAGCGTGGTTGCGCCGCGGTTGGGGGAGATTGAGGGGGAGAATGGCCGTGTTGCCGAGGTTTGTGCGGCTTGGACGGTCGATGGTGGCCAGTCAGCCGTGAGAGCCGTGAGTTGAACGCAGGGAGCGGGTTCTTCCAGCTTGCTCGTCCACGCGCTCTTCTTACAGAGCGCCCAATTTGCAGTGGCCAGTCTCGGCAAAGACAGTTGGCCGGGATGGTATCGTGTAGAGTTGCTCGCTGCCTGACGTGCTCCTCCCTCCACCGCGTTTCTGTTGTGCAAGAGAGACACGGCCAGTCTTGTCGGCTGCAGTCGCGACAAGGGCCCAGTGTTCATAAGCGGGTGCTGGAGTTCCCGCCTCCTTTTCCTCCCTTTCCTCCTCCTCCCCCTCCTTCTTCTCCTCCTCATCCTCATCCTCCTCCTCCTCCTGTGGCGTTGCTCAGCCTTGCGTGCGCCCTCCCGCCCAAGCCGGTGAAGGAATGCGGGAAGCTCCCTCCCGGTGGCTCGAGTACACGTAAGAGTGACCCTTTGCCGGAGTGACCTTTGGTATGCAAGTGCTCAGCCGAGTGCCGACAATATCCTCCGAGGGTAACTGTCGAGTTAGACTCTTAGGTTGATGCGATATGCGATTGCCTGGATGAGGAGCAGCACCCATCTACGAGAGGACTACGGTGCCGGTGAGGCCAGGTGTGCGGAGGGCAGGGGAGAGCGGAGGAGGAGTGCCGGAGGGCGTCGGCGCGTGCTGGCTCCGCGTCCTCGCGCTCCGTGTCGGAGGTCCTGATGAAGAGCTACACCTCCCAGTGTGACCTCTGGAGCCTGGGTGTCATAGTCTTCATCCTTCTCGTCGGCACGCCTGCCCCCGGGGGGGCGATGCGACGAGAGGGAGGGGGGGGGGCCCACCTATACAGCAGGAGCTCGGGAGGCCGGGGGCGACTTGTGGGGATCAGAGCCGGATGCGTCCAAAAGATCCCCGAGGACATTTCGAGCAAATCGTGGCCGCTCCAGCGCGAGTCGAGGGACGGCAGAAGCCGTTACGCCATCAGCGAAGGGGGGAGTCCACGGGATGGTGGTGCCGGGCCAGGGCCAGGGAAGGGCGCCTGCAGGAGGTCGTGCTGTGAGCAAGGGCAGGGCCATGCGGGGAGTGGACGCTGCGCGGGCCAGGGGGGGCGGCGGCCCCGATGCCAGATCGAATCGGCTGTACGTCAGGGTGACCCCTCGCCGGAGTGACCTTCTGGCGCGGGCCCAGGGGGGCCACCCCAGCACTGGCCTGTGCGCTTGGATTGGGGCCCCCACGAGGCCCCCCTGGGGCGCGCAGCAAAGGTCACTCTTGCCCAGGGCCACTCCTTACGTGTAGCCGACCGGCTCGGATCGGATCGGCCCTTCGCGACAGGGCTCCACCAGGGGCCGCTGCTGGGGGCGTGTGGCCGCCTGCGCGCGGCCGCGTGCCCCCCCCTGGACTCGGGACGATCGAGCGGGGTGCGGAGAGCATGTGGTGCAAAGACCGACGGCTTGCCCTGCCCATTTTGAGTAGGACCCGTCGTCGGTGCCGTTGCAGAAGTTACCCGCCCGAGACAGGAGGCCGCCTGCCAACACAGCGGCTGCTGTTGATTTGGGGCAGCATTCCTTGTCAGTCATCGTGTCCACTTTGTCCGCACCCATCTCGGGCGTCCAAACAGGCCTCGGAAGCAAATAGTCAACACTCATGCCACATTCGTCGGTCAAAGCCTCCCCCTCCCCCCAATTTTCGAAGTTGGCAGTGGGTCTGATGAGTTGCACTTCGACCGCAGTCTCCTTCGCGCGTGCCAGCCTCGAATTCGGAGGAACGGCGAAGTGTCTGGGGAGTTGTTCCCCCCCGACCGAATGGACCAGGGATGCCCGGGCGAACCCGGGCGGCACAGCGGGGGGGCCAGCTGGGGAGCAGGGCGCCAGGGGCAGGGGCCAGGCCTTGGCCGCCGGCCCAGGAGGCGACCCGAGCCGTCCGCGAGGTCGGCCACACTCGCCCCCTTCGCGGCGCCCGAGGGAGGCGTGACCCCCTCCCTGCCCTCGGCTCCCCCGACCAGCCCAGGGCAGCCTCGCGTCGTAACGCCACTGGGGGCGGGAAGCTCGTGGCCGCCTTCGGCCTCCAGGAGCCCTCGCAGGGCCCTGGGGCCGCCGCCGGGAACACACTAACAACCCGCGACGGAGAACCGGCCCCCTGGGGAACGGGCGGGGACTTCCAGGGGCGCCGTGCGGAGCACATCAGGACATCGCACGCCTTGGACCACCCCGCCGAGGGGTGTTTCGAGGAGTGGAGGTGGGGTGCGGGGATCCTCCCACACCACCCACACCACCTTCCCTCCGCCGCTCGCCCACCTGCACTCCACCCCACGCTCGCCCACTCACCACACTCCCCCTCCCCCGAGCAGAGGGGACCTCCCGCGGGGTCTCCCCTCTGCTCTCTCTCTCTCTCTCTCTGTCGGCACGTCCTGAAGCCGCGATCCCCCTCTGCTCCGACACTTCTCTCGCCGCTGGCGGTTCCGACGGGGCGGGGCGGTCCCTCGCTGCTCTCCCTCGGTCCGCCCTGCAGTCGCGATCGCCTCCTCCGCCGCTTCCGTCGCCGCCGGCGACTCCGACGAGGACGCCCGCGAGCCCGAGCCCGACGTCGACCGACGGGCTGTGCCAGGCGGGGCTTGGCCTCGCAGCTCCTCGAGCGGTCCTGCCCGCTCGCCCGCCTCGTCCCTCTGGCCCTGGCCTCCCGCTGGAGCGTCCGTCGCCGCCCGCTGCCCGCCTGCTTCCGGCGGCGGGTTACGAAATCTGCTGCATGCAGCTGGTTTCGGCCCCGCCGAGGGGCCCATTCCTCGATACATGGGCGCCTCCCGGCGCCAGGAGGCGCCGGGAAAATCAGCTAGGTGAGCTGATTCTCAGCCCCCCCTTTGCTATATCCCCCCCTCTCGCCCGACCCGACTCTCCGAGGGCCACCATGCGAGGGCTTCTGAGCAGCCCCGCCGACTGCGGAGGCGGCCTGCGCTGCTCCCGCCTCCCGCCCAGGGGCGGGCCGCCGAGGCTCCCCTGCTCCTCCCCGCCTGCGCCTGCTCTCGATCGGGGCTGCGGGTCTGCTTCGCGGTCCGTGCCTCGCTCGGCCCGTGGTGCGCACGGGCCTTCGCGCGCGAGCCGACAGACCGGGCGGCCTGGCCCGAGGGGCTCTGGCGAAGCACCGGGCCATACGGTGAGGGCAGGGGGTAAGGAACCTTTGGACAAGGAGCCCTAATACGGTGAGGGCAGGGGGTAAGGAACCCTTGGATAAGGAGCCCGGGGTCTGGAGGCTGGCGGAAGTCTGATCGGGGATCGGCCATGGACCGATGGGCACCACCGCTGCCCTCACCAGAGAAGGAACCCTCCAGGGTCTGATGCCTTCTGGGCACGCCCTTCTCGGCGGTGCGCCCCGGAGGGAAGTGCAAGGGGGCAGGCCCTCTCAGAACGCGGCGGGGCTTCTCCGAAGCCCTCCCAGGCCTTCTGAGAAGCCGTCTGCGGCTTCGGAGAAGGCTCAGACAACTTCTCAGAAGGACGGCGTTCTGTGTGCGGCGGACGATCTGTGTGCACCGTACCGCGCTGGCGCCTCTCATGGCGTCGTCGGTTCTCGACCCGGGAATGGTACGGCGCATAGTTGACCGACGTCCAGTGACGAACGAACTATGCACAGTACCGCGTTGGAGCGGGGCCTGAACGGAATCCAGACCTGGTACGGTGCATGGACGCCGTTCTCGTATCCTGGGCCTTCTGAGAAGGCCCGGACCTTGACCAACGCCCCCACCGTATTGCTGAAGGAGCTGCGCGCCGGGCAGCAGGCGGGCTGCCCCAGGAGGAGAAGGAGGGGGAGGAAGACCAGGAGGAGGAGGAGGAGGAGGAGGAGGAGGAGGAGGAGGAGGAGGAGGAGGAGGAGGAGGAGGAGGAGGAGGAGGAGGAGGAGGAGGAGGAGGAGGAGGAGGAGGAGGAGGAGTGGCGGCGCTGCTCGTCCTGCCTGCCAGGACCGGCGCGCGCCAGCTCGGGCCAGCGGTGCCGACAACGGCTGCTCCCCTCACCACCCGCCAAACCACCCCAACCCAACCCGAAGGCCTCAATCTGCCCTCCATTTCCAGTGGGGGGGGAACGGGGAACGTGGAAAAACACAAATGGAACCCGTACCCCACCCAACCCGAAATTCGGGTCTTCGGGTTGGGTTGGGGTGGTCTGGTAGGTAGTCGGCCTGCTCAGGCCAGCGGTGCCGACGGCAGCAGCTCCCCCGCTCCCCTGGCGACACGGGACTCCGACAGGCTCAGGCGGCGGCCCAGGCGGAGGCTCGGAGGCCGCGGCCTGGGGCCGTCGCGCGGCAGTGTCTGGTCAAAACTGTCGGAGGCTGCCAGAAGAGTTCGTTGGCTGCCACAAGGCCGGTTCCGCCCGACCGAGGAGCCTCCTCCTCCTCCTCCTCCTCCTCCTCCTCCTCCTCCTCCTCCTCCTCCTCCTCCTCCTCCCCCCCAGCTCGACATGAGGCGCCCCAGCAGCCATCAAAAGCATCCCTTGCTGAACCAGACCTTCTAGCCTTTCCCGAGATGGGGTGCTCGAAGAGGGGGGGGATGGCCCAAGATAGGGCTTCGGGAGCGGGCCCAGCCGGAGGCTCACAGATGCAGACTGGGAACGTCGCGCGGCAGTGTCAGAGTCGGGTGCTCGAAGAGGGGGGGGGGGGCTGGCCCAAGGTGCGGCTTCGGGAGAGGGCGCAGCTGGAGGCTCACACTTCCTTCTTTTCTTCGAGGGGCCGTCCACAGCGGTTTGCTTCTAATCCGCCCTCTGCCCCTGCCGCCGCTTTTCGACCCGCTGGCAGAACGAGGTGGTGGAAGCAAGGGTGAACCCTGGTTCACTGGGCGCGTTCCACTGCTCGCAAAGTGCCTACTCGCAGACGTCCGAAAAAACACATGCTTGCCTGCGATGTAATCGATCACAGACCCCTCACGGCGGAGCCAGGCCATCTGCGAGTGGCGGAGCGCGCTTGTCTACTGGTGGCTCGCGAACCTTTGCAGCCCTCGCTCGCCCCCTCTGGTCTGGGGCCTCGGCAGCCGCCTAGAGGCGTCGGGCAAAGCGCCGGCCCCACAGGCTACATGCCCTTCAGCGGGAGCTCAGAGAGGGTCACCATCGATGCCATTAAGACGGGGAAGTACGCCGTACGAAAGGCCCCCGCCCCCGCACGTTTGGGCTGCTTGCGCACGTGGCGCCCTCGCCGTCTCACTCGCCGATGTGTGGGTGCGTACCTTCGAAGAGAGTAGCAGAATCTCTGGGCGTCGGAGTGGCCAGTTGGCCAGGTCATCCGGGGAACACTCTCGTCACGCCCGAGGACCCCTCAGCGCCCCTATGGATTCTGGAGGGTGCTTTTGAAACCTCCCTGGTCCATAACCATGCGTTATGTCTTGCTTCCCCCTCTGATTCGCCCAGCCCCCCATCCTGGCAGTGCTCGGCATGCCAGTGCTGGACCGCAGATGGCACGTTTCGTGGCACCGCCAGGAGGGTTGCTGCACCCACGGCCCTAGTGGCCGCGCCCGCACGGCGTACGCCCCCCCCCCAGTTCGGCACACTTCTCGCGAGGATCGTGACCCCACAGGGAGCTCCACCTGCGGCTCCAGTGCCCGCGCCCGCACGGCGCACACGCCTCCAGTTGTCGGCTGCGTGCATCTGCTGAGGATGGGGCCCCCTGCCGGGAGAGGCTCGAGTCTCCGGGCCCCCGCCCTCTCGACCTCTCGTCCCCTCGCACCGGCCCTTCGCCCCGAGCAGTTGTTCCGGGCCCCCGACCTCAGGACGCTGCCGAGCAGGGCATGGGGAATCCCACCCGGAGAGGACGTTCGGGCCGGGCGAAAGGGGGGGATTGGGAAAGGGGGGGTTACGAAATTTGCTGCATGCAGCTGGTTTCGGCCTCACCGAGGGGCCCGTTCCTCGATATATAGCCGCCTCCGGCGCCGGGAGGCGCCGGGAAAATCAGCTAGGTGAGCTGATTCTCAAACCCCCCCTTTGCTATCCCCCCCTTTCGCCCGACCCGAGACCTGCCGCGGAGGCTGCACCGACCCACGGCCCTCGGGCGCGCCATGGGGTCCTCCCGAGGTGGGGCCCAGGTGCGCTCGAGGTGCCGGCGCGAGGGCCACCCTGGGGCTCGGGATGGGCTCCGGTCCTCGGGCCGCTCCCCGGAGCTGGGTGTCGGGGAGCTCGGGGCCGCGGCTCGCCGGTGGCCAGAGGAGGCCGCTCGCTCCCATGGTCAGAGAGGGCAGCAACATATGTGCATGTGCGCGGTTTGTTTCCGCCGAGTGGCGTTTGAGCGCGGAGGTTCGTGCACGCAAGACCGCGGAGGGCGTACATGTATACGTGTCGTTGCTCGCTCCCGTGGTGGCACGGTGACTGTCGATGGGGTGCGGGGGCTCGCACCGCCTCGCGGGTCGCATCGGCGATGCAGCGCGATCCGGAGCACGTCTTTCTCGTCGCGCCGCCGCCGATGCCTCGCAGATGCGTCGCCGAGGCGCTGCAGTCCACCGACCGCGTCCTGTGTTGGGTTTTATTTTGGGAGGCCTCCATTCTTGCTGGCCGTCACTCTGGCGCTTGCACGGGATGGCCCGCGTGGGCAACATTTGAGGCGGTTCGGGGCGGGTCTCAGCCTCGAGGGACAGAAGGAGTTGGCATCTCTTCCCCACCGGAAGCTGGCGGAAGGCTGGCTGACGGCGGCGGAAGCAAAACAGGAGCGGCTCCGCCAGGGGAAGTTGGTGGACGGCTGGCGGAAGCCAGAGGACGTAAAAGTTCCCTCCGAGAGTTGCCAACATTTTAGGATCCAGACTTTCTGGAACCCGACATGTGTTGGGGATGCTGATTCGTGGCAGCATCAGCGGTGCTTTGGCACTCTTGGCGAGGTGCAGGTGGTCGAGGCGGCCGCGGACGTCTCCGAAGCTCTACAGCCAAGACGCCGAAGGAAGGTCCACTTCGGGCTCCGGATGGGGCTTTGGCTTCTGGGCCGCTCCTCGGATCTCGATGTCGGGGAGTCTATGCTGTTCGTGGCCGCGGCTCCCCGTGGCCAGAAAAGCCCACTCGTTCCTTTCTCGGCGTTTCCTCTGGTAGCACGATGGCTGCCCTCCACGTCAATCAGGCGGCCCTCCCCCCTTCTCCGCCGCTCCCCTCTGCGAGTCCGCCATCTGCTGCGCGCCCTGGTCTGCCAGTTTGTCCTCTCACTCCCTGCTGGCGCTGACTGTCGCAGGACCGTTGGTCCAGGGTGACCCCGATGGGATTCGACTTTGTCAGGAACCTGCTCAAGGTGAACCCAGAGGCGAGCCGCTCCCTCGCTCGCGAGTGCCCGACCGTACAGCACATGCCTGGATCAGTCTCCGTTGAGGACACCCGCAGCATTTCATCTAAGTGTCAGGGCCCTATTGCTTACTTTTAGCACAGTCTTTAGCCCCCGCCGTGGTCTCAGTCCTGGTCCCTTCCCTGGCACCATTTTCTTCACGGAGCCCTGACCTCACCCCCTAGCCGCAGCTTCGGGCCCCACTCTCGCCTCTGGCCCCAGCCTCTGGCCCTTGCCCAGCCACATCCTTGGCCTCAGCCCGACTGAGTCCCAGCGCAATTCAGTAGCCCCTCGCACTCATACTAGTATGCTAAGGAGAGAAAGTTGTTTACGCTACACGAATCCCTATCAGCCCATTCAGAAGCCCTGCCTATGAGAGCCGACAGGAAAAGGTACGAAGAGACACATATAGTGAACCAGAGCGTGCAAGGAGAGGAGAGGAAGAAGGGTGTTGAGCCATCTTGGAGGCAATCTTGGAGCATCGGAGGCCTTCTTGGATCCACGGGGCTGTATTGGGGGATATTGGGGTCCTCTTGGAGCTTTTTGGGGGCATCTTGGCGCCCTCTTGGGGCTCTCTGGGGGGTCTTAGGGGTCCTCTTGGGGCACTTTTGGGGCGCCTTGGGGACCTCATGGGCCGCTCTTGGGGCCCTCTTGGGGCCTTCTTGGGGCTCTCTTGGGACTCTCTTCGCGGCGTCTTCGAGGCCAAGGAGGGCCACTTGGGGCCATCTTGGAAGCCATCGATCAAAAGGGGGGGGGTTTATATGTACCCCCCCCCCAAGAGCCCTCGGAATCGCCTCTTGGTGTCCTCTTGGGGCCCTCTTGAGGCGCTCTTGGGCGGTCTTGGGGCCGTCTTGGGGGCCTCTTGGACGCATCTTGGAGCTCTCTTGGGCCATCTGAGGGCCATCATGGTGCTTCAAACGCGCATCAGAAGCGAAAATGCGAGAAGACACAAATCATTGATTACCCGAAGGTTTTTGAAGAATGTTGGCTTCTCGGGGAGGTCTTGAGTCTTGTGGCTCTCTTGGAGGCACGCTGTTAGCTATCTTGTGCCATGTTGGGCTATCTTGAGCGATCTTGGAGGCCATCTTGGGCTCTCGGAGGCCCTCTTGGAGCCATCTTGGGCCATCTTGGGCGCTCTGACACCTCCGGCCCATCCCCGTCCAGGTCCAGGGGAGGGGGTAGGGGGAGGGTAAACCCCTCCCCGGAGGGGAAGAGGGGCCTTTGGAAGAGGGAATGGACATATCGTCAGACCGCCTACGCCCAGAGGGCTGGTGGGACATTCAAAGCGCGGAGTCCAACATCAATGGGGAATGCGTGGCGTCAGGCGAATCGACAGGACGGGACAGTCGAGATTTCCCCGCGATGCATCTCATGTCGCCCGCTCGCCACGGAGTAATCCAGGGTCCGAGGGCAGTGCACGATGTGAGAAGCTCCCGTGGACGATGATGGCAATGATGCTCGGAGGCCCTGTTAAAGGGTGCTTCGGCAGCAGCGAGCCCGCTTTTGTGAATCGTGTGGAGGTGCCTCTTCGATGGCTCCGCGCTGGCACAGCCGTGGGCCCGCGGAGGCTGCTCCCCAGAGTATGCATCAGACCAGAGGCTGGGCTGGTTGGCAGCACCGCTCCTCAACTGTGCCGCCCTTGGTGCTGACAGTTGTCGCCACAGACTCGCCAGTCGCGGTGAATCCTGCGATGATTGAGCTTGCCATGGTGCTGTTTGAGGTGGCCGAGGCGCCATTTCTTGAGCACGGTTCTTTGGATGAGACTCAGCTTTGTCATACAGAAGATGTGATCGCCTTGATGGGACTTCGTCAGAGGACATCAACGTCGAATACGGTTGGCGCGTATTCAGTCGTATCATTAGTTAGCCTTCTCTCGCCCTAATATGATTGCGATCTCACAACTATTCTTCATCGCTGCGAACGTGATGGCAACGCATGTGTCAACCTCGTCATTCTACTTCTGAGTGGGGTCATGGACGCAGAGCATGTCAATGTCACGACAATTGAACTTGTCCAGTTGCCTGCGGAAGTCCCGCCACTGTGCCAGCGCAGCACTCTGCGCTGTGGCGCTTTGAGCATGCCGTAGAATGTGACACCCTTCGTCTTTTTTCCTTCGGCGGCTCTCATGGCGGGCTGTTTAGGCCGTATCGGGGCTCTCTTGGGCTCCTGCGGGATCCTTTGGGGGTCTCTTGGGGCCCCGTTGGGCCGTCTCAAGGCTGCCTTGGGCCGCCTTGGGCCCCCCTCGGCCGCCTGGAAAGTCTCTTGGGGCTGTCTCGGGGGCCTTTGGGGCCAGCCGAGGGCCGTCTTGGGCAGTCTTGGACCACTAAGCGGCCGTCTTGGGGCCCTCTCGGGGCTGTCGTGAGCTGTCTGAGTGGCTTCTGGAGGCACTCACTGGGCTCTTTTGGTTCGGGTGATCTGGGGCATTTCTGCAGGGCATCATCTCCTTCTGTTTGGCGTCTTGGACGCTTCTTGGGCCCTTTTTGGCGCCCGTTGGTCTCGTCTCGGTGGCTGCTGGGTGCCTGTGGTGGCAATGCTGGGCCGTACCGGCGGCCTGGTCGCCTTCCTCGGCCGTCTTGGACGCCTACATGGTTGGAGGGCCCCAGCAGGGGGGTGTTCGGGCGCCCGTGAGGCCTCGGGAGGGAGAGGTGGCTCACCCGCCGGAGTGTGACAGGAGGGGGGGAGGGGCACTTTGAAGACTCGCAGTCCCTGCAAGACAGCCCTCGGTTTTCTACCGCGCCTCAAAAAATGCCAGGGGGGCACGGTGGCGGATGATCACAACCTGTAGCTAGGTCCGGAACGTTTCGTTGATCATGCAGCCATGTGCCGGTCAGTGTTCTTTTTGTCACTCCCATGGTCGTTTACATCAGCCATCCTTCTCGTCACCACCGTTAGCGTCAACATTGTGTGTTCGCTCGCGTTGCCATCATGCGCAGATTTTGGACGTGAGTGCATCTACTTTTTGACCTACAGCAGACACGTGTCGCTCAACAGCCCCATCACACATCATTTGTTATTTCGGGTCACTCGGACCATCCGGTGGTTGCCCTCTTATTGACCCGTGTTTGTCGCGTGGTTCGATCGACGGTGAACCGATATCCCGCGATTGTGCCGTGGCTATCCCGTGGTTGTTCCGTCTGTAGATCGGTATTGGGGCTCGTAGGCAGATATCGTGTGTCGACGTGTACGTGTATGCATAAAAACACACATCTATATGTATGCTACTCCGTAATGTCGATAGATGGTGGGGCCGATAGGTGTATCAGAGTGAGGGGGCTGAACCGAACGGTCATTCACTGTCCCTGGGTGCGTGGCTGAAGTGGAATTCCGCGATGCGGATTCTCGTTGTTGTTGTTGTTGTTGGTGGTGGTGTTGTTGTTGTGGTTGTTGAACATTATTAATTCTAAAGAATAATTATTGTTGGGACCCCTGGTGCACGGCCCCCCTGCGCCGCCTAGGCCGCAGCTACATTTTCATCATTTTCGTGAGGAAGCCTCAGGTAATTCGATGTGATCAAGATCCGGTTGTTTTGTTCCCCCCCGCTTTCCCTTGCAAAAAACACTATAAAATGACATTTCTTGTTCTAATATAATCAAATTTCAAGAATCCCTTGCAAAAAATAAGGTAAAGTGGACATTCGCGCGCGCAAGACGAAATCCTTCCAAAAGCTTAGTGTTCGGAACGATTTCAACATAAAAACATCAAAAAACTAATGGTTTTTCAACAAACAAATGTCAAAATCTCATCCCGCGCGCTCTTGCGGATTCGTAGGAAACCCAACACTTTTTAAACATTTCTGTCAAACGGGCTTTTGCGAGCAACTTTTTCGAACTTCTGCGACAACGGTTGCGCACCTGCCAGGGCCATCATCCCTGTCAAATAATACCATGCGGGACAGATTCGTTTTTTCTTCGCGCGCGCACGCCGAAATCTCCAAAAACCATTGGGTTCTTAAGAATTTTAGCACCGCGCATCATAAAATCACACGAATCGCACCGTAGGTCCTCGAAAAACAGCTGCACGACTTTTCAAAATTTCCACCCGCGCGCGCTGTCCGAATCCTAAAAAAAAAACAATGGTTTCCCAACATTTATGTTACATGAGCTCGCGCGAGCTACTTTCGCACGCTCTTGCAACGGGGTTCGCGCGCCTGCCAGGGGCCATAATCCCTTGCGGTTGCGCCATAGGTTGCGCCCTCGGATGTTCTGTGGAAGGCTTAACAACTTCTGTGGGTTAACAAGGCTTAAGAACTTCTGTGGGTGTACGAACGTAGGCTTAACAACTTCTGTGGGTGTGTACTCCACGCCAGTGTAGTAGCCACGGTCGTCCGCAGGCCACGAAGTGAAGTGTCCGAACGTCATAGGGCGGGAAGCTGGGTGTGGGTGGTGGCGAAGAGTCGTGTGGATATTTGGTAGAGCTTGCACTGCCCCCCCACAAAGTGGGGGTATTGGCTGGCGTCGCATGAGAACCCTGGCACTGGTGAGAACACTGAGCGTTCGGGTAAAGTGATTGTTGTTGTTGTTGTTGTTGTTGTTGTTGTTGTTGTTGTTGTTGTTGTTGTTGTTGTTGTTGTTTGGTGTTTGTTGTTTGTTGTTTGTTGTGTGTTGTCTGTTGTTTGTTGTTTGTTGTTTGCTGTTTGTTGCTTGTTGTTTGTTGTTTGGTGTTTGTTGTTTGTTGTTTGTTGTTGTCGTCGTCCCACCCGCGACCAACCCGCGACCCACCCGCAACCCACCCGCGACCCAACCCGCAACCCACCCGCGACCCACCCGCGACCCACCCGCGACCCACCCCGCGACCCACCCGCGACCCACCCCGCGACCCACCCGCGACCCACCCGCGACCCACCCGCGACCCACCCGCGACCCACCCCGCGACCCACCCCCAGACCCCCCCGGCGACCCACCTGCAACCCACCGGCGACCCACCCCGCGCCCACCCACCCGCCACCCGCGACCCACCCGCGAACCGCGACCCACCCGCGCGACCCACCCGCGACCCACCCGCGACCCACCCAAAATTTTCGGCGCCTGCTGCGCTTTTTTTTGCAGTCGTTCCAGGTGGAGAACCTGCGATCCACCCGCGACCCACCCGCCTACCCGCGACCCACCCCGCGACCCACCTAAAATTTTCGGCGCCTGCGGCGGGCTTCTTTTGCATTCGTTCCAGGTGGTTAACCTACGACCTACCCGCGACCCACCCCGCGACCCACCTAAAATTTTCGGCGCCTGCGGCGGGCTTCTTTTGCATTCGTTCCAGGTGGTTAACCTGCGACTCAACCGCGACCCAAACCGCGTTCAGTGTACAAATCAAAATTTTCGGCGCCTGCGGCGGGCTGTTTTGGAATTCTTTACAGGTGGAGGTGGAGAGCCCGCGACCCACCCGCGACCCAAACTTCGTTCACTGAGCAAACCAAAACTTCGGCGCCTGCGGCCGGTTTCTGTTGCATTCGTTCCAGGTGGAGAACTTGCGACCCAAACCGAGGACGAAGAGGAGGCCGACGACGAGGGCGAGAAGGAAAAGAAGGGGGGGACGGAGGGGGACGACGAGAAAGGAGGGAGGACGGGGGGAGGAGGAGGAGGAGGAGGAGGAGGAGGAGGAGGAGGAGGAGGAGGAGGAGGAGGAGGAGGAGGAGGACGGACGGAGGGAGGAGGATCGAGGAGGAGGAGGAGGAGGAGGAGGAGGAGGAGGAGGAGGAGGAGGAGGAGGAAAAAGGAGGAAAAGAAGGAAGAGGAGGAAAAGGAGGAAGAGGAGGAAGAGGTGGAGGAGGAGGAGGCGGGCGACGCCGACGACGACGATGAGGACGAGGACGCGGACGAGGAAGAGGAGGAGGAGCAGCAGCAGGAGGAGGAGGAGGAGGAAGAGGAGGGCGCCATCGACAAGGAAGGTGAGGGCCACGAGGTTCGCCAGCTCGACGCCCGCGTCGCCCGCGCCCGCCCCCTGACTTTTATGCGAAAATGCGGGGTGATATATATATATATATATATATATATATATATATATACACACCATTATATAGTGATGCGGGTGCATCGGTTGATATCGCTGTCGACACATACACAGTCTGTGAACATTAAAACATGCTACAGTCTCATAGTAATGCTGGCTGGCGTAAGGATCTGGACATTTGTAGATGTACCGCGGGATGTGTCGACAAGCGGAGCGATCAATTTATTCAGATGTATTGGAAACTTAACCGACACGGCAATGTGTGAACCCATATGTGTGTATGTATGGGCAGATGTACGTGTACATCTACATATATGCACATTTACACATTTCGCTCGGCGCTGGCGTGCCCCCAGGTAAAACCGATGGCGGCTATATTAACTAAGTTGATGGTGGTGGTATTTGTTTTTCTCCCCGGGGCTCCTGCACACATCAATATGTCCTTTTTTTTCTCGCGAGCGGCAGCTCCAGAAGGTAGTGTACACGACGGGCATTAGTTTGCGCGGTGCAGTAGAATCCGCGCGGCCCATGAGTGACCACGATGGTAAGCTTTGCCCACCTTTGGCTAGCCTTGCTAGGCCCTGCGCAGCTTTACGAAACGTTACGCCTTGTTACGCTTTGTTGAGGCCAGCTGAGCCCTGTTAAGGCTTGGTGCGCCTTGCTAAGCCATGGTAAGCCCTGGTAAGTCTTGGTAAGCCCTGCTAAACCCTACTGGGCCCTGCTAGGCAAGTCTAAACCCTGTCAAGCTCTACAACACCTTGCTAAGTTCTGATGCGGCCGACGGAGCCCTGGTGAGCTTGTCATGTCGATGTAATATCAGCTAAGCCTGGTAAGCTAGGTCAGCCTTGCTATGTCCGGCTAAGCTCAGCAAGCCTGGTAAGCCTTGTTTGGCCTTGGCAAGCCTTGCTAAGCCTTGCCAATCCTTGCGAATCCTTAAGCGCTGCTGAGTGCTGCTGAGCTTTGCTGAGCTTTGCTGAGCCCGACTATGACTTGGTCAGCCTTTCTCAGCGCTGGTAAGCCCCACGAGGGCCTTACCAATTTTGCTAAGCCCTCCTGAGCGTGCTAAGCACTGCTAAGCCCTGGCAAGCTGTCCTGGTACGCCCTGTCTGTTGGGCCCTCGTCAGCTCTGGTACGCTTTCCTAAGCACTGGTTGCCCCAGCTGGGTCCGACGAAACCTGGTGAGCCTTGCTGAGCCCGGCTGAACTTGGTAAACCTTATTAAGCGTGCTGGGCTTTGCTCAGCCTTGGCAAGCTTTGCTAGGTCCTGCTGGTCCTTACGAAGCCTTACGCCCTGCTGAGCTTTGCTAGGCCCAGCTCAGCCCTGCTCCGCCTTGGTAAGCAGTGCCAATCTGTGGTAAGATGTGGCAAGGTGAGCCTTGCCAAGCCTTGGTGAGCAGTGGTAGGCTTTGCAGTATGACGAGGAGCCGTTGGCAGATAATCCGTAGCAGGGAGGAGGAGGAGGAGGAGGAGGAGGAGGAGGAGAAGAAGGAGGAGGAGGAGGCCATGCTATGTTGTGCGAAGCGCTAAGCCCTGCTGAGCTTTGCAGAGCTGTGCCCAGCCTTTGCAGGCTTTGCTCGGTCCTGCTTTGTTTCGAAAAGCTTTGGGCCCTGCTGGGCATTGCTGAACTCTGCTGAGCCTTGACTTGGTAAGCCTTGCGAAGCCTTGGGAAGTCATGCGAAGTCCTATACTGAGGCTGCCCAGCACTGTCAAGCCCTGGCAAGCTCTGCTAAGCCTGGTTAAGTCCTGGCACGCCCCGCTGAGCACTGCGCTGGTAAGCTTTGCTAAGCCCTGTTCAGCTTTCTAAGCCTTTCAAAGCCCAGCTCGGCTTGGCACGGCTTGCTATGCTCAGGTAAGCTTTGGAAGCCTTGCTAAGCCCTGCGAAGCCTTGCTAAGCCTTGCTGGGTCCTGGTGAACGCTGCTCGGCCCAGCTAAGCCCTGGTAGGCCTTGCTTGGTCATGCTGAGCTCTGCTAAGGCAGATAAGCCTTGCTAGGCCCAGCTCAGCTCTGCTCAGCCTTGGTCGGCTTTGCTGGGCCATGGCAACCTTTGGCAAGTCCTGGTAAGCCCTTGGTAAATGTTGCTCAGCCCTCTTAAGCCTTGTTAAGCCTTGGCAAGCAAGGGTCGGCTCCGCATCATAACCAGGCGTCCTTGGTAGGAGATCCTTCGTATGGGGTGAGCAGATCAGGAAAAAGGGGGAGATGGCCTTTGTATTCCTTGCGAACCTTCAAGCCCAGCTCAGCTTTAATTTGATGAACCTTGTTTGGCCTTTGCAAGCTTTGTTAGGCCTTGCGGATCTTTGAGACACAAGAAGTCCTGCTGAACTTTCTTGAGCCCAGCGAAGCCTGCGTAAGTCCTGCTAAGAGATAGCAAGCCTTGCTAAGCCCTGGCAACCCCTGCTCAGGCCTTGTTTATTCCTGCTAAACCCCACTGGTCCTGCCAAGCAGTGCGAAACCTTGGCGAGCTCTGCTAAGCCGTGTTACGTCCTGGTGCGCTCTTCTGCGCCCTGTTCAACTCTGGTGCGTTTTGCTATGCCCTGGTAAGCTCTGGTAAGTTTGGTAAGCCCTGCGACGCCCAGCTAAGTTTAACAAGTCTGGTAAGCCTTGCTAAACCTGGCTAGGCATTGCTAAGCTCTGCTAAGCCTTGCTAGCCCTTGCGATGACATTGGCCCTGCTGGGCCTTGCTGGGCCATGCCAAGCCCTGTTCAGACCTGGCAAACCTGGCTAAACCTCGGTAAGCCGCGCTAAGGCCTTGTAGACCTTGGTCGGCCTTTCTTGGGCCTGCTAAGCACTGCAGGCCCTTGCAAGCTCTGCTAAGCCCTGCCAAATCCTGGCACGCCCTGCTGAGCCCTACCCAGCTCTGGTAAGCTTTGCTCAGCCCTGGGGGCTCTGCTAAACTATGTCATGCTTGAAAAGCCTTGTGAAACTCAGGTCGTTGCGGTGAGGCTTGCTGCGCTCAGGTAAGCTTGGCAAACCGTGCTAAGCCCTGCAATGCCTTGCTGAGCCCTCGTATATGCTAGATCATGCTAAGCTCTGCTAAGCATTGCTACTCTTTGGCGACGTCTTGCAAGCACCGCTGAGCCTTGTTAAGCCCAGCTCGGCCCTGCTCAGCCCGGGTAAGCTTTGCTGAGCCAGCGCGCCACACATCAGGACCGCATTTTTTGGCCGTCGCCAACGGCCGAACCAGTGCAGCGCGCTTGGCGGGCGATGCCTGCGCGGCGACATCTCCTGGAAGGGGAACGCAGAAGTCATCGCGTGCCCGCTTCCTTGATTGCCCTCGCCTTGCTGGCCGCCCACCTGCGCTGTGGTTTGGCGAAGTCGTAGACCATCGCCCACTTGCACCTTGGATTGGCCTGCCGCCCACCTGCGCTCTGGATTGGCGCGCCTTGGGGGAAACAACAAACGCGGGGGGGTGGGGGTTGAATGGGAGAGGTCGGAGCCGTGAGCCCGTGCTGGCCACCTCCGCACTTCGCTCCCCTTGAGTGGTCCAGAGGGGGTGCGAAGGGGGGATTGCTACCCGCCCCCCGTGCCGCACTCCCCTCCTCCCCGCTGGTCTCGGGGCCTGTGACCCTCCCAGGCTTTATTTCAGTGAGGGGGCAATGCGCCAGGACCCGTGTGTGTATATATAGATATAGATATCTAATAGCAGTGTGATCGATGGATAGACAGTGAGTCGCTAGATAGGGGTACCCGAAGGCAGGAATCGACAGCCTAACATACATACGCAGATCACGGATTTGACCCAACGCCGACCGCAATGAAACAGCTGCTTCCGTTCCGCCCAAACCTTCTTATCACCCGTAGGGTGATCGTACATGTCATATCATGCGTATGTTGTTCCACGGTGTATTTTGTATAAAGGGGCTGCCTCGCCACACCACATCGCCTTTTTGTCAATATTCAGCTAACAAGTTGGGTTAACCCTTCAAGCCTAAGTGAACGTGTTACATGTTTGGCACATGTGTTTAACCTGTGTTGTTTGTCGTGTGTGTGTGTGTGTGCGTGCGTGCATGTTTTTTCTGTGTTGCGTTAACGTTTGAACATGCATTTCATTTGCGAAGTGATGAGGCGAAGCGTGGGGCAACCCTTGTTCGCCCCACAACTAACCAATATGAATACGAGTATGTCCCCCTACTCTGTTCGGAAGATGGTGGGCCCTCTCCACGTGCTGTTCTTTACACACGATTTGAACACATGATGCTTCTCATGGTTTGTACAATCTGATTGTTTCGGTGCCTCCAACTGGTCCTCCCGTTGCAGCGTGGGCACCGTTTTCGGATCGGTGCTTTGCTCCCGTCTGTAAGAACGGCGCTGTCGTCCCAACGCGGGCAATTTTCCTGGATCCGAGTCTTTCTTCATTGTTGTTACCCCCCTAATTTCATCTCCTCCGTCTTTCCCTAGTCCTCCTGTTACTTCCTCTCCTTTCACTCCAGTTCTTGCTGCTTCTTTTCGTCCTCGTCCTTTTCCTCGCGCCCATCCTCCTGCTCACCCGCCACCTCCTCCTGTGCACGCAGCTCCCCTCTTCCCGATTGCGCACAGTACGATGTGGTCTTTTGGCTGGAATGGCAGGTCGGCTATGACACGCGTCCGCGGCTAGATCACACATCAACGCAATGGGACGTGATGGGAGGGAGGGGTAGGATGTCAGATGAGGCGCGAGCGCACCTAGCTTGCCACTCCCCCTTTCCTCTCCCCACCCTTCTGCTTCCTCTCCCTTCCCTCTTCCTCTCATTTTCGCCACTTTGGTCTTTTGTGATCGTGGTCCTTACCGCACCGCACCTCGCTGTGGTAGGCCCCGCCTGAGGCACGCAGTGCCAGCGCACAGCGCCTCTGCCCGTTCTCCCGTGGCTGTGTCGCGTAGCCTGGGAGTCATCAGTCTGTCAGCTTGCTTCCTCCTAGTATGAACCTCTCCTCCGCACCTTTGGCCTCGCTGTCTCCGCGTCCCGGTCCTGGGCTACTGGTCACTTGCTTCCCTTTGAAATTTGCCGCGCCTTGCGCCCCAATGGGTCCAGCCCGTCCGCCGTCGTGGCTTCTGCCGCACAGGGTGCGAGGGCATTTGGTCCACCACCGGCTTCACAGCCCATGGTCTGTGGATCTGCGGCCGCCGCAGAGACAGCTCCCTGGCAGCCACCTGTCGGCTGCGCGGGCTTCTGGTGCAACGCCGTTGCGTCCAGCTCCCCTGCGCACCCCGTCTGCCTCTGCTCGCGGTTCTGCCAGAGCTTTTCGGCCCCTTCCTGAGCCGATCCTGCTCACTCTGCCTGCTGCTTCCCACGCGTGTGACTAGCAGCGGCCTCCCTCTCTCGAATTCAGCGCCTCCTTCTGCGGCACAGCGACTGTCAGTGCTGCTCAGCCTTGGTTGCCCCAGCAAGCGCACCATGCCTACGTTTTGCTGATGCGTTCCCCCCTTCCCCGAGAGTAACTTATTGTATGCCTTTCTGTCGATGAACGTTGCTCCAGGCATCCTGAGTAGGTGGGGTCGAAGGATCGCGCCGCATCGCCGATACATTGGAGATGCGGTGCGATCTGGAGCCCGCTCTTGTCTATCCCGCAGTCGCCGATACCTCGCCGATGCATCGGCGATGCGGCGCGATCCTCCGACCCCATCTGCTCCGGCTCCATTTGGAAGGCCTCCCGTTGATCTCGGGGGCCCACAGGCCGTGCAGTGAGCAAATCGTGGGGTGAGTCGGTGTGGATTCGGGGTGACCGACAGGTAGGGGGCCACGTGCGATCCCCACCCCTACCCCCCACGATTTCTGAGGGGGAGGGTGGGTTCACTTCGTTCGGGAGCTCCTGAGCGAAGTGAACCCCACCCTCCCCCTCAGAAATCGTGGGGGGTAGGGGTGGGGATCGCACGTGGCCCCCCAACAGGGCTCACTGCCGAGCGGCGTGAGCTTTCGCCGCGCAGCTCTGGTGGCTGTGCCCTGTCCCCGCTGACGGGAGGCAGGCGCCCCGCCAGGCTTCGGTCTGGAAGCCCCGACCGTGCTTGCGCTCTGCAGGCGAACGTGGCCGACAACCCAGGCATGCCTCCTGCCGTCTTCGCCCCCCCCCCCTCTCTCTCCTGCCTCCCCCCTCCCCTCCCCACCCTCCCTCCTTTCTCCTCTCCCCTCCTGCCCCTCCTCCCCTCTCCCCCCCACCCCTCCTCCTCCTCCTCCTCCTCCTCCTCCTGCTCCTCCTCCTCCTCCCTCCTCCTCCTCCTCCTCCTCCTCCCTCCTCCTCCTCCTCCTCCTCCTCTCCTCTCTCCCCCCCCCCTTCCCTCCCCCGCCCTCCTCTCCGTGCCCCCCTCCTTCTTCCCCCCCCGTCCTTTCCTCTCGCCTCCCCCCCTCTCCCCCCTGGAGGGAGGACGGACCGCGATGCGGTGGCGTCTGGTGCCCTTGGCGTGGCTGCTCTAGGCCAAACGGGGCTCTTGCTCGTCCACGCCGGCGTGTGAACGCGGCCCAGAAGGATGGCGTCCCAACAGCAAGTCCGACACGCACGTGCCCACCTCAACACTCAACCCTCGACCCTCAACCCTCCTCCTCCTCCTTCTCCTCCTCCTCCTCCTCCTCCTCCTCCTCCTCCTTCCCCTTTCCCCTTTGCCCCTTCCCCCTTCCCTCCCTCCCTCCCTCCCTCCCTCTCCCCCTCTCTTCCTCCCTTCCTCCCTCCGTCCCCCCCTCCTTTGGGCGGGGCTAGGACAAGGACAGATCCGTTCCAGAGCGTTCCGGAACGCTCTCGGAGCGTTCTGGAACGCTCTGAGAAGGCCGCGGAATTCGAGACCTCCTTCAGAGCCGCCGGATCTCAGAGATTCTCGGCTTCTCTTCGCCCGGCTTTGGTCCGGACTTCGTCGTGATCCTCCTCCCTCCCTTTTTCCTCCTCCTCCTCCTCCTCCTCCTCCTTCTCCTCCTCCTCCTCCTCCTCCTCCCCCTCCTCCTCCTCCCCCTCCTCCTCCTCCTCCCCCCTCCTCCTCCTTCTCCCCCTCCTCCTCCTCCTCCTCCTCCTCCTCCTCCTCCTCCTCCTCCTCCTCCTCTTTTGCTCCCCTGTCCCGCAGGAGCGCATGACGGCCACCAGTGCCCTCGCGCACCCCTGGCTGACCACGAGGAGCGGCCTCGCAGAGCGCAGGCCGCCGGGGGCACGTCGGCGCCGCCCCCCGCCCGCGAGGGGTGTGCGAGCCCGGAGAGAGGCCCCCGCGAGGGCCCCGAAGGAGCCGGGCCGCAAGAGGGCTCCGAACCGAATCGATCCCTGGCAGATCCCTAGGGAACGCCTAGGGAACACCCAGGGAACGCCTAGGGAACCGAATCGATCCCTGGCAGATCCCTAGGGGACGCCTAGGGAACGCCCAGGGAACGCCTAGGGAACCGAATCGATCCCTGGCAGATCCCTAGGGGACGCCTAGGGAACGCCTAGGGAACGCCTAGGGAACCGAATCGATCCCTGGCAGATCCCTAGGGAACGCCTAGGGAACGCCTAGGGAACGCCTAGGGAACCGAGTGTATCCCTGGCAGATCCCTAGGGAACGCCTAGGGAATCGAGTGGATCCATGGCCGAGGTCGGGACGACCGACATGGGTACGGAAAGAATGGGTACAAGGCTGAACAGCAGTTCCTGTTTGTTCCGCGCCGTCGCGGCCTCTGTCCATTCGAGACAGGAGGCCGTCTGCCCAACGGCGGCCGCTGTTGGTTTGGGACAACATTTGCTGTTGGGCATTGTACCCATTCTTTCCGTACCCATTTCGGGCGTCCAAACGAGGGTCGCCATGGGGAGCGCGGGTCCCGAGGACAGCGGGCCCTCGGGTGTCCGCAGTCTTCGAGCTCTTGGGGCCCTCCAGGTAGGGGGCCACATGCGATCCCCACCCCTACCCCCCACGACTTCTGAGGGGGAGGGTGGGGTTCACTTCGCTCGGGAGCTCCCGAACGGAGTGAACCCCACCCTAACCTTCGGAGATCGTGGAGGGGGTAGGGGTAGGCTTCGCCTGTGGCCCCCTACCAGGGGCCCGGGGGGGCGGTCAGGGAAGGGCTGGGGGTCAAGAGAGCTCGTCCTCTGGGGGAAGGCCCCGGGGCCCAGGGCCCGGCTCCCTCGGGGGCCGTGGCTCGGCGTCGCCCCGACGTGCCACTGCTGCTGCTGCTGCTGTGTGTGCGTCGCCGCCCCCCGGGGGGCGACGCGCGCGGCGAGAAGTCCCGCAGCGCGAGCTCTCTGAGGCGGGAGCCCTCTGGCCACACCGCCCCTGGGCACGACAGACTGCAGGATGGGTCTGCTCAGATGTTCGGGTCGGGCGCGCGCCTCCGAGGAGGACGCGCGCCTCCAAGGAGGACGCACGGCAGGAGTATGTCCTTCTGCGTCCCAGTGCCCCCCTGCGCGCAAGGAGCTCCCAGGAGGACCCCCTGCGGCCCGCGAGGGCCCCTCGCCGGTGGCAGGGAGCACGCCCCCTGCCCGCGTTGCTCCCCCCTCCACGCTCGCTCTTCTGTTCCTTTCCCTCGCTCCCTCGCCCTCCCCCTCTCCAGGTCCTTCCCTCCTTCCCCCTTCTCCTCCTTGGCCTCCCATCCACATTCCGTATGCTTACCTCCACCCACGTTCCCAGTCGTGGACTCCCTCCCCTTTCTCCCTCGCTCCGCCCCTTCCTTCTCGCCCCGCGCAGCTTCAAGCTTGCGTCTCCCTTGCTTGCGCTGAGGGCTAAGGCTGTGCTTGCTCAGCTCCTGGCCGGGACACATCGCATCGCCGCCACCCGGCCCGCTGAGCGCGCGTGCGGACCGACTCTGCCGCGCTGCGACGTGGAAGGTCCGTTGTTGCCCGCCGTCGCGTGCCGTGCTCCTGGCTGGTGGGCGGCCGTTGTCGGGCCGGGCGCAAGGGGGGATTGGAGAAGGCGGGGTTACGACATTTGCTGCGTGCAGCTGGCTTCGGCCCCGCCGAGGAGCCCCTTCCTCGATACGTGGGCGCCTCTCCGGCGCCGGGAGGCGCCGGGAGAATCAGCTGCGTGAGCTGATTCTCAACCCCCCCCTGTGCTATCCTTAAACAGGGCTAGGGTCGGGACAAATCGCTCCAGAGCGTTCCGGAGCGCTCTCAGAGCGTTCCGGAACGCTCTGGAGAGGCCGCGGCGCCCAATACATCCTCCAAGCCCGCCGATTCTCAGAGACTTCGAGTTATCCCGATCCGATTTTGTCCCGATCTTCGCGTCGTTTTACTATCCCCCCTTTCGCCCGACCCGACGTCGGCGCCGCGTGCGCTGGCCGGCGACCTTGCGGGGCTCCGTCGTGGTCGCCCGATGGGCGGCGCCTCGTGCGGGCGCCTGCCGGGTGCTCGCCCGGCGTGCGCTCGTCGTGGGCGCTTCGTGGCCGCCTCGTGCGCCGCCGGGCGCTGCGAGGTGCGGCCTTCGAGCGGCGTGGCGCCCAGGGCCGCCTCGCGTCCGCCTCGTGAGCTGGCCCGCGTTTCCGGATCCACGTCATGCGGGATGACGATTCATAGAAAAAATGAGAGAGAACGATTAAAAACATAGTGTTCTGCTATTTCTGCAGAATTTCCGGACTGGAGGAGAACGATTAAAGAAATAGTTTTCCAGCCCGCGGCCGGTTTTTCTAATCGTCATCCCGGGCGCCGCCGCGTGAACACGACCCCCGGTCATTTATTTATAGTCATCCTCCATTACAAGTTGCACCCCCATGGGTCGCACCACGCATATTGCACCCCATGGCTTGCGGGTCAGACCTTGCAGCAGGCAGGTTGCACCACGTGTGTTTGGTCTGCCAACCAAGAATGGGTCCAGCGCGAGCCAAATTGGGGGTCGTCTTTCTTGCAAGGCAATTCGAAGTAAGCCAGATGAGTGCCAAACCATGATTTGCTTGGCAGTGTTTGCCATTGATCGGTATTGCTTTGTATTGTTTGACGTTGCTTTGCGTTCCTTGGAGTTGTTGCTTTGTCTCGTTGCTTGACATTGCTGTGCACGGCGGGACATTTTTTGGCATTGCTTGGTATTGCTCCACGTTGCTTGGCATTGTTTGACGTCGCTTGGCCTTGCTCGGCGTTCCTTGGCATTGCCTTGCGTTGCTGGGCATTGATTGGCATTGCTCGGCGTTGATTGGCCTTGTTCGGCAGCGCTCGGCGTTCACTGGTATTGCTGGGCGTTGCTTCGCCGAGGAAGGCAGCGAGACCCCAGAGCCAAGAACCCGAGAGTGACCGCCAGGAGCCAAGACCCAGGAGCCCGAGCACCGCCGAGCGCTGCTTGTCGCTCACCGAAGGACACCGAGCAGCGCCGAGCGCCGTCTCACACGGACGACGCCGAAACCACGAGCTTCTCCCACGAGCAAGCAAGAACCCCTGATGCAAAGGCTACTCCAGATTTCGTAATAAAAGGGAGGGGGTCTGGACCCTCCAAGACAAGCCATTTCAGACCCCTCCAAAACATCGTCCCCAGACCCCCCCAGGCCCTCCAAGATAGCTTGGAAAAGACCCCCCCCGAAATGAGCTGGAGTAATCGGAGAATGGTGGCCACCGTGGACCCCAAACAGTGAGTGACTGCACTCTGGCTGTGCAAGTCCTGCGGTGCAGCATGTGTGGTGTACGCTCTGCGGTGTGAGCTATGTGTTGATTAACGCTGTGCAGCGTAACCTATGCGGTGCAAGCTGTGTGGTGTATGCTCTGTGGTGCAGGCTATGTGGTGCAGGCTGTGCTGTGCAAGCTGGGTGGTGTATGCAGTGAGGTGTAAGCTATGTGATTCAAGCGATGTGATTTGAGCTATGTGGGCGGCGACGAAGTGCCCACGAGACGCCCACGGGCGTCCAACAGGAGAACCCCCGTGCGAACCCTACAAGTCCTGAAGACACAGGCAAGCAGATCCTCAGTGCAAACCCTGTCTCGGGAATTCGAGTCTACCCCCACGGCATGGTCGGGGTTGAATTCGAGTTGACCCCCATGGCATGGTCGGAGTTCGCGGTCCCCCTCAGGGTCTCGTTTTTCGTATCCGTTCTGCACGATCGCTCATCCTACACATGGGATCGTGCCATCACAGCAAGGCGGGTACCGACGCCCCCAGTCATCCCTGTCAGACATCACCAGGCGGTGCGCACGCGTGGATCTAACAGGCTCGCGTTGTACGGGACCGTTCCAGATAGTGCCATGCGGGCCGTACGCGCTCGCTCCCGGCGCGTGCGCGTCGAACTCATGCCGGAACTTTCTGCATGCCATCACAGAGAGAGCTATTTTAGCCATACGCCCGAGGCGACCTAAACTGGCGGTCTTCCCTTCTTCCAGAGCAGTGTAAACCAGCTCACAGCAGTGCACCACAATGCGGCATTGCTTGGCATTTCTTGGCGTTGCTTGGCGCTGCTTGGCATTACTTTGCGTTGCTTGGAGTTGCTTAACATTGCTTTGCATTGCTTGGCGCTGCTCGGTATTAATTGGTATTGCTCGGCTTTGCTTGACATTATTTTGCTTTGCTCGACGTTGCTCGGCATTCCTACGTTTTGTTTGGCATGGCTTGGGAGCACAAGCGAGGAACCCGAGGAACACGCAAGGCCCCAAGCTAGGAACCCCGAGGAACCCAAGCAAGGAACCCGAGTAGCCCCGAGGAGCCCAAGCCCAATCAAGGAACCCTGAGGAGCCTGAGTAACGCGTAGAGGATCCCAAGACCAAGGAACCGAGCGCCGCCGAGCGCTGTCTCCGACAAGCGCCGCCCTCCCACCCTATGTTTTACAGAACCCTTTAGGGCCAGACTCATTTGAGACAATAAAAGGTAAAGCCTAGCTAGAGAAAGTAGGCACACCAATTTTCCAACAGACGATGTGTTAGATGTTCTGCGCGCGCTCTTGCTAAAACCAACAGAACGCCATAGGTGTCATGGCATCCCTGTGAGAAAACAACACGTGTCGCACGCGCGCGCCTCCGCGCATGCACATCGAAATCATTGAAGACCCAGCGTGGGCCCCAAACAGTATGTTCGCCAGCGTGGGTTCCGAACAGTATGCTATAACCCTGCGTATGTATAAGCTATTCTGTGCAAGCGTTTTGGCGTATGATATGTGATAAACTTTATGTGGTCTAATCTACGCGGTGCACGCTGTGTGTTGCAATGTCCGTGGTGCACGCTACGTGTAGCAAACTGCACGGTGCAAGCCGTGCGGTGCAAGCTCCGTGTGGGGCTGTGTGGTGTGTGCCGTGCGGTGCAATCTGCGGTGCAAAAGCTGTGTAGCTCGTGCAGTGTATGCGCCCGCCCGCCGTACGAGGCGCCCACGGCGCGCACCGGGCGAAACCTTGGCACACCCCACCGGCGCACGCGGCGCGCCCACGATGAGAAGGCGGGCGACGGTTGGCAACCCCGTGGCTGCCAAAACGGACGTCTGGGATTTTCTCGTTTTTTTTCCGGGAAGCAGCCCGTTCCCCATTATGTGCGCTGGGTTTTGTTCCTGGGATTTGCTCTTTTTCTCTTCCGTGGAGACCGCTCGAGTCGGGGGTGGACAGAACCCCCAGCAGTGACACGTCGATTGGTGAATTGTCCCTTTTCGGATCTCGAGAGGGCGCCGTGGCCGTTCTTTTCCAGGCCTGCGCCCGCCAGGTGTGGGCCTCAGGCCGTTTTCACGAAACCACGTTTCACTGAAGGGCGGTCTGTCCATCCCCGATTGAGCAGCCACGGATTTGCCAGCCCTCGCCCAGTTTCCAACACGAGGCACCCACGGGCAGGCACCCGGCGGCGCTCCGGCACGCCCGCCCAGCGCACGCGGCGCGCCCGGGAGGGCCCACGGGCGGGCGCCGGGCGGAACGTCGGGGCACCGGCCCAGCACGGGGTGCCCACGACATGGGCAAAAGCGAAGGGCCGGCACGCCCACTCTCTGAGCCCCGAATCATCAGGGGTAACTCGGGTCAGGGATAACTCGGGTTCCTTTTTCGGGAATCCGAACCCGACTTACCCCGGACCCGAGTTACCCCGGATAACTCGGGCGTCCAGGGCCCCGAATCACCAGGGGTAACTCGGGTCAGGGATAACTCGGGTTCCTTTTTCGGGAATCCGAACCCGAGTTACCCCGGACCCGAGTTACCCCGGATAACTCGGGCGCCCAAACTCAGAGCCCTTGAGAATACGAAGGCGAAGTTCTGGGTGCAAGCACTGCGTGGGGAATGGGTTGTACAGCTCCCCCTTTCAACCCTGTAAGACGATACGTGGCCCCCCCGCAGCTTTGCACAGGAGTGGGGGGGCGGCGGGGTCGTCGGCAGTCTGCGAGGCTCTGGAGAAGCCCGCCGCAGGCGCTGATTTTCCAACACGTTGCGCAATACGCCCGCCGCAGGCGCCGCATTTTCGTCAAAGCAATGTGGGTGGGTCGCGGGTGGGTCGCGGGAGGGTCGCGGGTTGGTCGCGGGGTGGGTCGCGGGGTGGGTCGCCGGGTGGGTCGCGGGCAGATCGCGGGCGAGGACGACGACAACAACAACGCAACAACGCAAGAACAACAACAACAACAACAACAACAACACCAACAACAACAACAACAACAACAACACCAACAACAACAACAACAACAGCAGCAACAACAACAACAGCAACAACAACAGCAACAGCAACGCAACACCGCAACAACAACCCGGAACCCCACTTCAGCCACGCACCCAGGGACAGTGAATGACTATTAGGCCGCCTCACCATGTGGGCCACGCGGGCGCCCCCGTGCACACACCGAAATTGTCCGTAATTAGCTGGTGTTGGAGCGTTTCATGATGGAGGTCTCCAGCACGCATATAAACCAACCTGCTCTCAGTGTCATGTATACGGCACTTCCCCAGACATCATCATTACTCGTCAGGGTTCACGCGTCATTGCGACTGTTCGGATTTACTAACACGTTCCGACATGTATTTCAACATACGGCCTCTTGAGTATTACCAGACACTTGCGGATGCGTTGGTGTAATGTTTGCTCGAGCATCGGAGTTGACTGTGTCAAGCTCTTAGAAGGAGCTCGGTTCTCGAACAGGCCAGCACACTCGTTATCATCCTCGTCAGCGTCATCATCGTCAGCATCATCGTCATTATCATCACCATCGTCGGGGTCGTCACCGCCGCCGTCATCGTCGTTATCGTCGATGTCGTCGCCCTCGTCGAATTTTGGCCCGCGGGCACCATCTTCATCATCGCCAGCCTCATCATTACTTTGTTGCTATCATTACTGCCAGCTTCGACACCATTACCGTCGTCGTCGCCGTCGTCGCCGTCGTCGTGCTCGTCGTCGTCGTCGTCCTCGTCGTCGTCGTCGTCGCCGTGGTCGTCGTCATCAACATCACCAGCCTATCGTCATCGCCTTTGTCGCCGACCAGTCGGGTTTTGCCAACAAGTTGCGAGTGAGGGGTGCTTGGGCGAGCAGTGGAGTTGACGACTTCAAAGCGGTCAGACTGATTAAAGAGGTAATAGGATCCACCCTCCCGTCGAGGCAAGGATTATCCGCTTCCGCTTGTGGCGTTGCAATGTACGTAGGGTTCTGCTCCATCGTTCATTTCCCATCTGGAATCGTACCAGGCCAGGTCTTCCTGGTATCGCCCCCCCGTGATCCCTGTCCAGTGACACAAAGCGGTGCGCATGTGCTGACACAAGACGTGCTTTTGTTACGAGTTTCTTGCGCCAGATGCATTACGGGGCACATGCCCGCGCACGTCACATCCGCCAAACACCCGGAACAACAAGTTCAAGACGTGGCCAGGCCATGACAGCAGGACAGACGAACACCATTGGTTCTCAAACGACCAGCAAGCTGGAGGCCTGCGCGCGCGTACTCGCTGAGCTCTTAAGAAACTGCTGTTGGTTAGCCGTTCTGCCAAGCGAGACCATTTTGGCCACTGCGCGCGCATGACAAAAAAGGTTCCATCACCATCGCGCGCCCACCGACTCTGTCAAACAATAACACGCGGGCCACACGCGCGCACTTCCGCCGCGCGCGCACGTCGGCATCGTTCCAACACCACTGGTTTCCTGCCTGTTCCAGCACTGGCGTGTTCAACCACCTGCGAGCCCTTGCGTGGTGTGAAGATCGAGGGCGCACTTCGTCTTCACCATCGCCAGCGTCGTCATTGCCATCGTCATCATCATCACCATCATCATCAGTACCACCACCATCATCATCACCACCATCAGCAACAAGCTACGTGCAACCATCGTCAACATCATCATCATCACCATCATCATCAGCACCACCATCATCAGAATCATCATCATCATCAGTACCGTCATTATCGTCATCGTCATCGTCATAGTCATCATCATCGCCTTCATCAGCACCACCATCATAATCATCATCATTATCACCATCGTCGGGATCGCCGCCGCCGTCATCATCGTCGTCGTCTGTGTTGTCAAAGTCGTGAATTTTCTGCGCGCGGGCATGTGGTTATTGCCATTGCCAGCACCATCGTTATCATCGTCAGCGTCGTCGCTGCTTCGTCGTTATCACCACTGTCAGCTTCATAACCATCACCATCCTCGTCGTCGGCGACATCGTGTCGTCCCCATCTCCACTGTCATCGCCATCGGCATTAACATCACCACCACTGTCATCGTCATCGTTGTTAGCGTCACGGTCGTCACCATCGCTACCGCCATTCCGCGGCATGAAGGACGGAATTGTTTGCGATTGTGTTCCACGGGCCAGTGCGCTTGATGAGATCATGGTCATCTGAGCTTTGTCGACAAATTGCGGGTGAGTGGGTGGGGTGTTTCCACGAGTTGAGCTGTGGGGTTGACGATTCAAATGGATTCAAACACTACTCGTATCCCACATGTTGTTCCACAAGTTTCACACTTTAGCTTGCAGAGCGTTCACTCCACACCGCGTACGCAGCACCCAGCGCTTGGCAGTCCATTGTTGGGGATCACGCGGACAAATCTTTGTTCAACATGACGGATGGATGAGCGAGGATACGTGCGGGCAGGAGAGAGGAGTGTGGAGTGAGGGATGCGTGAAGAGGGAGGATGGAAGAGCGAGGAGACATGCCAGGAGAAGAGGCCAGGAGCGAGGAGGAGAAGGAGGAGGAGGAGGAGGAGGAGGAGGACGACAAGGAGGAGCGAGGATGGGCGAGGAGGGAAGGGCGGGGAGGAGGGGTGGAGGAGCGAGGACGGATGATCGAGGAAGGGGGAGTGGGGCAGGAGGAGCGAGGAGGGACAAGCAAGAGTGCTGAGAGAAGAGTCGTGCTCTTTTCCCTTTCGTTTTCGTTCCTCAGTTCGCCTCTGGTGCACCCCACCGCTTGCTGACCTGCGCCTGACTCTCTTAGACCGCTTGGCGCCCGTGTCGTGGCGCTGCTTTGTTCTGCTAGAAGCTAAGCGCGCGTGCCTGGAAGGATGGGTCTACAGTGTGGACTGGGTGGGTCCCACTCGCAGAAGGGCTGCTGCTGTGGGGGGTCGGGGCTGCGGACTAGGTCGCGCCGCTCTGTCACTGTCCTTCTTCGCCCGGCAGCACAGCGCATGAGTATGTCGACATGGCGCTGTTGCCGCGATCCACGGAAGCTCTGTCGGCCAGCTCCGGCGTCCGACGATCTTGAGACGCGAACCCGATACCTCCAGGCACTCTCCTGGAAAGCCCGCTGGTTCCCACCGCTGGGCGGCCCACGACCCGCGACGCCTCGGCGGCAGGAGTCCCATCTCCAGGGGACCGCTGCCGGCCGCCGGCAGAAGCCGATGGTAGTGGACCCGACCTCTCCCCGGGCTGGGGTGGGCAGTCCCTCTGCGCCCTTCGCCGCTCCGACTCGGTTTGCACCCTGCTCCGTGGAGCTCTGCCGCCCGATCTCTGCGCTCCGCAGGGCATCCGTGGCATCCGCGGGGCTCGGGGGCCCCCGGCCGGCAGCCCCGCGGGCCCGGCGGGCCCTGGGTCTCTGGGCAGGTCGAGCGTGGACGAGAGCATGGCGGACTCCCTGGTCGCCTTCGCGAACGAGTCGCGCTTCCGGTCAGCCCGCTGCCCGCCCGTCGCCTCTCCTGTCTACCCTCAGAGCCCGACTCGAGGCGGTGGCCGCCAGGTGCGCGCGTCCCCGATCAGGGGCGCATCGGATGGATTCGAGCGAGCTTGACGCTCGGGCCGGCGTGAGGTCAGGCACGCTGCGGCTGCTTCGAGGTAGGCCTCGATGGCGCCACGTCTGTGTGCGGTGGGTGCTCTGGCCAGAGGGGGCCCATTGGCCGTCAATCTGCAATTTCTGTGTCGTCGCCGTCATGGTCGTCGTCGTCGTCGGCGTCGTCGTCGTCGACTAGTATCAACATGTGCTTGACGTGCGTCCTCGCGTCGCCCTTCCTTTGATTTCGGCTATCTGCCAGAGTGACCCTTCGCCAGAGTGCCCTTGGGTGTGCGGCTTTCGGGGTGTGCAAATCAAGCACGCGGGCCGCCACTGGCGCATCGCATCCAACGATCGGGGAGCCGCACAGCGAAGGTCACTCTGACCTTTGCCAACTCTTGTGCGTAGCCGACTGTCTGCTGCTGCAACACTCACCAAGATCGGGAGTTTACAGTGTGGGTTTCCGTTTCTGTGGGGCGGGGTGCCAATCGTTTTTTGGGTGGCGTCTTGGTTCAGGGTGCAATCGAGCATGTTGTAGCTTGATGACCCTGTTGTTTGATTTCCAGGTGCGTGGCAAAGCTTTTTGCCCGATTCCCAAGGTTAGTAACTTTCTTGCGAACTTCACCATGCAACAGTTTTTGCAGTGTGCGCATGTCGCTTCCCAATCATGTTTGCATTGGCCAAAGCCCCGTGTCGCTGGGGTGAGTGGGTACTTCTCAGGCCGCCGACCCGAACAGTTTGCCTGTTTGGTCTTCATCCGTCTCTCGGAATCGCTCTCGCTTCTCGCAGATCCCGCATGCAATGGGCACTGCTTCCTCACGAGCCGGTTGAGCGCTCAGCTGCCCGCTGGCGCGAAACCAGTGCTCTCGCGTTTCCTGCGGCATCTCGCCACTGCAGTGGAGGCCCATGCCAAGAAACACCCTGCTTGCCGCCAGGGTACCCTGTGTTTCTTGGGCTTCGATGGTTTTGCGATGGAAGCCGCGACGATCCCGAACCAAAACTCGGTGGGACGTCCTGGGGTCTCGGGGTTGGGTTTCTCGTGGAAGGTTTCTTGTGGACCGGCATCCGCTGCACATGTGGGGCCTCCTGGGCCTCCGTCGTCGCCACCGCTGGCTTCGCCTCGACATCCAAGCCAGAACGCACTCCAGGAGAGGTCCGTGGAGTAGCGGTATCGGTACCTTCAAGATTCCCCAGCAGGGCAGGGAAGAGGCCAGCGTCTGTGTCGATTGCCCACGCGCGCTTGTTGGCAGGGGGAAGGTCGGCTGCTGGAGGCTGGGACAGGGCGCCTGCGGCGAGGGAGGAGGGCAGTGTCAGCCTCCGTCTGGCAGTTTTTAATTCAGCCCCCTTAGCGCACAAGAGTATTTGGAACCGCTATTTCCCCTCCTCCTCCTCCTCCTCCTCCCCTCCTCCCCTCCTTCTCCTCCTCCTCCTCCTCCTCCTCCTCCTCCTCCTCCTCCTCTCCTCCTCCTCCTCCTCCTCTTCCTCCTCCTCCTCCTCCTCCTCCTCCTCCTCCTCCTCCTCCTCCTCCTCCTCCTCCTCCCCTCTTTCTTTCTCCTTATCCGTAATGGCTTCGTCCCCATGCCGCCGGACCCCCTCTCTTCGAGTGGGACGTGCCAGAGCTGTGTTGGGATGTCTGGACGTTGACGTGAAGCAATGTCGGGACTTCACGCGAGGGGCAACATACACTTGCGAGGGTTTATGGCTTCGGTGGCGCGAATATTCGGTAATTTACGATGGTTTATGGTTTCGGGGCCGCGAGCATTGGGAACTTTACGAGGACTGGCCTCGGGACGCAGATATCTTCAATTTAGGAAGGTTTATGTTCTCGGGGGCGAAACACATTCTATAATTGACAAAGGTGTATGGCCTTGGGGATGCGAATCTGAGGTAATTTGCATGGGTTTGCGGCCTCGGGGACGCACGCACGATGTAATGTATTTGGGTTTATGGCCCTGAGGACGCGAATATTGCGTACATTGCAAGGGTTTATGGCCCTGGGGACGTGACTATGGTGTAATTGTCGATAATGCTTCGGGGGCGCAAGTATTGTATAATTTGCACGGCTTATGGTTTCGGGAACGCGAATATGGGGTAATTTTCAAAGGATTATGGCTTCGGGGACGCGAGCATTACATAATGTACGAGGGTTTAGGCCTCGGGGGCGCGAATATGGTGTACTTTACGCGGGAGTTTGGCCTCGGGGGCGCGAACATCAACTATTTTCACGTGTCCCACGAACCCCCAGGAATTCAGACAACGCGATTCGGGGACGCCAACCAGCACGCTTTTCGGCTCCTCCCCCTCGCGCGCTCAGCAACAATTAGCAGTAAGGAAGCAGAAAACAGGACTGTAACAGTGGAAACTGCAAGCTGCAACTGGTACCTCCTCCTCCTCCTCCTCCTCCTCTTCCTCTTCCTCCTCCTCCTCCTCCTCCTCCTCCTCCCCCTCCTCCTCTCTCCCTCCTCCCCTTCCCCCTCATCCTTCTCCGTCTTCTTCTTCTACTCCTCTCCTCCTCTCCTCCTCGATCCTCCTCGATCCTCCTCCTCCTCCTCCTCCTCCTCCTCCTCCTCCCCCTCCTCCTCCTCCTCCTCCTCCTCCTCCTCCTCCTCCTCCTCCTCCAAGGGATCTGGGGAGCGGCTCTGATGCGGCCTCTGGGGGCCCGCGCCCGAAGGCGCCTCGGTTGGCTGTGCACGCCCCCCCCGCCCCTGCTGGTGTGCAGGGTTCCCTGGGCGGCTCTGGGGGGCCTCCGCCCCCCAAGAGGGCTAGGGCCTCGGGGGGCCCGCGGGTTGGGGCGTCCTGGGTTGCCCGTGATGCCGCCCCCCCCGACCGTCGCCTCTCCGCTCAGGGTCCTGTTGATTCTCGTAGCGCCCGAGGGCACGTCATCCTCCTTGCTGGAGGCACTCTTGCATTCTGCCGTTGTTGTGGCGCCCGTTGCCAGCCCTCGGCTCCTCGGTCTCGCCTGTGGGGTGAGTGCCAAGGGTTTGCATCCAGTAAGGACTCTACGTATCTAAAAGCCCTCGAGATGGGGAAAGATCCTATCTCGGGGGAATGGAGGGGCGAGCCTCGCCCACTCCTTGTCTCGGACGAAGCCTGCTTCTGGCTTCGCCTTCGGTAATTCGTCTGACGTTTTACTTGCCAGTCGGCCTCCGTCGTCTTCTGGTTTTCGTTTCATCGACGAGTTGCGCGTACTCGCCTTTTCCGTCTGTCTCGGCCTTTCTTTTTCCCCGCTCGGCGCGCTCGAACTCGATTTGGTGGTGCCTCCACGGGATCTGCAAGCCTACTCTTCGCAGCCTGGTGGCCCCGCAAGGGAGCCGGCGGATCCTCGTCCCTCTCCCCAGGCTGCTTTTGGCCACCACGCCGCCCTCTTCCGTCTGCGGTCCGTCTAGCACGCTGCGTTCCTTCTCTTCGGCCCGTCTTATCATGGCTGAGTCCCCTCCCCATCGTTCGATGCTCGTTTTGGGGACCTTCCTGGGGGCCACCTAATGGATCTGTTCGACTCAGGTTCGACTCAAGTTCGACTCAGGTTCGACTCAGGTTCGACTCAGATTCGACTCAGGTTCGACTCATGTTCGACTCAGGTTCGACTCAGGTTCGACGCAGCTTCGACGCACGAGTGGAGCGAGTGGCTCCAGGAAGGTCCCCAGAATGAGCATCTAACCATCGGTTTGGAAGCTGGCAGGTTTCATCGCCGGGGGCCTGCTGCTGTCGATGCCTCCCCCTCCTCGCTGCCTGCGCTGTCAGCGAGCCTCCGCCTGCACTGCCGTCGCCAGGCGCGCGTGCATGCAGCTGATGGCGTGGTCACTCACGGCCGAGGATGGGCGCGATACGGAGTTTTGAAGCAAGCGGGGGTGGGATGAGGAGGGAGGGGAAGCAAGAGGAGAACGAGGAGGAAGTGGACGAGGAGGAGGAGGGCCAGTGGAAGCCCAAGAAGCATCAAAGATGTTGCACTAAGCCCTCCATCGAAGTTCCCTAGTCATAGGTCTCTACGAGACTTCATCTTCATTGCAGAAAATGCCCCCCATTGAAAGACAACCGCCTGGGAATCCGCATCCGTGCCAAAGCGCAACTTCTGGGACTTCAACGCCACGAGCCAATGTTTCTGTTACGTCTTGGCAATCCTAAACCGTGCTGGAGCACTATTCGTGGGATTTCAACACTGCGAATCAACTTGATTGTTGCGTCCTGACAGCCCTGCATCGTGCCAGAACACCATTCCTGGGACTTCATCCCAGCAAATTCTTGAAGTGGTTGCAAACTTATACGACGAGTGTCCGCGGCGCTCAGCCACCTTTTGAAAATGAGCCGCCCTCCAGTTTTGAAGCTTCTGCAAACTTTTGCAACGAATGTGCGCGGCGCTGAAGCGTCAGCCACGTTTTGGAAAGGACCCGCCCTCAAAACTTTGAAACTGCTGCCCGCCCTCCAAACTTTGAGGCTGCTGCGATCTTGCAAAATGAATGCGCGCGGCGCTGAGACGAGAACCCCATTTTGGAACTAATCCGCCCTCCATCTTTGAAGCGGTTGCAACTTTCACGCTTAGGATCATACATGGTGGGGATGTCTCAGGCGAAACGCTTGGCTTGCCCTACCGACACGCCTGTGGCTGCGACAGGGACGAAATATCCAGAAGGAAAAGGATGAACGATCATGATGATGATGTTGCTGGTGATGATGCTGCAGATGATGATGCCAATGATGATGCTGCTGCTGCTGATGATGATGATGATGATGATGATGATGATGATGAGGAGGAGGAGGAGGAGGAGGAGGAGGAAGATGAGGAACGGGAGGAGGAAACGGAGGAGCATCGTAGTGTACTGCTGATGCCCTGGGGTAGGCGCGAGTCCTGTGGGGCACATGGGCTCTACCATCCTTGAAGGGGTACTCGTAGAGGTTGGGATGACAAACTTTCTGGTCCCATGGTCTGAACAGGGACCGTTGTTGGCAGCTGGTACTGGTGGATGGTATCAGGGCAGCATGGGGAACCTGCTCTGCAGCAGCCTGGGGCGCCAACTGATTGGGTGACAGGGGGGGACCTGCTCCACCGCAAGGCGCATAGCATCCTAACACGGGCGGGCAGCTTGCAGGCAGGACGGGTCGCCCCCCTAAGGGTGAACGGGGCGGACCCACGACATTGCCGCCAATGTCACCGGTGCAGGGGTAGGGGTGACAGGGAGGAGGGGGAGGAGGAGGAGGAGGAGGAGGAGGAGGAGGAGGAGGAGGAGGAGGAGGATGGATGAGGACGAGGAGGAGGAGGCGGAGGAGGAGGATGAGGAGGAGGAGGAGAAGGGAGGATGAGGAGAAGGGAGGAGGAAGGGGGGGAGGGGGGACGGGAGGAGCCATGCTTAATCTGCCATGAACCTTCCCCCATCCTCCTCCTTCCTCGCCTTCCCTCCTCTCATCAATTCTCGGCAGGCTTGCTCGCCACTGGCCTGCTGTTACAAAACAAATACGACCTCGTCCCACCTCCCTCCTCCTACGGCTCGGCCAGCGGGCTGCTTCTCTTCCAGTCGCCATGCAAACCCGTCGTTTGCGCGCGTGCCCTGGAGATCGTGCACAGGAGGAGGAGGAGGAGGAGAGGAGGAGGAGGAGGAGGAGGAGGAGGAGGAGGAGGAGGAGGGAGGAGAGAGAGGAGGAGGAGGAGGCGCCGCGCGCCGCGGCTGGTCCCAGCCCTTCGCGGCTTCGGGCTTGCGCGGGAGGGGGGGGGGGGGGAGCGACGGGGGGGGGAGGGGAAGAGGGGTGGGAGGGGAAAAGGAGGGGGGAGAGAGGGAGGGAGGGGAAATGGGAGGGAGCGGGAGGAGAGGAGGAGGAGGGGGGGGAGGAGGAGGAGGAGGAGGAGGAGGAGGAGGAGGAGGAGGAGGAGGAGGAGGAGGAGGAGGAGGAGGAGGAGGAGGAGGAGGAGGAGGAGGAGGAGGAGGAGCAGCAGGAGGAGTGTAAACCCAAGACTCAGCAACGAAATTGCAATGAACCCTCCCTCCAAGTTCCCTGCTTCTAGGCCCCTACACGGATTCATCTTCCCTAAGGGAACTACCCCGGTGAGAAACAATCGTTTGAACATCCAGAATTGTGGTATACTGCGATTCTTGGGACACCAATGCCGCGAATCAGCGTTATTGTTTCGTCTTGACGGTCCTGAATCGTGCCAGCACAGAATTTTAGACTGTTTGAAGCGAGGCGCTACTTCTCCCGCACGTCCACCCGAGCCGACGTGGGGGAAGTGTGCGTCGAGTGTTGGCTCGAGCGTGGGGGAGGTGTGCGTCGAGCGTCGAGGGCTGGGAGCCGCAGCGTCTGAGTGGCCGGGGGAAGGTGCCGATCTGGCGGGCGGCGCGGAAGGGCAGAGGCGCCCGGCCCCAACCTCGGAGGCGGCGGCAGGGGCGAGCGGCCCAGGGGCGGGCACGACACGCACGGTCGGACCAAAGTAGAGGGTCGAGGTCGGCTCGGGGAGAGTACCCTCGTGTGTTCTTCGTGCTAGTTTGGTGCTTTTGTCCATGCGCCCTCGCACGTTCTTCAGGTTGGCCAGCGGAGGGTCTCATGCTCTTGCAGGAGGTCCTCTGGTCTGGCCTCATTCGCCCAGGAGCCTCGCCGAAGGCATGGACCATCGACGCCCCTGGTCGGACGGGGCTAGGACGAGGATGGCCTCGCGAACTGGGTGGCGTATTCGCGTGCGTGACTTGTGAAGCCCCTGACAAAGCCGTACTGCTCTTTGTACGGTCGGACGGGGACAACAAAGAGGATAAAACCGTTCCTGAGCGCTCTGGAACGCTCTCAGGGCGTTCTGGAGCGCTCCGAGAGGGCCGCGGCGCCCGAGAACTCCTCCAGCACCGCCAGCCCTCCGAGATTCTCGACCCGTCCTCGCCCGATTCCGTCCTCGCCCTGGCCCTGGACGCGCGTGTCGCTCTCCCCTGGGCTGCTCGCCCCCGCCCCGCGCTCCTCCGCGAGCGCCGGCTCGACGCCCTCCCGCGCCGTCGCGGTCGCGGCCTGCCCCTCCGCCGCCCTCCTCGCCCCCCTCTCCGCGCCCGCCCTGGCCTCCCGCCCTCCCCCCCTCCCCGGGGGCCCGAGGAGCGCGCCGAGGTGCGGGAGGCGTTCCTCGAGATGGACAAGGACAAGGATCGGCCACGCGCGGGGGGGGTGGGCGGGGGAGGGGGGAGGGGGGGCAGGCGTCTCAGAGGGAGGCCGCCTCTCATCGCTCGGACGTGTGCACTTTTCCTTCGGCGAGGACCATCGAGGAGCATCCTGGGCCATCGAGCAAAAACAGCACGCACGGAACCGAACAATGCACGGGACATGGACGTCCGAGCGACGGCAAGCAGAATGGCGCCGGCCCTGCACCTGCAGGGGCGGGCCGCGCCCTCTGGGAGGCAGCCTCTTGCTAAGAGGCCTGCCCCCCCTCTGCGCGCCACCAAAAGGAGAGAGGATGGGGGGAGCAGGGGAGCTCGTACCTGCTGTATTCGGCCTCTTCTAAAGGCAGTGGTTTTTAGAGAGCAGCGCATGCGAGTGGCCTTCATCCGATGCTTCGGCGCAGTGCCCCCGTGGCCGAAGAGCTCCTGGAGGGCGAGAGCTACCGGCGCTTGGCACGCTAACAGGCATGAGCATCCGTGCAGGCTTGATTGTGCTTTCGATCGGGATAAGGTGGAAGGATGCTTGGTGCTGGGGACCGACGGTCACGAAAACTGGTTCGCGCAGGCGGCGTTCCCATGGACGGACGTTCGAGAGACCGATGAAGGGGTGGCAGTGGTGGAGAGAGGGGTGCGCGGCGGCAGCGACGACCACAGTACGACAAGGAAGAACAAGGCCACAACGATCACCTCTTCCAAACCCCCTCCTCGCGGCTTCGCCGCTCTTGACGGACGGACGGCAACATGTAGCCCAACAGGGTTAGAGGGAGATCTTCGCCAGGCCAGCGATCCCTACGGTTTTGAGGACGGCTGATGCAAGACAGTCGACGTGACCGTGCGCCTCCTCGCCGAGGTTCCCAACGGGTGTCCAGGTGCGAGAAGCGGCGGCTCGTGCTGCCGCCGCGTCCGGCAGCCGAACAGTTTGCCACCGGTTTAGCCCTCAAGGAATCGCCATTGGTTAGCCATTGGTTTCGCCCTCAAGCCATTGGTTTCGCCCTCATTGGTTTCGCCCGGAACAGTTAGCCATTGGTTTCCGTTCGCACCCCCGTCACCCTCATATCATATGCTTGGACAGACTCGTGTCACGCGTTGGCTTGCCAGCTAGGCACCAGACTGGTTACGCTTGACGAGGCTCGGCTGCCACGCAGTCCGTTGATTTCGCAGCGCTTTTTCGAGTGCTTCGAGATCGTTCGATATCGGGTGCGTGAGCCGCTGCTCTCTTGATTTCCGTCTTCTAGTCTTCCCGCTCACGTCTTGGGAGTGGATCGGCGGTGCCTCCATGTCGTGGGCGTGCAAATCTTCCTACCGGCGTCTGCCACTGTGCAGTCTGCTTCCCCCTACAAGCGTCGCTTCGCCATGAGATTCGTGCCGCATATTTTGCGACCAGATCTGAGCTGACCACTGTCTAGCCTACGAATTAACTTGACTATACTTCGCAACTCTCCCTATGTGCCGTGCGCCTCATCGGGCGCATTATTCTGTCTGCTCCCGACAGGCCATATAGAAAGGATCCCAAGGCGAGTCGCCTTGGTCAGGGAAGTGTGGCAGCACGCGGCCCTGGGTCATGAGTGAATCATTCATGCCTTCGCGGACCGGTCGAGGGATCTCGAGGAGAATGAGGAGGAGAAGGAGGAGGAGGAGAAAGAAGGAAATGGAAGAGGAGGCAGGAGGAGGAGGAGAAGGACGACTTGGATGAGGAGGAGGAACAAGAGGAGGGTGAGGAGGAGGAGGAGGAGGAGGAGGAGGAGGAGGAGGAGGGGGAGGAGGAGGAGGAGGGGGAGGAGGAGGAGGAGGAGGAGGGAGGAGGAGGACGAGGAGGAGGAGGAGGAGTCAGAGGCGGATGATTAGCAGGGCGAGCAGAAGCAGAAGGACTTGTAATGAACACGTTCCCACATAGCCTCAGGTGGACCTCAGGTGGGAGGATGGCGAGGAGGAGGGGGGGGAGAGAATGGGGAGGATTAGGAACATATGGAGGACATCTAATGAGGAGGACCAGAGTAGTTCCGAGATGCACTGTCGAATCTGTAAACGCCCTCCCGTTCCCGGCATCCCTCATATGCCCCTGTAGGCATTTCTCTTCACCGCGGGAAGCACGCTCTTGAAGGACGAGCGGCCCACGGGCCCGTCACTCCTGCGAGATCTCTCCGCTCTGAGCAGGAGCCGCACTGCGTTTTTTCCAGCGAGCAGTGCGGAACGCAATAATGTATGACCATACAGTATAGCGGCGTGGCCAGTGAGCTTCCTGCCTTGAAACAACGAGACCGCACAACCTGAGCAGCCGTCGCACACGCTTACGCGTCTGGCCGTGAACGTCGAGGGCATCCGAAGTGGGAGCACGAGGCTGAAACGGAACAACAAGCCATTTGTGCAGCTTTTGCAGGTGCTCAAGTTTCTGGTCTCGTAACGTGATGACGTCACAAGCGACCACCCCATTTTTGAGGAGGATCCATCCTCCATCCCCGTAGCTGCTCGAGGCGCTGACGACGAATGTGCGCAGCGTTTCGGCGAGAGCCCCAGTGTGAAAAGGAACCGCCCTCCATCCTCGCAAGCGTTGCAGGCTTGTAGAGCGAGTGTGCGCGGCGCCGAGGCGAGAGCTCGATTTGGAGAATCGGCGCCTTCCATTCTTGTGCAGGTCGCAAGCTTTTGGGGCGAATGTGCGCGGTGCTGAGACGAAACCTCCATTCTGAAAGCCACCTCTCAGAAGAAGCTGCGGGACGCATCGGCGAGCGCCCCACCTTAACCTCCCCCGCCCGCGGAACAAGTGCAACCAACGCTCCAGCGTCAGGATGAGATCTGGTGGGGAAATCTCAGGCGAAAAGCCTGGCCAGCCCTTCCGGCACGTCTGGGATGGGCACAGGGGGGAGTTTTTTAGAAGGAAAAAGAAGAGGGGGAGGAGGAGGGGGAGGCGGAGGAGTTTGAGGAGTTTGAGGAGGAGAAGGAGGAGGATATGGAGGAGGAGGAGGAGGAGGAGGAGGACCGGTGTCAACTCAAGAGCCGTTAACGATGTTGGAATAAACCCTTTCTCCACGCTCTCTCTTCATTTTCCCCTACAACTGTTCATGTCCACTGGAACTGCCTCGTTGGAAGACAACCGTCTAAAGACCCTGAAGCATGCCAAAACATTATAATTGGGGCTCCAGCGCCGCGGATCAATCTGACTGTTGCTTCTTGAAGGTCCTAAATCATGCCAGAATTCCATTCTTGGGACTTCAACACCACGAAGCAAGGTAACTGCTGCACCCTCATAATCCTAAATATTTCCATAAAGCCATTTCTGGTTCGTTGCTTAGGGGAACCCGTGACACTCTTGCCAATGCTCAAAACGAGTGTGCGCGGCGCTCAGGCGAGAGCCACATTTTGAAAACGGGCCGCCCGCAATTCGCGAAACTCTTGCCAATGTTTAAAACGAGTGTGCGCGGCGCTAAGACGAGAGCTTCATTTTGAAAACGGGCCGCCCGCAATTCGTCTCACCCTTGCAAATGTTTAAAGCGAATGTGCGCGGCGCTAAGACGAGAGCCACATTTTGAAAGCGGCCCGCCCTCCGTCTGTGAAACTGTTGCCAATGTTTAGCTATGGGTCATGAATGGTGGGAAAATCTCAGGCGAAATGCCCGGCCCGCCCTGACGACTGGCCTCGGAGTGCGACAGGGATGTTTCTTTTTCATAAGGAGAAGGAATGGAGGAGGAGGAGGAGGAGGAGGAGGAGGAGGAGGAGGAGGAGGAGGAGGAGGAGGAGGAGGAGGAGGGAGGAGGAGGAGGAGGAGGAGGAGGAGGAGGAGGAGGAGGAGGAGGGAGGAGGAGGAGGAGGAGGAGGAGGAGGAGGAGGAGGAGGAGGAGGAGGAGGAGGAGGAGGAGGAGGAGGAGGAGGAGGAGGAGGAGAGGAGGATGAGGAGGATGAGGAGGAGAATGAGGAGGAGGATGATGAGGAGGAGGAGGAGGAGGAGGATGACCAAGCATACAGGCCTTCGCGAACCTTTCGTTCTGCAAGCCTCTTGGAGGCATAGTGGAGCCACCTTGGGCCCCTTTTGGGGCCACTTTGAGAGCCGTCGGGTCCTTCTAGGGGCTCTCTTGGGCCCCTCTTGGCGAGACTCGGGGCCTCCTTTGGGGCTGTGTTGGAAGGGTTTGTAGTCGGTTTTTTGACTGTCTGCCACAAGTCGGTTTCTTGACTGTCTGCCACAAGTCCCGCCACCGTGTCAGCCCAGCACTCTGGGTGGAGACTGTTCGAGGAGTGCGCACGAAGCCGTAACAGGCCGTAACGTTTGACACTTCGTCTCCCGAGTCTTGGTGACGGCTCTTCCGCGTCGTGTCAGGGTGTCTCTCCTCGTGTTCGTCGCCCTGTCCATCCCTTCTTTCCCCCCCTCCTCTCTTGGCTTGGGGACTCTTGACCAAGACGAATCTTCATTTTTGCCACGCCCCTCTCTCCCTGGTTGGCCAGGGCCGGCCACCGCGCCAGATTGCCAGCCACGTCCAGTCCACAGGGCACGGGGGGATTACGACGGAATGCGAAGAAGGGGGTTGGAAGAACGAACTCCTCAGACCACCAGAGCACTGAGGGCTGATGGGATCAGGGGGCTAACAGGCATCGGCCTCCTCGACGTTCTCGCGCCCCTCGGCTGCCGCTGTTCCCCTCCGCGTAGACTGGCACCATCAAGCTGTGGGAGTTGAAGCAGGTGCCCTGCAACACTTAGCGAGGAGCCAGGGAGTGACAGAACGAGGAAGGGAAGGACCGCTCTCAGCCCTTCCCCTCTTCCTGCCTCCCCCTTCCTCCCTCCTCCCTCCCCCTTCCCCCCCTCCTCCCTCACGCCCCCCTCTTTTCTCACTCATCCCCCCCATCCCTCCCCCCTGCCCCCTCCTCCATCCGCTGTCCTTCGCTCTTCCCCCGCCCCCCCTCCTCCCTTTTGCGCCCCCTTCTCGAGGTAGGAGTGGGGCGTGGAGGGAATGAGGGAAGGCGCAAAGGCCCGACTCGGGCCTGGAGCGGCAGAGAGGAGGACTTCGGACGGCACAGGGAAAACGATGGGGTGTTTCGCGAATCGGAGGAGGAGGAGGAGGAGGAGGAGGAGGAGGAGGAGGAGGAGGACTTAGGACGGCCTGGAGACGAGAGGGGTGTTTCGCGCACGCCCGGATGGGCCACAGCAGAGTAGCGTCGGGAGCGTTTGCTTCGCGTGTCGCCGCGGCGGCCGCGGCGACACGCTATGCTCCGGCAGCGGATAGCGCGTCGCTCCGCCCCTGCGGGGCGGAAGACTGGGGACAGGTCGGCACGTGGACGCCCGGGCCACAGCAGCGTGGACAGCGTATCGCGCCGAGGCGTGGTGGGCCAGAACCCGTGGAGCGACAGGC
Source organism: Prorocentrum cordatum (assembly GCA_963575745.1). NCBI lineage: Eukaryota > Dinophyceae > Prorocentrales > Prorocentraceae > Prorocentrum > Prorocentrum cordatum. Next base: position 373,577 of record CAUYUJ010014860.1, on the reverse strand, counting down.
GAAGCAAGAGTTCGTGCGACTTCGGTGCATCAGTGCCACGGCGGTGGCTGCTGTATACGAGTCTGTCTGTTGCAACTCCTGCCAACAGTTCGTTCGGTTCTTGCGACCCGGAACGAGGTAAACAAGGATTCGCGCGATCCGTAAATCTCTCGACGCTCGTGACACACGTACTGCGTTACCTCACGTACACGAGCTCGAAGGGCACAACAAACGTACGTCAGACTTTGATGCTTCAGTGTGACGTGTCTGCCGCATGCTGCCGTGCCACACCATTACCACATGCTGTGCTGTGCTGTGTGCTGTGCTACAGTCGGGACCTGTTTCTTATCGTGTCGCGCCGCCAAGTTCTGGCCCACCTCATTTTCGCACGACGCGCTGCCCACGTCCCCGTCCCCAGGCGTGGGCGTCCCGAGCTCTTCCCAGCCCCGCGCCACGCGGAGCGGAGCGACACGCAGGCAGTTTGCAGGGAATCGCTGGGGCCGCCGCCGTGACTCGCGAAGGAAGCATTCCCGACCGTATTCAGTGCTGCGCTGTGCCGTGTGCTGGTTTACGCTGCGCCCAGCGATCCCTGCGTTGTCCTGGCATGTCATCACGGTGCTCGTCGTCGCCATCACCGACGATCCATGTGCGGATAGGTGAGGGCACGATAGGGCGCACAAGTAAGGATTGCACCCACGTTGTTGCCCTTTTATCTGCACACTCCTCCCCAACGTAGGCACATCAGAGCAGAATTCGGCCTCTTGGGCCGTCTTGGAAGCTTGTTGGGGGCCTCTTGGGCTGTCATGGGCTCCTGGCCCCTCTGACGCCGTCGGAAGCTGTCTTGGGGGGGGGGCCTCTCTGGGCCGACTGGGGGCCCTCTTGGGGTGCTCCAGGGCCGCGTCTTGGAGGCCTCATGGGCCGTCTTGGGGCCTTCCTGGGGCAGTCTTGGGGGCTTCTTGGGCGATCTTGCGGCGATCTTTGGGGGCTCTGGGGCCGTCTCGGGCCGTCGGAAGGCCGAAAAAAGCAAATGCCCCAATCCTTCATCAACTAAGAGAAAACCAATGATTTTGGCCTCTTCGGGCCTTCCTGACGACCCTCTTGGAGGCCTCTTGGGCCGTCTTGGCGGCCTCTTCGGAGCCTCTAGGGCTGCCTTGGGCCATTTTGAGGCTATCTTAGACCGCCTGGGAGGCCATCTTTGGCCGTCTTGGAGGCATCTTGGGGCCATCTTGGCCGTCTTGGAGGGCATCTTGGCCGTCTTGGAGGCATCTTGGAGGCCATCTTGGGCCATCGTGGCCGTCTTGGGAGATTTTTGTTCGGCAAATTCTGCGCCTTCCGGTCCCTTCCGGGTGGCCGGCGGGCTGGGCCGCAGCCCCAGGGGAGAGTTCTTTGGGAAAAAGAGCCAAAACCCAAACCGAAAGGATCCAGCACGCCGGGCACCCCTGTGGCAATGGCAAGCCAACAGGGGGCGGCGGATCTAGTGGCCTTCGGCCCATCCCGCCAGCGTGCCTGGGTGGGTGGGGGGCGGGCACTCGTTGATCCGAAAAAATCATGCGAGAAGACGCGCCAAGCCCAAAGAGATTTCAGAGCGAGGGGTTCGGGCCCCTTAAAGACTCCTCAGGAATGAGGATTGAGGCTTAGAAGCTAGGGCTCATGACGCGAGGACACGCCCACTCCGTGCCCAGCGGCACGGTGGCGGTTCATTGCTTGTCTCTTTTGCTCGGAAATTGTGGAAACGATGTTTTGAGCAACTCCTTTGAGTGTTTAGCCAGTGCCGAATCGAAGACACGAGGATAAAGTCATCCCGTGTGGATTTAGTGAAGGGGGTAACCGCACGCTGGCCATTCGAGTCATACGCGTAGTATGATGTAGGAGTTTTGGTTAATCTCGAAAGTGATAGTCTAACTCAGCATACATGGGTCTGATCATATAGTCACAATCCTTAACGTAACCCCAGACAGTAGATTGTTACAATCTCGATGTGTAATTCTAGTTGCTGACCAGCCACAGCGCACCGACCAGGGGGCCTCAACCATAGGTCAGCAACCATGGTGCGCAATAGAGCTCCAGACATAGGGCACCAGCAACGGGCCACCAACCATGGGCTTCAGCCAGAGCGCATCAACCATAGGACGCCATAGGCCATCAATTGGTAGGAAACTGGCGCATATGGCAGTCCAGGGCACCAACCATCGGGCACCAACCACTGGGTGCCAACCATAGGGCGCCAAACATACGGCACCAGAGCATTCCGGGCACCTGCGCGCGACCTGCCGACTGCGACAAACAGATAATCACACTATGGCGCCAGTTAGCCAAGCACTTGCGCAGCAGGTGCCGGCGCGAGAACGGCCCACTGCGGCAGTCGGGTCGGGCGAAAGGGGGGGATTGGGAAAGGGGGGGTTACGAAATTTGCTGCATGCAGCTGGTTTCGGCCTCACCGAGGGGCCCATTCCTCGATACATGGGCGCCTCCCGGCGCCGGGAGGCGCCGGGAAAATCAGCTACGTGAGCTGATTCTCAAACCCCCCCTTTGCTATCCCCCCCTTTCGCCCGACCCGAGGCAGACAGGACACCACGGGGCACCAGCCCCAGGGCACCTGCCCGTCGTGCACCAGCGCTCGCACGACCGACTGCGCCAGACAGGGCACCACCAGGCACCAGCCAACAGGAGAACCGGCGGGCGAACGGTCGACTGCGGGAGGCAGGTCTTGCTCGTTGCAGAGCCAGCGAGGCTCCTCGAAGCGCAATCACTGCCGGGATGATGTCAGCGAGGGCAGCCACGGCCCCAAACCGTGGGCAAAGCAGCACTGGCGATGTCGCGTAAAGTGCATCATCGGGCCTGTCTCTTCGTCCATGCGTCCCAAGGCCAATCGGGCTCAGGAAGGCCTCGGCGCCTCGTCGGCTAAGAGCGCTCGCCTCAGTTCCTTTCGAAGGCCTCCCACCTCCCAGACCTCTGGAGGTCCGATCATTGGAGTCGTTGGCCTCTGGAGCGCTCGACCCTTCCTCGAGGCCGCCTTTTCGTCTCGAGCCGTTCTGCACAGATGTGGCCTCCAGGCGCCGCGGGGGTTGGAACAAAGCTCCAGAGCGGTCTTTTCCGGCTCGCCCGGAGTCTGGCAGGCCTCAGCTTCGGTGGAGGATCCTGCGGCAGAGCATATGCTGCGGTACTTGGTGCTGCAGGGCATGAAGTGCAGCGTTTTGTTTGGCCTGGCAGATAGTTCGTTGCCTTGAGCACTGCCATCCCTTTCGGGGACCTCTCCCACGGGAGCCCGCCCGCAGGCCGAACCGAACCGAACCGAGCCAGGTCCCCCCCAGCCTCTGGCCTCCTGGTACAGTCAAGACGCTGAAGCACGGAGCAGTTCGGGTTCGGAGGGGGCTCGCTGTACCTTGGTCCTTCCATGGCTGCTCCTCGAGCGCTCCTCGTGCACGCAGATGCTTTGGGGGGACATGGGAGGCCCTCTTGGATTCCTCTTGGGCCTTCTTGGAGGCCTCTTGGGGGCCTCTTGGGCTGTCTTGCGCCATTTTGGGCCGTCTTGGAGGGCTTCTGGCCCGTCTGAAGTTGTCGGAAGCTGTCTTGGGGGGGGCCTCTCTGGGCCGACTGGTGGCCCTCTTGGGGTGCTCCAGGGCCGTCTTGGAGGCAATCTTGGGTGTCTTGGAGGCCTCTTGGGCCGTCTTGGGGTCCTCCTGGGGCAGTCTTGGGGGCCTCTTGGGCCGTTCTGGGGCCATCTTGGTGGTCTCTGGGGCGATCTTGTGGCGATCTTTGGGGTCTCTTGGGCCGTCTCGGGCCGTCGGAAGGCCGAAAAGAAGCAAATGCCAAAATCCTTCAAGAACCCAGGGAAAAAAAACAGGATTTTGGCCTCTTCGGGCCTTCCTGAAGGCCTTGGAGGCCTCATGGGCCGTCTTGGAGGCCTCTTGGGAGCCTCTTGGGCCATCTTGGAGGCCTCTTGGGCCGTCTTGGAGGCTCCTCGTGCACGCAGATGTTTTTTGGGGAAACAGAAGGGCGTGGTAGTAGCCTGATGGTAGCCTTCAGTGGCTTGCGCGCATACGGTTTCTCCCGCCGTTCTCGCCCTCCCCGGTCCCCTGAGGTGCTCCTGGAGAGGTTCTCGATGCCAGAGGACGAGTCGACAAAAGTGTTCAAGGCAAATCCGCGGCGGCATTCAAGAGGTTAAGGGTTGGGTTGAAGAGGGGGTGGGGAGGGGGTGGAGGCATGATGATGATGATAATGATGATGATGATGATGATGATGATGATGATGATGATGCTGATTCTGATGATGGGGATGATGATGATGCTGCTGGTGGTGGTGACGATGATGGTGGTGGTGAGGATGATGATGATGCTGGTGATGGTGATGATGATGATGGTGATAGTGGTGCCGACGAAGGTGATGATGCTGATGATGGTGATGATGGTGATGATGATGGCGGTGGTGGTGATGATTATGCTGATGATGGTGATGATGATGGTGGTGAGGATGAAGGATTTGGCGATCATGATGTTGATAATGGTGATGATGGTGATGACAATGGTGGTGATGATACTGATGCTCATGATGATGGTGATGATGACGGTGATGGTGATGATGATGAAGCTGGTGATACTGATGATGATGTTGTTTACGATGATGATGGTGATGATCATGTTGATGACGACAGTGATTATGGTGAAGATGATGAGGATGAGCATGATGACGGTGGTCATGATGACGACGCTGATGGCGGTGGTGATAATAATGATGATGATGGCGATGGTGATAGCGATAATGATGATGATGATGATGATGATGATGATGATGATGGTGATGACAATTAGAAGGTGGAGGTGGTGATGATGGTGGATGATGATTATGATGATTCTGATGATGGTGGTGATGATTGCGGTCGTGGTGATGATGGTGATGACAATTTGGAGGTGGAGATGGTGATGATGGTGGGCGATGGTGATGATTATGATGATGGTCATGATAATGATGGCGGTGGTGGTGATGATGCTGATGGCGATGACGGTGATGATCATAATAATGATGATGGTGATGATGATGATGCTGGTGGTGATGATGCTGGTGCTGATGGTGATGGTGGTGATGATGCCGATGCTCATGATGATGGTAATGCTAATGCTGATGATGGTCATGTTGACGATGACGATAATAGTTATGCAACTGACGAGGCTGTCGGTGATGATCATGACGATGATGTTCATGGTGATGCTGATGCTGGTGGTGCCGATGATGATACTGCTGATAGTGAGGATGAGGATCATGATGATGTTGTTGATGATGATGGTGATGATGGTCATGGTGATTGTGATGATTGCTGGTGGTGGTGATGCTGATGTTGGTGCTGATTGTCATCACGGTGGAGTTGATGATGCTACTGATGGCTAGGGTTATCGTGATGATGATATTGAGGATTATGGTGATGCTGATGACCAGACTGAAGGTAATGATGGTGAGGATGATGGCGATAAAGCATATGGTGATGATCACGCTGATGGTGACGAAGATGATATTTGTGATGATGACGATGATAATGACGATGCTGATGATGGTGGTGATGCAGGTTGTGATGATGACGATGCTGATGGTGATGATGATGCGGTGATGATGTTGGTGGTGATGATGCTGGTGATGATGGTTATGTTTATGATGATGCTGATTAGTATGATGATGCTGATGACGGTGATGCCGATTTTGATTACGATGGTGAGGTTGATGCTGTTGTTGCTGATGATGTTACCGACGGTTATGCTGTTTCTGTTGTTGGTGATGCTGATGCTGATGCTGATGATGATGATGATGATGATGATGATTATGATGATGATGATGATGATGATGATGATGATGATGATGATGATGATGATGATGATGATGATGATGATGATGATGATGATGATGATGATGATGATGATGATGATGATGAGGATGAGGATGAGGATGATGATGATGATGATGATGATGATGATGATGATGATGATGATGATGATGATGATGATGATGATGATGATGATGATGATGATGATGATAAGAAGATGGAGCATGATGAGGAGGGGGAGGAGGTGGAGGAGGAGGAGGAGGCGGAGGAGGAGGAGAAGGAGGAGGTGCAGGATTTTGAGCCCCCTCCCTCCGGCACGAGTGGGTTTCGCCTGGGTCGGTTTCGCCTGCGGTCGGTTTCGCTTCGGTCGGTTTCGCCGCGGTCGGGTTCCCCCGTCGGGCCGATGTCACTGGAGGTCGGTCTTGCCCGCGGTTGTTTTCACCCAGGTCAGTTTCGCCCGCGTCGGTTTCGCGGGCGGACACTGACAGGCAGGTCGGGCGGACGTGACCCTAACAGGCGGGTCAGGCGGCCAGGCCCTCATGGGCGGGTCAGGCGGGCGGGATTGGGTGGGCGGGACACTGACGGCTCGCAGCGAGCGAGCCCACGATACCATAGCGCGCCGAAGTTCCAGCCCCCGCCGTCGCTCGAGCACAGCGGCAGGCCCTACATTAAGGGACTGGTCGGGCGGGCGGACCCTGTGCGGCCGGTTGTGCGGGACCCTGATGGGCGAAGACGGCCGCGGGTGAAACCAAGCAGGGTGAAACAGACCTGGGCGGAACCGACCGGGGCAAAACGGACCTGGCCAAACTGATCGGGCGAAACGGACCAGGCGAAGCGGACCAGGGCGAAACCGACCTGGGCACGACAGGCCGCGGGCTCTCCGAGTCGGCCTTCCTCCGAGGTGCCCCGGGTGGGACTGGGTCGCTGCCCTTCCCTGCAGCCTCGCCATGCTGAGTTTCGGGAGCGCTGGGAGAGCCGATTCTCTCCCTGCAGCTGCTGCTCGCGGCGAGAGGCCCTGAAGTAACGGCCAGGTTCGCGTCGGTCGGAGCTTCCCTGGCTCCAGCCGTGGCTGGACAACGCGAACGTGAGATCATGAAGCAATATGAACGAGGGAACCGTCTCATCACGTGGGTGCGCTCAATCCGGGCCACTGCAGGAGTGGAGTGGCGAACGAGTGTTTCCATAGGCTGGGACCCTGGGGAGAAGACAATCCGGTGCGTGGTTGTCGTCCAGCATCGCGGTTGAGACACACCCGTTTCGTTGCGTGCACATCGCTCTCGCTTCGCTGAGGCAAGAGGCAACTCCTCTTGCAGACCCCTTTCTGAGCAACTTCCGCGCCCCGATCCTACCATCCATGCCTCGCCCTTCTCCTGCCAAAGTTGGCCCTTTGAGGGTCAGGGGGCCTCCCTCGGGGCTGGAATCGTCCTCTCGCCGTGAGCCCCCGTCCGTGCGCCCGCAGGCTCTCAGCAGCACCACCAACGACGAAGAGATCCATTACTCCGACTTCCTCGCCGCGATGGTATCTCTGCTCGTTCCTCCTGTCTTTCTCGCGTTTACTTGTGCCAGAAATTCTTCACTCTTCGCGTATCCCCACCAGATCGCTCTGTGCCCCAGAACGTTAGCCCCGCTCGCTGGATCTGTCCTTCGAGCCGCAGAACAAAAAAAGTATCCCCACCAGACGGTTGGAGCCTGGCGCCCCATTGGCGACTCGCTTCTTGGGCTTCGTGCCTGCCCCCATTCAGAATGACGGACACGGTTGCTCAGGTACTCGTCATGTCTCTGTGTGGGTCGTGCCTCACGGCAGGCATCGAATTCCTCGACATTTTGTCCTGCACGTGCCCGAGCTTCCCAGGATGCCCCCCGCCGTCAGCTCCCCCACAGCCTCGCGGCTGCTTTGTGAGTGGGCCGGCCGGCTCGCGGTGCCTCTTGTAGCTAATTAGGCTTGCCCGTTGGCCCGGACACCCTGCTCGCCGCCTGCCTCTTCGCTCGCGGCCGCGACCGAAAAAGTATCCCTACCAGTCGCAGTCAGCCGCTGCTGGATGAGTGGGCCGGCCGGCTCGCGGCGCGTTTAGCTGCTAATTAGGCCGCTGTCGTGACCCGTATCGCTTCTGACTCCGCTAGCGCCTTCGCTAGCGGACGCGACCGAAAAAGTATCCCCACCAGTTAGTCTGTAGCGCGCCCCGCTTCGACTTGACACGCCGCCGGCGCTTCCGCCCGCGGCCGTAGACAAAAAAATACCCCCACCAGCGACTCGCCGCTGGCGCTTTCGCCTGCGGATGCGACAAAAAGTATCACCACCAGCCTGGCATCGCTCCCGCGCCATTTTGGCTGCGCCCCAACCTTGGTTGGCTAATTATGCATGCGCTCGCTCCTGGACCTGTTTCCTGGCAGCTGCAGCCCGCACAATTTCTCGCTTCCGGTCCGCTCTGGTGCCGCTTAGGCCTTCGGTTAGGCAGCTAGGTTCGCGCGTAGCCCGCCCGTCCCGTTGACGCCGCTTGCGCCTTCGCTTGCGGCTGCGACAAAAAACGTATCCCCACCAGCGCGGCAATCTCCTGACGGCGCGCGGCTCTTCCGCTTGCGCTCGCGAACAAACAAGTATCCCCACCAGCCCATTCAGAAGCCGCGCCCACGAGAGCTGACGGGAAAAGGGACGAAAGGACACATCTAGGGAAACAAAGCTAGCAATCAGGATGAACCGAGAGATCTTTGGGAGCAAGGGGGGTGGCCTTGGAAGGCCTCTTCGGGCCATCCCTGAGGGCCGCGTGGGGGCGAGGGGAAGAGGAGGAAGAGGAGGAAGAGGAGGAGGAGGAGGAGGAGGAGGAGGAGGAGGAGGAGGAGGAGGAGGATGAGGCACTCTTGGGGCCTCCCGGGAGCTTCTTGGGGGCCTCTCGGGGAGTTTTTGGGGGCCTTTGAGGACTTCTTGGGGGCTGCTTTGGCCGTCTTAGGGCGTTCCTGGCTTGTCTGACGCCGTCTGAATCCGTCTTGGGGGCCTGTCTGGGTCGTCTTGGGGCCCTCTTGGGGTATATCAGGGGTTCTTATAGGCCATCTTGTGCATCTTGAAGGCCTCTTGGGCCGTTGTGGGGCCCTCTTGGGGCCGTCTTGGGGGCCTCTTGGGCCGCCATGGGGCCATGTTGGAGGCATCTTGGGCGATCTGGGGGCCTCTTGCGCTGTCTTGAGCCGTCGGAATGCTGAGAAGAAGCAAATGCTTCAAACACCTTAGGCAACTCAATGATTGTGGCCTCTTCGTGCCCTCCTGGGGGACCTCCTGGACGCCTCTTGGCCTGTCTTCGAGGCCTCTTGGGGGCTCCTTGGGTCGTCTTAGGCCATCTGGAGGCCATCTCAGGCCGTCTTGGGTGCATCTTGGGCCGTCTTGGAGGCATCTTGAGGCCACCTTAGCCGTCTTGGAGGCTATCTTGGGCGTCTTGGAGGCCTCTTGGGCCCTCTTGGGGCCGTCTTGGGGGCCTCTCGGGCCGTCATGGGGCCATCTTGGAGGCCTCGTGGGCGATCTTGGGGGCCTCTTGGGCCGTCTTGAGCCGTCGGAATGTTGAAAAGAAGCGAATGTCAAAGTCTTTCAAAAACCTAAGGGGCATCAATGATGTTGGCCTCTTCGGGCCCTCCTGGAGGACCTCTTGGAGGCCTCTTGGGCAGTCTTGGAGGCCTCTTGGGGGCTTCTTGGACCGTCTTAGGCCACCTGGAGGCCATCTCAGGCCGTCTTGGGTGGATCTTGGGCCGTCTTGGAGGCATCTTGGGGCCATCTTAGCCGTCTTGGAGGCCATCTTGGGCGTCTTGGAGGCCTCTGGGACCATCTTGGGGCCCTCTTGGGAGCCCTGGAAGGCCTCTTGGGGCCATCTTGAAGGCCATCGATCAAAGGAGGATATGGTATAACGTTCACACACCCCCAAAGAGGCCAAGATGGGTGCCAAAACCTGAGTAAAACCAATGATTTTGGCACCCAGTGGGTTGGTGGGATAGCGTTCAGCCCCCCCCAAAGATGCCAAGATGGGGCCAACATCTTAGTAAAGCCAATGATTTTTGCGCCCAGAGGGCTGGTGGGATATTTTTCAGGGGCCAAAGCTTTTTTTAAACCAATGATTTTGGCTTCCTCGCCGAGGCCGTTTTGGACGCCCTGACACCTCGCGGGGGGGCCCGAAAAAGTCCAGGGGAGAGGTAAGGAGAGGGGTAAACCCCTCCCCGTAGGGTAAGAGGGTTTTTGTTGAAGAGGGAAGAGGAATCTCGTTAGACCACCTGTCGCCCAAAGGGCTGGTGGGACTTGGCCACGCTGGTACTCGAGCTCTCACCACAAGCGCATAGGATGTTCTGCATCGAAGGCTACAGCAGGCGACCTCGAGGGGAAGATGTGATCGGGATGGAGGGCTCCCCCTTGCACAGGCGACGTTAGCAGAGGGTCGCAGGCGGTCGTGACCCCAGGGGCCGTGGCTCTATTCCCCAGACGGCCGCCGATATTGTAGACTTTGGGGCTGTGCAGGGGGCTCGCTTCCCCTTGGGGCTCTGCGCTGGTCTCTGGGATGAAGTCGTGCCTGTCCCTCTACAGGAGGAATATTTGGTGCATTGTTGATTTTTGAGCATTTTCCTGGGGTGTGTTATGCTTCGTCGAAGAATCTGCCGGTGGGGGGACATGCCCGACTCAACTCTGGGAGGGGAGGGCAGGGCAGTGCTGCTGCTGGTCTGCTCCGCGTGCCTGCCTGCCAGACCCACCCGCAGGTCGCGGGGCGCCTCCGGCTCCACGAGGAGCTGCTGGACGATGTCTTCCGACGTTTCGACACGGACGCCCCTCCTGCTCTCTCCTCCGACAGACAAAGCCACACAAACATACACTTTTGGCGCTCCGCGCGATTTCTTGGATCCGCGCCTGGGCCCCCCGGCGGCGCCTCCGGCGCCGCCCCTGGCGCGTCGCGCGCCGGGGAGGGGGATCCAGCGCGGATCCAGGAAAGCCGCGCGGAGCGTCAACAGTTTATGCTTGTGCGGTTTTGCTCTTCTTCTATTCCTGCGCGCCATCGCTCTCACCTCGGTGTGCCATTGTTTCAGTTCTGATGCCCCACCCTTTGCGGCGCTTCCTCTTCTGCGGCGTCGGAGGTGGCGCCTGTGGAGTTCGCTCGGGTGTGTGTGGGCCCGCCTCTGGCACGACGGTCTTGCCTGGCAATGCCGCTCGCAAGAAGAGGCCCCCAAGCCCCAAGAGACCCCAAGAGGGACCGCAGAGGCGCAACTCAGTGAATTGGCGGCGAGCGAGGGGGGGAAGTGAGCAGGAGGAGGCCTTCTCAGAAGGCGGCGGGGCTTCTCAGAAGCCCTCGGGCCTTCTGAGCAGTTTTCCGTGTCTTCTGGGAAGGCTCAGACAACTTCATAAATCCAGAGGGCTTCCGAGCCTTCTGAGAAGGCCCACCCCCTCTCACTTGCCCCCCGGGCGCGCCGCCGAGTGGAACCATGTCCGTAGCCACCTTTGCCCAGGAGTGCTTATTTTGGCTCTGCGACAGGAGAAAACGTGCACACGCCAGTTACCCTACATCAGTCCGCGCATGGCGCCGGATCGAAAGACCATGGGAGACATGTGGGGGCACGCACACATGGGGGCAGCCCTGCAGGCAAAGAAGCCGCACGTTGTGTGCCAAGTGGTGGATCAGCCAGACTTTGCGAGGACATGTCTGGACCAGTCTACAAGTGGGGAATTTTCACGCCGGTCTCATGCTCAGGAGAAGGCCTCTTTCACGTGTGCTACCATGGCCATTGTGAACATCCCGTACACGTATCCTGAGAGCCGGCTGCGACACGACATTGACTTGCTGGGCGTGCCGTACACGGACTTCCATTATCCAGGTGACCGCAAAAATAAAGGCCGGAACCGGGGGTTTGCCTTCGTCGAGTTCGCTACGTCAGAGGCTGCGCACATGTTCCAACAGTTGTTCCATAATCGTGTGCTCGCTGACCCTGGGAGCCCAGCGAAGAATGTCAGCGTTGTGCCTTCTGAGTCGTCTACCACCAACTTTGGCAAACTGCATTTGGGGAATCATGCCGATTGCCGCAGCGCCGTCTCGGAACCGGATCTCTGGCCGCTGCAGCGGTTGGGTGCACCGCCAGGCATCCTCTATCACAGGTGGCATGCCCCGAAGGAACATAGCGGTGGCATCGTGGATCCTCGGGCCAGTCCACCCCGACTTCCGCTTTATGAAGATGGGACAATGGTGCTAGACAGGTTCTCAGTGTGAGGGGCCGGGAGGATTAAGATGTGGCCCCCGATTTTGCGCAGAGTTGGCCAGACCGCGCATGAGCTGCAGTGTGAAGCTCCAGGGGTAAAGACAGGTTTGCCGATCTCCCCACTGGAGACCTGGCCGATGCACCGAGCGGCGGCGGCTCTCCAACAGCGAGGCAGGCTCGTCCGCAGTTGGGCTCGCCACCAGTGATCTGCACAAGGGCACCTCCAGCGCCGAGGCAAATCTGGCCCGGGCCGGGAGGGCGCGGCCTGCCTGCGCATCGGACGCCTGCTCGTCGTGTGAGTCCTCCGCGCGGGGGCTGCCCGAGCAGCAGGCACGCGCGGTGCAGAGCCGTGCTCGGCCTCTGCTTCGAAGCGCTTGGGTCGAGACGGGTACTCCAGATTTCGTAATAAAGGGAGGGGGGTCTCGTTTCGGGGGGGGTCTCTTCCAGGCTATCTTGGAGGGCCTGGGGGGGTCTGGGGACGATGTTTTGGAGGCTTCTCCCACGGGGGGGCTCTGACATGGCTTGTCTTGGAGGGTCCAGACCCCCTCCCTTTTATTACGAAATCTGGTGTATCCAGCGTGATAGGGGAGGAGGTGATTTATGGTCGGCGTCACCCAGGCATGCTAGCACTATGTGTGCGCCGCCCTCTCAGGGGCGGCGCGCGCGCCGAGAAGTCTTGCAGTGGCAGCGCCGTGGCGGGCGCCTTCTGGCCATGCCGCTCGGGAAGCGATACGCCACAGGATGGTTGCACTGGATGTTCGGCCCGGACGTACGCCTCCAAGGAGGACACATAGTACTAGCATGTCTTTCTGCGTCCCAGCCTCCCCCGGTGCCCACAAGGGGCTCCCAGGAGGACCCCAGACGGCCCCATGGTGGCACCCGAGGGCCTCTCGCAGGAGGCAGGCACCACACCCCCGGTGGGAGGGTGAAAGTCAGACTTCAGCGGGTGGAGAGGAGAGGGCCCCGTCTCGCGCCCACGTCTCACGTCCTGCCTCTCTCCTCCCCCGTCGCCCGTGCCCCGGCCCGATGCGCCCCGAAGTGGGGCTGGGCCTCTCGCCGAAGAGGGCAGGCCACGCTTCCTTGGGGCCCCAGCGCTGGCGAGCGGCCAGCGGAGGGGGTAGATCAGGAGTGGCAGAACACACAAACACTGAACGTAGACTCCCACGAAACGATTGGAAAAAAGGGGAAGTGGAGGCGACGACGAAACTTCAGAAAATACAATGAGATGGGGAATCCCGGGATTTTCCCAAGCAGGTGCTTGCACTTAGGTGCTCTTACTGGCGTTAACCATCTCGGGACCCTCCCCGCAAAGTCGCCGCCGTGCCGCCAGTCGCCGCCTGTCGCCGTCGCCGCCCGACGCCGCCATCCCCGCCCGTCGCCGCCCGTGCCGCCCGTCGCCGCCCGTCGCCGTCGCCGCCCGTCGCCGCCATCCCCGCCCGTCGCCGCCCGTGCCGCCCGTCGCCGCCCGTCGCCGTCGCCGCATCGCATACATTGCACCGCAAATATTGCATTACAGAGGTTGCATCGCATACCTTGCACCACATAGATTGCACCGCGTAGACTGCAGCACATAGGTTGCATCGCATACATTCTTCTTTCTCAAAGAAGAATAAATTCTACCCCCCCGGGTTAACCGTACCCCCTGGGGTATTCTGTTTGTTTGAATTTATTATGCAAAGCCGTCCATCCTAAATGTGAATTTATAATATCCCAGCCAGGCCGGTATCACTCCCCCCCGCCATCCCGTGCAAAAAAGCTATGCGCGCACTCCCGTTTATCAGAAGTCATATTTTTGTCAATAATTCTTTGCAGAAAACGGGACGAAGTGCACACACGCGCGCGTCGTCGCGCGCGCAAGCCGAAATCCAAAGAACCTTCGGTTTCGGAAGGATTCCAGAATCGAGTTTCCAAAAAACATACAGAAACACATGGTTTCGCAACATTGATTTTCTAAAAAAGCTTACGCGCGCGCTCTTGCGAAATATTAAGAAAACCATCGGTTTTTCAAGATTATCATCAAATACTACCAAACGGGCTTCGTGCGCGGGCATGTCGAAATCTTTCGAACGCCCTTGAGCGCGTGCCGTCGCGAGAATCCTATGCAAAAGATGAGACGAAGTGCAGACGCGCGCGTCGTCGCGCGCGCATGCCGAAATCCTTCAAACACCGTCGGCTTCGGAAGGATTTCAATATCGAGTGCCCCAAAAACATACAAAACACAAGGTAAACACGGATTTTCAACAAAAGTTTGCGCGCGCGCTTTTGCGTCGTCGTCGTCGTTGCCGTCCTCCCTCCTCCCTCGTCGTCGTCATCGTCGCCGTCGTCGTCCTCTGTCTTTCCTCGTCGTCGTCGTCGTCTTGGCGTCGCCGTCGTTTCCGTCGTCGTTGTCGCCGTGGTCGTCCTTCCTCCCTCGTCGTCTTCGTTGGCGTTTCGTCGTTGTCCCTCCTATTTCGTCGCCGTCGTCGTCGTCCTCGTCGTCGTCTTCCCTTCTCCCTCGTCGTTGTCGTCGTCGCCGTCGTCGTCCTCCCTCCTCCCTCGTCGTCGTCGTCGTCGTCGTCGTCGTCTTCGTTGGCGATGTCGTCGTCGTCGTCGTCGTCGTCGTCGTCGTCGTCGTCGTCGTCGTCGTCTTCGTCGTCGCCGTCGTCGTCGTCGTCGTCGTCGTCGTCGGCGTCGGCGGCGTTGTCGTCGTCGGCGTTGTCATTGTTGTCGTCGTCAGCAGCGTCGTCGTCGTCGTCGTTGTCGTCGTCGTCGAAGTCGTTGGAGACGTCGTCGGTGTCGTCGTAGTCGTTGTCGGCGGCGTTGTCGTCGTCGTTGTCGTTGTCGTCGTCGGCGTCGGTGTCGCTGCCAAGTGCCATGTGGTACCCACCGTCACGGTTTTAAGAGGTCTTGCGACCAAGTTGCGGGTGGGAGGGTGGGATGTTTGCACGAGCAGTGGAGAGGACAGCTTCAAGCTGAGCAAGTGATTGGATTGCACCACGTAGATTGCACAGCATGGATCGCATTACATCGCTTCCATCGCATACGTTGCACCACACATACATTGAAATACACAGGATGCATCGCATAATTTTCGTTTCTGAAAAAGAGATAGGTTCTACCACCCTTCTCCCCCCCCAGAGTTATCGACTCCCTGGGAACCTATGCAAAACACATATGAATATGACCCAATGTGTATCCTTCCTGTGAATTCATATTCTCAAAGCCAAACTGGTATCGGCCCCCCTCGGTTCCCTTTTAAGAAATAGAATGCGCGCGCACTCGTTTATCCGTAAGGGCTTCGCCCCCATGCCGCCGGCACCCCTCTCTTAGAATGGGACTTGCCAGAGCTGTGTCGGGATGTCTGGACGCTGACGTGAAGCAATGCCGGGACTTCACGCGAGGGCCAATCTTATTTTACAAGGGTTTATGGCCTCGGTGGCGCGAATATTGAAATTTTACTATGGTTTATGGCTTCGGGGACGCGAGCATTGCGTAATTTACCAGGATTCGCGGCCTCGGGGACGCAAAGATGGCGTACGTTACGAGGGTTTATTTTAAACCCTGGCCCCGCCGATTTGCGTGAGGGGTGTCACCGAATTTCAGAAATGTAGCAAATCCTTTGTGTTTTTGGACCCTGACCCCGCCGATCTGCGTGAGGGGTGCCACCGAATTTCATAAATGTGACACATCCCCTGTGTTTGTTGACCCTGACCCCGCCGATCGCCGTCAGGGGTGCCACCGGATTTTAGAAATGTGGAACATCCTTTTTGTGTTTTTGGACCAGATTGGACCCTGACCCCGCCGATTTGTATGAGGGGTGCTAACGAATTTTAGAAATGTGGCGCATCCTTTGTGTTTTTGCACCCTGACCCCGCCGATCTGCGTGAGGGGCGCCACCGAATGTCAGAAATGTGGCGCATCCTTTGTGTTTTTGGACCCTGACCCCGCCGATCTGCGCGAAGGGTGCCACCGAATTTCAGACATGTAGCAAATACTTTGTGATTTTGGACCCTGACCCCGCCGATCTGCGCGAGGGGTGCCACCGAATTTCATAAATGTGACACAGCCCCTGTGTTTTTGGACCCTGATTCCGCCGACCTGCGTGAGTGGTGCCGCCGAATTTCGGAAATATGGCGCATCCTTTGTGTTTTTGGAGACTGACCCCGCCGATCTGCGTGAGTGGTGCCACCGGATTTCAGAAATGTGGCACATCCCATGTGTTTGTTGACCCTGACCCTGCCGATTTGCGTGAGGGGTGCCACCGGATTTTAGAAAAATTTGGCAAGTCCCTTGTTGGTTTTGGACCCTGACCCTGCGGATCTGCGTGAGAGGTGCCAATTTTTACTCCCCCAGAAATTCTGCGAACCCTCCCAGGGCATGGTAATCCTGCTAGTTTGGGCTCCCCCCCCTCGCGCGTTCATCAGCAAGGAACAGTAAGCAGCAAGAAGCAGAACTGTAACAGTGGAAACTAGAAGCTGCAACTGCTACAGGGAGCAGCACACTCCCGGCCTACAGCGTGATGGCCCCGCAAGGGGGCCGGCGAATCAAATCAGAAGTTTTCAAATATTTTGTTGTAAAGAATTTGACGAAGTGCACACGCGCGCGCCGTCGCGCGCATGCCGAAAACCTTACAAATCATGAGGTTTCGGCAGGATGTCAGAATCGAGTGCTTTTATCATTATATGTATATGTATATGTATATGTATATGTATATGTATATGTATATGTATATGTATATGCATATGTATATGTATATGCATATGCATATGTATATGTATATGTATATGTATATGTGTATGTATATGTATACGTATATGCATGTATGCATCTATATAAATATCGATATAAGTATATATCCTTATATATATAGATTCAAAAAAGCACGCAGGATTTCGCAACACTGGTTTTCTACAAAAGCGTGCGCGCGCTCTTGCGAATTCGTAAAAAAGCCATGAGTTTTGCATCATTTCATAACATGCTACCTAAAGGGCTTCGCGCGCGCATGTCGAAATCGTTCGAACGCCCTTGCGCGCGTGCTGGGGTGGTGCGATTCGTGTCAAATAAAACCATGCGAGCCACTCTCGCGCGTCTGCCGCGCGCGCATATCGAATTCCTTCCGAAAGCCCCAGCACCGACGCGCAGACGCCGTCATCGTCGTCGGCGTGGTGAGCATCGGCGCCGTCACTGGCTGCCCCGTCGTCGCTGTCAGCATCGCAACTAGCATCGCTACTATTATCATCGTGTCTACCATTGTCGACGTTGACATGACACCGCGCCCGCCCAAGTCGCCGACTCGCACTGAAGTGCCCGCTGGGATGTGCCGAGCGGTCAGCGACACCGCGTTCGAGTCGGTCGCGCCAAACTAGCTGGCCGCAACGCGCGCGAACATGCGCGGGCTAGCGCGACCGCAGAGATGCACCAGCCAACACCCAGCACTCATCGCAATCGTTCCCGCATGGGTTTTGCAAACCAAGTTGCGTGTGAGTGGGTGGGATGATTGCGCGAGCAATGGAGTTGACAACTTCAATTTCAGCAAGTGAATTGCACCACGTAGATTGCACGGCATAGAGTATTACAAATCAGTTGCGTCGCCTGAGGTGCACCACATCCATGGGGCCGCATAGGCTTCATAACATCGGTTGCATCGCATACATTGAGCCACATGTATTGCACCGCGTAGGCCGTATGACATTGGTTGCATCGCATACAATGTACCACATACATGTTGCACCGCATATTATGCATCACGTAGGTTGCATCGCATACTTTGCACCCGTAGATTACACCGCATATGTTGCACTACATAGGTTGCATGGCATACATTCTCTTTTCTTAAAAGAGAATAGACTCTACCCCCCCGGCGTTATCGGTCCCATTTTCGGGTACGTACGTCATTTATGATATTGACCACATGCCCATCCTAAATATGAATTTGCACTATCCCCGGGGGGCCGGGATCGGTCCCCCTGAGGTTACCTTGTGAACAACAATACGCGGGGACATTTTGTTTGCTCTAACATAAGAGTTTGTTCGCGAATCCCTTGCAAAAACTGTGACGAAGTGCGCACGCGCGCGTCGTCGCGCGCGCATTCCGGAATCCTTCAAAAACCTTCGGTGTCGGAAGGTTTTCGCAATCGAATTTCCCAGAAACATACAACAACACAGGGTTTCGCAACACTGATTTGCTAAAAAAGCTTACGCGCGAACTCTTCCGAAATCTTAATAGAACCATTGGTTTTCAAGATTTGCACTAACTGCTACCAAACGGGCTTCGCGCGCGCATGTCGAAATATGTCCAACGCCCTTGCGCGTCTGCCGTCGCGAGAATTTTTTTGCAAAAATAGGACGAAGTGCAGACGCGCGCGTCGTCGCGCGCGCATGCCGAAATCCTTCAAAACCCATCGGTTTCGGAAGGATTTCAAAAACGTGTGTCCAAAAAACTTACAAAAACATAAGATTTCGCAACACGGATTTTCAACAAAAGCGTGCGCGCGCGCTCTTGCGTCGTCGTCGTCATCGTCGTCGTCGTCGCCGTCCTCCCTCCTCCCGCGTCGCCGTCGTCGTCGTCGTCGCCTACGTCTTCCTCTGTCTTTCCTCGTGTTCGTCGTCGTCGTCGTCCTCTTTGGCGTCGTGGTCGTTTCCGTCGTCGTTTGCTGTGGTCGTCGCTTCCTCTTCCCTCGACGTCGTCGTCGACCCTCATATTTCGTCGCCGTCGTCGTCGTCGTCGTCGTCGTCGTCGTTTTCCCTCCTCCCTCGTCGTTGTCGTCGTCGGCGTCGCCGTCCTCCCTCCTTCTTCGTCGTTCGCGTCGTCGCCGTCCTCCCTCCTCCCTCGTCGTTGTCGTCGTTGTCGCCGTTGTCGTCCTCCCTCCTCCCTCGTCGTCGTCGTCGTCTTCGTTGGCGGCGTCGTTGTCGTCGTCGTCGTTGTCTTCGTCGTCGTCGGCGTCGGCGTCGTTGTCGTCGGCGTCGTCGTCGTCTTCGTCGTTGTCGTCGTCGAAGTCGTTAGAGACGTCGTCGGTGTCGTCGTAGTCGATGTCGGTGGCGCCGTCGTCGTCGTTGTCGCTGTCGTCCTCGGCGTCGGTGTCGTGGCCAAGTGCCATGTGGTACCTACCGTCACGGTCTTGTCTTAAGAGGTCTTGCGACCAAGTTGCGGGTGGGAGGGTGGGATGTTTGCACGAGCAGGGGAGAGGATAGCTTCAAGACGGTCAAAGTGAGTTGCATCGTATACAATGTACCACATACATGTTGCACCGCATATTCTGCATCACATAGGTTGCATCGCATACCTTGCACCCGTAGATTACACCGCATATGTTGCACTACATAGGCTGCTTCGCATACATTCCCCCACAAATATTGCACCGCATATATTGCAAGAGCCTATTGCTTGGGGTCCACTCTGGTCAACATGTCTCATCTATTTGTGTGTCTCGGGGTCCCTTCGGTACAGACCTGGTACCTGGTACGGAAAACGACCATGTCCGATTTCACTGTGCCCTGTGCTTCTCTGAAGGGCTGCGCCCTCCGCCGCCAGCCCCCCTCTGGCTGCTGGCATGTCGACGCGTGTTCGGGTGGTTGGTTTGCTGGCTCGTCGCGCTCCCGAGGCAGCAAGTTCTTGGCAATGCGCGTAGGTTTGGTGGTCTCGGGAGCGCGGGCGCGACTTCGTGTCAAAGGCATGGTGGCCTCGGGAGTGCGAGCGCGTCATAGTTTATAGGAGACTGGCCTCCGGAGCGCGAGCGCGTCGCAACTTACAGCCGCTTGTGGCCCCAGGTAACGCGGAAGCACCGTCAGTTCTGAGGGGGTGTGGCCTCGGGAGGGCGGCTCGGCTACCGTTTGCGACAGACTGTGGCCTCGGGGGCGCGAGCTAGCGGCAGTTTGCGTGTCCCAGGGCATCCCCACAGATTTGGAGGGCGCGATTCCGACGCGGTAGCCAGGCCAGGGTCGTCGCGCGGATTTTAATCCTTACAGCATTGGATCCAGCAGCCTTGCAGTCATAGCACTGGAGATCTTCGCACTGGAACTGCTGTAGGGAACGAGGGACATCCGCCTCGCAGCCTGTTGGCCCCCAAGGCCCAGCGGATTTTTTCCTGGCGTAGAATATGGTAGGCATCTGCATTTAAAATGCAATGCTTTCGGCTCTGTAGTTCTGCATCTTGTGCAGCACTACCTTCCCGTTTGTAGCCTTGCGTGAAACGCATCGCTATCGTTCTTGGAGAGCTCTGCGTGATGATCGCGCCGCCCCTCGAGACCTGCGCAGCCAGCTACACCTGGCTCACCTTTGCAGCTCGGCACGTTGCAGCAAGTTGCTTTCTGAAGTCCTGCACGCAGCAGCGGTGCGTACTGCACGCGTCTCTGCGCGGAAGCAGGACTTCCGTACCTCCACACGTGAGGCTTTTTGGTATTTTGTTTCACCGGCGGGAAGCGTTGCACGCGCCCATCAGTTTATGCCTGTTCGCGTGCACAGCTCCAGGTGTAGCGTTCCCAGCTGATGCGCGTACAGCCGCACCCACTAAGCACCCCCAGTCCCAGTTCACGGCTTCCCGCCCCCCCTCTCTCCCCCTCGTTCCTCGTGGCCATCCGCGTCCCAGCCCGCCCAGCACCTCAGCTCAAATGGCGTGGTGAGGGCCGTATATGGCCGCTCGTCTCCCTAAAGTGCGGCCCTTGTCTTTTTCCTTCCAATCTCACTTTGTACACTCCCTATTACAGTGGTTGACTGCATGCTCATGTCGACCACGGGTCGCAATTGTGGGACAATTCATTCGGCCACTTGCGACCGTGATTGTTCGCTTCAGAGCGTGATTATTTGCTTCAGGTCGATCTTCTTTGATCCACTGCAGGTGTTGTTGTTTTCTCTTCATCTCCATCTCTCCATATATTTTAACGTTTGTTTGCCGCTTTTCTGATGCTTGGCGACGTCTCCGTCCCATGCGACATTTATCCCGACTTGTGTATGCACTCGTTTGGTTGTCTACCTCAGGGTGGTCGCGTTCAGCACACGGGTTCGAGTCGCTGCACGCGTCAAAACGTTATCACATGCTTTCTGTTGTGAATCGCTTCGCTCAGTCCGCGGGTCCTTATTGCCTCGCCGCTGTCGTTTGTTGGGTTGTTGTTGTTGTTGTTGTTGTTGTTGAATATTATTACTTCTAAAGAATAATTATTGTTGGGCCCCCTGGTGCACGCCCCCCTCGCCGCGCCTAGGCCGCAGCCACATTTTCATCATTTTCGTGAGGAAGTCTCAGGCAAAACGGGGGAGTCCGGATCCGGTTGTTTTGTTGACGCCCGCTTTCCCTGTCAAAAAACAATATAAAATGACATGTCTTGTTCTAACATAACCAAACTTCAAGAATCCTTTGCAAAAAATGACACGAAGTGCACACTCGCGCGCGCAAGATGAAATCCTTCCAAAACCTTAGTTGTCGTAGCGATTTTAACATAAAAACATGAAAACCCAATGGTTTTTCAAAAAAAAAGTTTCAAACATTCATCCCGCGCGCTCTTGCGGATTTCTTAGGAAACCCATTACTTTTTCAACATTTCTGTCAAACGGGCTCTTGCGAGCAACTTTTTCACGTGCTTCGAACTTCTGCAACAACGGTTGCGCGCATGCCAGGGCCATCATCCCTGTCAAGTACTCCATCGGCTGTGCACCCAAGCTGGTATAGCGAACTGGAGATCGCACGTCTTCGTCGGGCACGGCGGCTGGGTGTATGCTGGCTTGCGCAGGCTGTTGCAGCTCCTGCGTATTCACGTGCATTCCGAGGTGGTATCAGGTCTGTCATACAGGCGCATGGCGAGCCTGGATGTATTTGTGGCAACACACACGGGATCCATGGGTATGGAGCCGCCATCTATGGCTCTGTGGAATGCCTCCGACGACGTCAAGGATGGTATCACCTATTTCCCGAAACAGGACCATTGGTGGCACATGCCAGTATGGCGTTCTTTCGGGCAGTCCGAGTATGGGAATGTCATGGATTACCAGGTGGATCTGGGTATGCCGGCGCATGTCCAGGGCGTCCTGGCGGTATTGGCGCCCCACGCACGCACGGGCGATGTATCCGCGAGGAGGCGCATCGGCACCATGCTTGGACACTTGGCCCCTGATGTATTGCTGCCAGGAGCCCAGCTGGCAGCATTGCGCCCGATCCGTGCCATCAGAGACAGGCGTATGCCAGAAGATGATGGGCACAGGGACTCGTCTCTTTAGTATGTCTCCAGAGCACGTATGTGTCCAGAGCCGCGGCGGGGAAAAGACGGTGGGTGGGCGTGCAAGCGCCGTTCCCGCCCCTCCTTCCTTTCTCCCTTCTCTCCTTTCCTCCTTGTCCTGCTCCTCCTCCTCCTCCTCCTCCTCCGGCGGGGGGCGTGAGGATCCGGCATCGCTGACAACCATCGGGACAACCATCGGGACCACCATCGGAACAACCATCGGGACAACCATCGGGACAATCATCCGGACAACGATCGGGACAACCACAACCATCAGGACAACCATCGGGACAACCATCGGGGCAACCATCGGGACAACGATCGGGACAACCATCGGGACAACCATCGGGATAACCGTCGGAACGACAATCGGGACAACCATCGGGACAATCATCGCGACAACCATCGGGGCAACCACAACCATCAGGACCTCCAACCAGAGAGAGCCACTCACGTGTATTTCGTAGACGAATGAGCCAGCGTTGCACATTGAGGCCGGAACGACAACCACAGGACAAGAATGAGCATATATCGTCTCGCAACAACGGAAACAAGTCCTGTGGTATGCTGGCGCCACCCGCGTGGTACCACTCAAAATAAGTGTCTTCGCTTGTGTGGTACAGAAACGGAAAAACGTCGTATCAGACGCTAGCGCCTCACCAGCCAAAGCAGTCCATATCATTGTAGGACCTACAGACAGTACCGGCGTCGTACTGGTTTACCGTGGTTTCCTATTCTAGCGTCAGGAACATGTTACCACGAAAAACCAGTACAGGTGTCCAGTGTTGGAACAGGGGGAAAAGTCGTATACTAAGCTAGCTTACAGAAAATGTTACCACAACAAGTCACTGTACCCATGCGCCAGTGTAGTAGCCAAGGTCGTCCGCAGGCCACGAAGTGAAGTGTCCGAACGTCATAGGGCGGGAAGCTGGGTGTGGGTGGTGGCGAAGAGTCGTTTGGAAATGTGGTAGAGCTTGAACCGGCCCCCCCACAAAGTGGGGGTATTGCCCGCCTCCTATGAAAACCCTGGCACTGGTGAGAACGGAGTGTCCCCACGTGCTAGTAATTGTTGTTGTTGTTGTTGTTGTTGTTGAACTCTCATTCTTGAAGAATAATTATTGTTGATCCCCCCCACCGGTGCATACTGTTTTTTCTCAATTAAAGTGCGCCCCTCGACGCTCGCACCCTGTTTTTTGACGGGGAACGTCTTCCTGCTCAAACTGGGCCCCTGGCCCCCGGGTTACAACAACAACGGCTCCCGCCTGAGACTTCCTTACAATTTAGCCAGGACCCCCGCTCCCGTCTGAGATTTCTTTGCATTTTATTCAAGAATCGCGCTCTCGCTTGGGACGTCCTTACGATTTATTCAGGAATCGCTCCTCCTGCGCTCTGGAGTCGCGCTCTCGCTGGAGACTTGCTTGCAATTTACTAAAGAAAAGCGCCCTCGCGTTGGAATTTCTTGCAATCTACTCCAGCGCCGCGCTCCCGATACCCAGGCGCCCAGGAGTCGCGCTCACGCTTAGGACTCCTTCATAGATTACCTAGGAATCGGGATATCGCTGCCCTTTGTGGCCCCGTTGCAGCCCTTCGTGGCCCCCTCGCTTTGTTTCGTGGCCCCGTTGCAGCTCTTCGTGGCCCCCTCGCTTTGTTCCGTGGTCCCGTTGCAGCACCTCGTGGCCTCCTCGTTGCCCTTCGTGGCCCCGTTGCAACCCTTCGTGGCCCCCTTGCTTTGTTTCGTGGCCCCGTTGCAGCCCTTCGTGGCCCCCTCGCTGCCCTTCGTGGCCCCGTTGCAGCCCTTCGTGGCCCCGCTGTCGCCCTTCGTTGCCCCCTTCGCTGCCCTCCGTGGCCCCGTTGCAGCCCTTCGTGGCCCCCTCGCTTTGTTTCGTGGCCCCATATATGTATACCCTTCGTGCTCCCCACTCGTTCGCGCCCGTGGTGGCCCCATATGCATGCCCTTCGTGGCCCCGCTGTCGCCCTTCGTGGCCCCCTCGCTGCCCTTCGTGTCCCCGTTGCTGCCCTCATTGGCCCCGCCCGTACCCTCCGCGGCCCAACATACGTATGCCCTTCGTGGCCCCCGCTCGTTCGCGCCCGTTGTGGCCCCATGTGCATGCCCTTCGTGGCCCCGCTGTCGCCGTTTGTGGCCCCCTCATTGTCCTACGTGGCCCAGGTGCTACCCTCAGTGGCCCCATCGTTGCCTTCTGTGGCCCCGCCTTATCTGCCCTTCGTGGCCCACGCTCGTTCGCGCTCCTCGTGGCCCCATACGCATTCCCTTCGTGTCCCCGCTGTCGCCCTTCGTGGCCTACTTCGTGTCCTTCGTGGCTCTGCTGTCGTTCTCTCTCGCTCTCGCTTTCGCTCGTCGTCGTCGTCGCCGTCGTCTTCGACGTCGTCGTCGTCGTCGTCGACGTCGTCGTCGTCGTCGTCGTGGTCGGTCCCCTGTCTGTCCCTCTTGGGGTCGGGTCGACGGTCCGCGGCCGCCCCGCCGATCAGCGCTGCCGCTGGCCAGGCCGAAAGTCCGCGGCCGCCCCGCCGCTTGCCGGGGCCTGGCCTGCAGGGAAGAAAGGTATACCCCCCAAAAGGGGTTCGATCGAAGACGAAAAGGGCGGGTATCGAGGGTTTGGGAAATTTGCGTTATTCGACACTCGAGCAGATAAGGGCGAACAGTCTTAACATGATTGTTGTTGTTGTTGCTGCTGCTGCTGCTGCTGTTGTTGTTGTTGTTGTTGTTGTTGCTGTTGAACATTATTAATTCTAAAGAATAATTATTGTTGGGCCCCCTGGTGCACGCCCCCCCCCCCGCGCCTAGGCCGCAGCTACATTTTCATCATTTTCGTGAGGAAGCCTCAGGTAAAACGATGTGATCCAGATCCGGTTGTTTTGTTGTAATCCGTTTTCCCTTGCAAAAAACACTATAAAATGACATTTCTTGTTCTAATATAATCAAATTTCAAGAATCCCTTGCAAAAAATAAGGTAAAGTGGACATTCGCGCGCGCAAGACGAAATCCTTCCAAAAGCTTAGTGTTCGGAGCGATTTTAACATAAAAACATCAAAAAACCAATGGTTTTTTCAAAAAAATGTCAAAATCTCATCCCGCGCGCTCTTGCGGATTCGTAGGAAACCCAACACTTTTTAAACATTTCTGTCAAACGGGCTTTTGCGAGCAACTTTTTCGAACTTCTGCGACAACGGTTGCGCACCTGCCAGGGCCATCATCCCTGTCAAATAATACCATGCGGGACACATTCGTTTTTTCTTCGCGCGCGCACGCCGTCGTCGTCGGCCGCGGGGCCCTGAATAGTAGCCACGGTCGTCCGCATGCCACGAAGTGAAGTGTCCGAACGTCATAGGGCGGGAAGCTGGGTGTGGGTGGTGGCGAAGAGTCGTTTGGAAATTTGGTAGAGCTTGAACCGGCCCCCCCACAAAGTGGGGGTATTGCCCGCCTCCTATGAAAACCCTGGCACTGGTGAGAACGGAGTGTCCCCAGTCTTAAATGATTGTTGTTGTTGTTGTTGTTGTTGAATTCTCATTTCTGAAGAATAATTATTGTTGATCCCCCCACCGGTGCATACTGTTTTTTCTCAATCAAAGTGTGCCCCTCGACGCTTGCACTCTGTTTTTTGACAGGGAAAGTCTTCCTGCTCAAACTGGGCCTTTGACCCCCGGGTTACAACAACAACGGCTCCCGCCTGAGACGTCCTTACAATTTAGCCAGGACCCCCGTTCCCGCCCGAGACTTCCTCGCATTTTATTCAGAAATCGCGCTCTCGCTTGGGACTTCCTTACAATCTATTCCGGAATCGCTTTCCCGGCGCTCTGGAGTCGCGCTCTCGCTGGAGGTTTGCTTGCAACTTATTGATTTCGAAGAATGGCCTTGCGTTGGAATTTCTTGCAATTTGCCCAAGCGCCGCGCTCCCGACACCCAGGCACCCAGGAGTCGCGCCCGTTGTGGCCCCATGTGCATGCTCTTCGTGGCCCCGCTGTCGCCATTTGTGTCCCCCTCACTGTCCTACGTGGCCCAGTTGCTACCCTCAGTGACCCCATAGTTGCCTTCTGTGGTCCCCATTGTATGCATTTCGTGGCCCCCGCTCGCTCGCGCTCTTCGTGGCCCCATACGCATTCCCTTCGTGTCCTCGCTGTCGCCCTTCGTGGCCTACTTCGTGCCCTTCGTGGCCCTGCTGTCGTTCTCTCTCGCTCTCGCTTTCGCTCGTCGTCGTCGTCGTCGCCGTCGTCTTCGACGTCGTCGTCGTCGTCGTCGTCGTCGTCGTCGTCGTCGTCGTCGTGGTCGGTCCCCTGTCTGTCCCTCTTGGGGTCGGGTCGACGGTCCGCGGCCGCACCGCCGATCAGCGCTGCCGGGGGCCAGGCCGACGGTCCGCGGCCGCCTCGCCGCTTGCGGGGGCCCGGCCTGCAGGGAAGAAAGGTATACCCCCCAAAAGGGGTTAGATCGAAGACGAAGAGGGCGGGTATCGAGGGTTTTGGAAATACGCATTCTTGGACACTCGAGCATATAAGGGCGAACAGTCTTAAAAGCATTACTATTGTTGTTGTTGTTGTTGTTGTTGTTGTTGTTGTTGTTGTTGTTGTTGTTGTTGTTGTTGTCGTCGTCAATGCGGTGCCGTTGGGCGGCTGCCATTTTTCGTAGGCGGTGGGTGGTGGGTCAGAGGCCTCATGGATGTTGTTTGAGCTCTCGTGGTTGGCATCTCGGGAGCCTCTGGGAGGCAGTTTTGAGGCCTCTTGGGGGCTATGTTAGGGCCTCTTGGGGCCCTCTTGGGGCTTCTTGGGGTGCCTCTTGGGGGCCCCTTGTGGCCTCTTGGGGGCCTCTTGAGGCCTCCTGGAGGCCTCTTGGGGCTGAAGGCTGGACTTTTCGGTTCCTGGTCCCCTTCTTGGGCCCCTCTTGGGGCCGTTTTGGGGCCCTCTTGGGCCGTCTTGGGCCCATCTTGGCGACGCGTTGGGCCGTCTGGGGACGATGCTGGAGGCCTCTGGGGCAGCTCTGGACGCTGTTAACCCCAAACGTCGCACATGCGAAAAATGTACGTTTTCCGCAGGGAATGGGACGATGTTTGCTTGTTGGGGCCCTCTTGGAGAGCCTCTTGGGGCTTTTTCGCGGCCTCTGGGGCCATCCCGGAGACCATCTTGAGCGTGTTGGAGCGATCTTTCGGCGACTCGAGGCCTCTTCGGCGCCTTCTTGGCGCGCTGCTGGAGCGCCCTGGGGGAGTCGGCCGGGCATCGGCCAGGTCCGGGGGTCCCCAGGGGCCGCCACGCGCGCGCGAACTAGAAATATCTTGAACCTGTCACCAGAGATCTCAGCACGCCTCAGGCCCGTTGGGCAGGCGATTTCAGACGTTGCCCTCTTTTGGATCTTCGGAAGGTCCCAGGCGACCACAGAGGCTCGCCAGTTGCCTTCAGAGCGGCCCCCAAAGGCCCCCGGGAGTGCCAACAGACCCGCAACCTCCCCCGAAGAGGCCCCGCGACCGCGGACGACCCCCAAAGACATCCCCATTAAGAACCGAAGAGGCGTCCACGGCTGGCGTGGCTTGTCCAGATGCCCCCGACAGGTTTCAAATACAGCCCCCCCCCCTGAGTGCACTGGGCCAACTTACTCGGTGCAACTTGACCTGGGGCGCTCTCGAGGGCCTTCGTGGGGCCTATTGGAGCTCCCCTGTGGATGCCAATCTACAGTCGGGGCCCTGAAGAAGGAACCCTTTTCGTTGGGGAGGGGCTCCGTGTTCCTTCAGTGTTTCACAGCTCGCCTCAGGTTTTCCTCATGTTTTCGATCGGGAATCAAGGTTTAACTTGTGGATGAAAGGGGCCTCGTTCCTTACTTAAGGTTCCTTAGGTCAACGCCCCGACTGTACCACGTCGCCTGCCCCCCCCCCCCCCGGCGCGCCCGTACCCCCCTCTGGCTCGCGCCGCTCTGGCCCGAGGTCCGCCCAGCCAGCCGCGCGCCTGGGGCCTGGGGTCTGCCCTGACCTCCGGCTCGCCTGGCGGGCGCTGGGCGGCAGCGCCCGCCAGGCGCGCCTCCTCCTCCTCCTCCGGCTCCTCCTCCTCCGGCTCCTCCTCCTCCGCCTCCTCCTCTTCCTCGTCCTCCTCCTCCGCCTCCTCCCCCTCCTCGTCGTCCTCCTCCTCCTCCTCCGGCTCCTCCTCCTCCGCCTCCTCCTCCACCTCCTCCTCCTCGTCCTCATCCTCCGCCTCCTCCCCCTCCGGCTCCTCTTCCTCCCTCCTCCTCCTCCTCCTCCTCCTCCTCCTCCTCCTCCTCCTCCTCCTCCTCCTCCCCCTCCCTTCGCGCTCGCCGCGGCCGCCGCTACTGCTGCCGCCGCGGCCGCCTCGCCTCCGAGAACCCAGCAGGGCCCCAGAATGCGGTGCTTGTGTGATCAACCAGGCCTGCTGCCTGATGGCTCGTTTTATCCGTAAGGGCTTCGCCCCCTGCCGCCTGCCCCCTCTCTCGGAGAATGGGAGATGCAAAAGCTAAATCATGAGGTCTGGGCGCCGCCGACTTGTTTGCTTTTCGACCCTGACCCCTACGGATCTGCATGAGGGGTGCCGCCGAATTTTAGAAATGTAGCAAATCCCCTGTGTTTTTGCACCCTGACCCTACGGATCTGCGTGAGGGGTGCCAGCAAATGTCAGTAATGTGGCAAATCCCTTGTGTTTTTGGACCCTGACCCCGCCGATCTGCGTGAGGGGTGCCGCCAGATTTGAGAAATGTGGCAAATCCTTGTGTTTTTGCACCCTGACCCTACGGGTCTGCGTGAGGGGTGCCGCCCGATTTTAGAAATGTAGCAAATCCTTGTTGTTTTTGGACCCTGACCCCGCCGATCTGCGTGAGGGGTGCCATTGAATTTCAGAAATGTAGCAAATCCTTTTTGTTTTTTAATGTGGCAAATCCCATGTGTTTGTGCACCCTGACCCCGCCGATCTGCGTGAGGGGCGTCACCGAATGTCAGCAATGTAGCAAATCCCTTGTGTTTTTGGACCCTAACCCAGCCTATCTGCGTGAGGGGTGTCACCGGTTTTCAAAAATGTAGCAAATCCGCTGTGTTTGTGCACCCTGACCCCGCCGATCTGCGTGAGGGGTGCCAGCGAATTTCAGAAATGTGGCAAATCCCCTGTGTTTTTGCACCCTGACCCCGCCGATCTGCGTGAGGGGTGCCACCAGATTTCAGAAATGTGGCAAATCCCTTGTGATTTTGGACCCTGACCCCGCCGATCTGCGTGAGGGGTGTTTATTTTTATTCGCCCCAGCAATTCAGACAATACGATTTCTCCATGGTAAAAATGCCCGTTTTCGGCCTCCCCCCTCGCGCGGTCCATCAACAAGTAACAGTAAGCAGCAAGAAGTCAACAAGGAATAGTAAGCAGCAAGAAGCAGAACTGTAACAGTGGAAACTGGAAGCTGCAACTGGTACAGGAAACTGCGAACCTCCGGCCTACAGCCTGGTGGCCCCACAAGGGGGCCGGCAGATTCCGTACTCCTATCCTTCTCCTTTCTTTGGGTGCTGCCGCCGCCGCCGTGCTGCAGCCTCTGCCGCTGTAGTTGGCTCTGACTGAGCTCTCCCTCCCCCTCTCTACTTGCCTCCTGGTCCTCCTCTTCCGTCCGCTCTGGGTGCTGGTGCTGGTGATTCGGCTCTTCCTCCTCCTCTGCCTCCTCCTCCTCCTCCTCCTCCTCCTCCTCCTCCTGGATTCCCTTCGGGGATCATCCGTTAAAATTGGAACGATACAGAGAAGATTAGCATGGCCCCTGCGCAAGGATGACACGCACAAATCGAGAAGTGTATACAATTTTTCTGGTACGCTGGGCTCCTCCTCCTCCTCCTCCTCCTCCTCCTCCTCCTCCTCCTCCTCCTCTACCTCATCCTCCTCCTCTGCATCCTCGTCCGGTCGCTTTGGGCGTGCGGCAGCCAGTGCCCGTGCTGCCTGTCCGCCTCCTCCTTCTCATCCTGCTGCTGCCGTGGCTGCTGCACCCCTACCTCCTCCTGTTGCCGCGGGTGCTGGCCTTATACCTCCACTTCCTCCTGCGTCTCCTGCTGACGTGTCGTGTCCGCCATTTCCTTTTCCTGCTCTTCCTCCTCCTCCCATGGCTCTGGGCGCTGCTCTTCCTCACACTCTGGTATCGCACGCATATCGGCGCCTCGGCTGCTTGGCAGGGTTCGCAGCGCTGGGGCTCGTACCCCGGTGCAGTCGCCGCACTCCCACGATACGTGGGGCATTGTCTCCTCGGTGCCACAGCAGCACTTGTGGCCGCTGCCGTCTTTCCTGTGCCTCGCGTTGCGCTCTGCTGTCATGAGCCCGCCGGCCAGGATTCCTTTCAGGGTACTCCCAGCTGCTTGTGAGCATTCTCCGCTGTGTTGTAGATCGGATTGTCGTCCTCGCTCATTTCCTCCTCCAGATCCTCCTCCTCGACTGAGTTGGCCTGTTCTTGCAGCTCGTCGTGGTAGGCCATGGTCCGCCCTCGGTCGATTGGGTGTGCTCCTGCGTATTGGTGGTAGCGGTCACGCATCAGGCGACGGCTCAGGTCGTGCCGCCAAGCGTCCCGCAGCTTGGGCTCCCACTTCCCGTCCTCGGCGTCGCCCGCGACGAGTGCTTGGATTGCGCTGCCGTGCAGTCGGACCGAGGCATAAGATCGAGGTCAGTTCGGGGAGGGCACCCTCGTGTTATTCGTGTGCTGTTGGACGTTCTTGGGCATCCCGTGGAGGGTACCCCTGGATGTTCTGCCTGCTTCGGCCGACGGAGGGCCTCGTGACGGGGCCCAGCTTGGTGCAGGCAGTGTCTCTGTGGAAGTTCGCCATGACCTCTTCCTCGACGATCGGCCGCCGCACATCTCTCTGGATCGTCCTCCGCGCTGCGTGCTGAAAGCCAAATTCAGGATGAAGTTGCGGCGGCGCCGTGTAGCAAGGGCGAGCAGGCACAGTGGCCCGCTCTCAGCAGGCTCTGTATGATGCCCGCGCGCAGCTTTCGCAGTTCCCCATCTGGGGTGCCAGGTTTGTGCGTGCCTTGCCCAACAGCGGCTTGCGCTTGCGTGGCCAACATCACGTGTCGCCGCGCCGTTGGTTCCGACGCGTGGCCTTACGTCTTCCGGGAAGGCGCCTCGGCCACCAGAGCAAGTGCCGCCCCGGACGCAGCTCTTGCCGTGGGTCTGCCACGGTGCCGTCTTCGTGCGCTTGGGCGCGGGACGCAGGGCTTGCCGTGGGTTTTGCCATGGTGCCGGCGTCGTGCACTGGGGCGCGCTCAGGACAGACAGCGCGGCGACACGTGAGCTCGCCGGCGCCAGGAGGCACGACGCGCACCTTGGCAGCCGTACCGCGCCAGGTGCCGATCCGGGCCTCCTCCGGAGCTCTGTCGCCGCCGTCCCCGCCGTGCGCCGCCGCCACCCCGCGAGGCGGAACCCCTCCGCGTACTTGCTGTCCCTGCGCAGGGCACCGCACACGCACTGGGCCCAGAAGTTTTCGGGGGGCCGACGTTCGTGGCACGGCTCAATGGTCACCTCAGGAGCTGCGCCGCGAGCACGGGCGAGCCGCCGTCTGAAGTGGAGCGGTTAGACTAGAGCAGCGTACCATCTGTGAGGAGGGTTTTCGCCTCCAATGGCCTCGTTTGGGTAACGTGCGTTCCCCCCCATCTGCATCCCCCAATTGGCACTCACCTGAAGCAGTGAAGCATTTCTAGTCGTTCAGCTCTCCGCCGTCCAGGTCCTCGTAGACTTGGGCGATTCTGTGCACCGTCCGTATGACGTGGATGGCCTCCTCCTTGGATCCTCTTGAGACGGTGCCGCTGATGTCATCCGCGTAGGCGAAGACCTCGGCTTCCAGAACTTGCGTTCCCGTCATCTCCAGGCAGCAATTTACCATGGCGACCAGCCCAACCATCGACAGATGGCCGCCCTGGATGATTCCCCCGCACGACTGCCACCAATTCGAAAAGGCATTACCTAGGCGGACGACGCGCTGCAGGCTGTCGTACATGCTCGCCAGAGGCCTGGGGATGCGGTCTGAAGCTCCGCGGGGGCGCAGGACCTCTATAGCATTGTCTCTACAGGCACCAAATCGAAGCATTTGTGAAGTCGTGCGAATCCCCTGCGCTCTTCACCTCGGCTTCGATTGTGGGTTCCTAAAGGTCGAGCGCGACGCTGATGGCAATCTGTTCCGCGGAGTGCTGCGGTCAGCATTCCGAGGCTTGTTTGCTCACCACCTTCTCAGACCACGCCGCCGCGTC
The DNA here is from genome assembly GCA_963575745.1 of Prorocentrum cordatum. Lineage (NCBI taxonomy): Eukaryota > Dinophyceae > Prorocentrales > Prorocentraceae > Prorocentrum > Prorocentrum cordatum. The sequence continues at coordinate 341,197 of CAUYUJ010014860.1, read as the reverse complement.
TGCGTACCCCACTTTGGCCTAGAGCCTGAAGACAGCGAAAAGCACCGTGATTGGCCTGGAAGTCCAAGGGTCCAACTCTCCCCGGTCCGTGGTCTTGGGTATCAAAGGAGTGTAGCCTTTGTCCAGGTCGTGCGGCATTCCCCAGTCTTTTCCTCCTCGTTGAGAAGCGGTGCAAGATCATCGAAGACGCCAGGGTACCATTTGCCCAGACCACAGTACCGCAGGTGTCCAGCGGTCGAGTCCTGCCGCGCACGGGTTCGTCTGCCCCGCGGCCGTCGCCAGCATAGGTCCTATGAGGTCGTGGCACACCATCTCGCTGTATTTCAGCGCCGGTCGGAAGGTCTCGACAAACTCCTTGACCTTCTGAACGATCGTACTCCGTTCATCCAAGATGGCTTGTAGCTGCTGGTTCTTGTCTTCTGTGCATGAGCCATTCTTTAATCTGATGGCGGTACGTGTGCGGCCCCCCCCCTTTCTGAGGTACCTGTAGGCATCCTTGTGGTCAACCTGCAGCTTCTGCTTCCACGCCTTGATTCGCTCTGGCTTAGCACGTCGTTGCTCCACGTTGCGCGCTCGTGCTGCAGCGCCCGCACCAAGATGTCTGCCGCTGCCTTGCTCAGTGCGCGGTCTCCGAAAGCGCTCAGCCCTGCCTGGCCCTCCAGGGTGAGGCGCAGGTGCATCCCCAGACAATTCTTCTCGGTGGTCTCTGCTCGGTGCCCCATAGTGGTCATGCTGGCCAGCTCTTGCACCCGGTGTAGTGCGGCAGCGGGGCGTCCCTTGCTGAATCGCGGCTGCTGTGGCGGTCTGCCCCTTCGGGAGCACACTCAGTCTTCGCACTCGACTGCGTCCCCACTCCGAGGCTCTCGTCCGAGTTCCCGTCTTGCAGCAGCATCTGCTTCAGCACCGTCTCGCTGTTCTTGTAGCACAGATTCTTAAATTGTTTACTGCATTCACGCCGCGCGTTGTAAGGGTGGTTGCAAATTCGGCGCCCGTCCTTGGCACGGCGACCCCATGCCCAGCTGGTGGCGCTCTGCACTTCTGCCCGATGCCCGCCTTCTTGGGCATGTGCACTGGCTGCGGTGTCAAGGGTAATGCTAATCTCCAGGTGAAGCGCTAGATTCGGGGGCGGAAAAGAGGGTGGTGATGACTAGGGGGGGGGGGGTGGATATCATGGCGGGAGCCATGATATTTCCCCAGATTTCATGGCGCCCCTTTTTATTTCGTTACGTCCCTGGCCCCCCGCTGGGCCGCGCACATGCCGCCCCGTCATGATTTGCACCCCCCCCTCTTGGACACCCCCCTCTTGGCCGCTCCCGAAGGTGAAGCGCTAGATGTCGATCGTGTTCTGCTGCTCGGACTCCCCCAGTAAGGCTGAACTTGCGCATCGGCCGTGCGGCCGTGGCGTTGACCAGTGCCCAGTCGAGCCTCGCGCCTCTACCCTCCGTGCTCGTGGAGCCCTGCGCGCCGCGGGGTCACGATCTCGTGGCCGGGCGGCCGACTTTGGCCTGAGTGCTCGACGTGAGCCCCGAGGCAACAACAGAGCGCAGGAGGCGGAGGAGGACGGAAGCATACCCCCAGGCCTCCCAAGCAGGGCCCGAGCAGGTGGGGTCGGAGGCTCGCCGCCGCGTCGCCGATGCCTCGTCGATGCGGCTCGATGCGGAGCCTGCCTTTCTCCACGTGGAAAGCGTCGATGCGTGGGCGACGTGGCGCGATCCTGCGACCCCAGCTGCTCGGGCCCCACTTGGGGCCCTGGACGTACTCTCCCCTCGTCCTCATCCTCCCTGCGCTCTGTCGTTGCCCCGGGGCTTAGGCAGAGCGCTTGCGCTACAGTCGGCCGCCCAGCCGCGAGATCGTGGCCCCATTTGGGAGGACCCTTACGGTAAGGGCATTGGACAAGAAACCGCTGAATGAGGAGCACAGGGTCTGGAAGCCGGTGGAACACTGATCGAGGCTTGGCCATGGAGATCACCGCCGCCCTCGTCAGAGAATGAATCCTCGAGGGTCTGCAGTCTGCTGGGCATCTTCCCTGACGAACGCCTCGACCTCAGCAGGCGGCCGCCGCTTGCGGCTTCCAAAGGGGGGGCGCGTCGCAGCGGTGGTGCACGCCGCCTCGGGGCGCCACCGAGAACCACAGCCACAGCGCAGCGGGGGCTCTTCTGGAGGGCCCCTCGGGGGAGAGCCCGCCGACCTCGGCGTGCGCATCTTGGCCGTGGTTTATGGCTGACGTGGCCGTCCCTGGGCGCCACGTCGGCCAGGACCGGCACCGAGCTGCTTCCCGTGCTGCTGGCGGCTGCGGGCCTGCGCAGGGCGCAGCTCCAGAGGCGCGTCCCCGCTGCGGTGGTCGCCCGCTGCCCCACGCACTGCTCGACTGGGCGGCCCGCGGCAGCCTCCGCTCCGCGCCGCCGTCACCGCTCCTCAAGGGGCTGCAGGAGGTGATGGGCTTGTTTTCCACCACCACCACCATAACTAAGTTGGAGGTGGAGGGGGTCCTCCTCCTCCTCCTCCTCCTCCTCCTCCTCCTCCTCCTCCTCTTCGTCCTCTTCCTCCTCGTCCTCCACCTCCATCCCCCCTCCAACTTGTGGTGGTGGTGGTGGTGGTGGTGGTGGAAAACAGGCCCATCAGGAGGCAGCACGCTCGAGGAAGCGCACGCACGGACCTTTCGAGGAAGGCGTGGACTGAGGCGCGTGGGTCAGCGACGGGCCCCGCTTTTCCGTACGGCATCGAATCGGCGCGCTCCGTCGCCAGTTCGGGCGACGTTGGCGCCGCGTTTCGGCGGGTGCTCTCCCCGATCCGTGGGTCTGGCGCCCCCGCGCCAGACCCGCAGCATGTGCCCGACTCGAAGACAGCAATGGTGTGCACCCGCTTCAGCCTGCACGGCGTTCAACAGAAATGGCGATGAAGGAAGAGCACTGGGCCTAGATCAGGCACATGTGCGTGCTCGAATGGTGCGCATGTCATAGACACGGTCTCCCCTTCCGGCTCTTCCTCCTCATCCTCGCCCTCCATCCTCCTCCCCCCCTGTTTTTCTTACTCTCTTTTGGTGCTCCCGGCCCCTCCTCCTTTTTACCTCCTCTTTTCTCCACTTTCCCTCCTCCCTTCGCCTTTCTATCTCCACCCTCCTCCCATCGCCTCCCTCCCTTCGTCCTCCTCCCTGCTCCCGCTTCTTTTCCACTTCCATTTTCCCATATTTCTTTCACGTCCCATTGGGGAGGGAGGAGAAATGAGGAGGATGAGGAGGAGGAGGAGGAGGAGGAGGAGGAGGAGGAGGAGGAGGAGGAGGAGGAGGAGGAGGCGGAGGCGGAGGCGGAGGAGGAGGAGGAGGAGGAGGAGGAGGAGGAGGAGGCGGTAGAAGAGGAGGAGGAGGATGGACGGAGGAGGGAGGGAGGAGGGAGGAGGAGGAGGGAGGAGGGAGGAGGGAGGAGAGGGAGGAGGAGGAGGAGGAGGAGGAGGGAGGAGAGGGAGGAGGGAGGAGGGAGGAGGGAGGAGGGAGGAGGAGGAGGAGGAGGAGGAGGAGGAGGAGGGAGGAGGAGGAGGAGGAGGAGGAGGAGGAGGAGGAGGAGGAGTTGGAGGATTTGGAGGAGGGAGGAGGAGGGATGAGGAAAGAGGATAGCAGCCTTCCGAGACCAGCCTGCTCCCCCATCGTCACTCTGTCTTTCCGTCCTTCACTACCTTTCATCAGCCTGCTCCTCCCTCCTTCGCTTCCTCCACTCTTTCGTCCACTCCCTCTCCCCTCCCTTCTTTCTTCTCCTTTCTCCCTACCTCCCACCTCCTTTATCTCATCTCTCTCGTGCTCTTTCCTCACTCTCCCCCTTCTCTCCCTTCGTTTACTCCCTCATTCTCTTCCCGCTCTCTCTCTCTCTCTCTCTCTCTCCCTCAGTCCTTCCTTCTTCTTTCCCCCCTCCTTCCATTCTTCACTCCCTCATCCCCTCCTTGGTTCTGCGGTCTTCTCGTCCAGGCCTTACAGGGTCGCTCAACTTCTCCCTTCCCGCATACCCTTCGGTAAGGCCGTTGTCGCACTGCTGCAGCGGTGTGGCGGAGCGCTGGACAAGAACCCCTCAGCTGAATACGCACCTCGAGGTGTGGTTGTGGTTGTGGTGTGGTGTGGTTTATAAGTGAGTGTGTGTGTGTGTGTGCGTGTTCTGCGTTTCCAGGCTTGTCACGCGGCTTTAAATGAAACATCAGAAATTCGGAGCGTAGTCCGCCATCGTCTTCAACCGGTAGCTGGCCTCTTCAGCGCGTCGGGCGACAAAAAGTGCGCGTGTGTTTTGGGAAACAGAGGAGGCTGTCACAGCGCATGCTTTCTGTGCGTGCTAACCACCAGCCCCATGTGCGAACTACGGACTCGGACCCCCTTCCGACTTCGACATGTGTATGCGTCCCTGAGACGGGACCAGCGTTGTACTGCACTCCTCTTTCCATCCTTCCTCGTCGTGCCACCTCCCTTCATTCTTCATTCACTGCTGCCTCCTCTCCAGCTTCATTCCCGAACCGGTGCTTCCATCGAGGGCCTCTCACTTGCATCGTGTAGCCCTCTCTGGCGCCGTAGAACTGACCAGTACCAGGTTGACTCGTGTGAGCGTGAGCCCAGTTGGTGCCTGTTCTTCCGTCAGGCATGTTCATGGGCGTGTTGGGCGCTGTGGCTCGGGCGGCGCTCTTCCACAGATGCCACACTCTCGTTATTCATCGGGCTGTTTCGGACGCTGCGGTGAGCTTGATGCACGGAGCACGCACCCCTCGCAGGTGGGAGAGCACCCCCTCGAAGCACAGCTGGCTTGGCACCCAGAACGGCCCCCATGCATCTGCTCGGACCTGCGTGCGCTCGAACCCGAGAGCGCGCGAAGCCCGCGCGCGCGTGGATCTGTGACTACGCGCACGTACATTCACAACATATGTGTGACAGCACGCGGGATGGTACGAGTATTGTTTCCATGGGACAGCGCTTGCGTGCATGCTTCTGCGCATGATGTGTTCAGCGTGGGGCCCTCTCCCTGCATGCTGCCAAGCCCGTTGCCAGGACGGCACTGGGAAGATCTCGCCAGAGAACCTCAAAGTGCGAGGGGCAGTGCGCGATCTCGCTGGCGATCTCCACGGGGGTTCATGCGCTCGGCCGTTTTTTGCTCGTTCGTGCCCAGGATGATGTGCTTGTTTTCCCCCACCACCACTATAAGTTGGAGGGGGGAAGGAGGTGGAGGACGAGGAGGAGGAGAACGAAGAGGAGGAGGAGGAGGAGGAGGTGGAGGAGGAGGAGAAGGAGGAGGACCCCCTCCCCCTCCAACTTATGGTGGTGGTAGTGGTGGTGGTGGAAAACAGGCCCATCACAGGATTTCTGTTGTACCCGCGCCAGCTCGCACGCGCGCGCGGGGACGGGCCGCCCGCCCAGCGGCCGGTTGGAGGAGAGCGCCGCCGTCGCCTGCGCCCATTTCGTTCCAAGACGGGCCAAGAGGGGCCTAAGAGGAGGAGGAGGAGGAGGAGGAGGAGGAGGAGGAGGAGGAGGAGGAGGAGGAGAAAAATGAAGAAGAATAATAAACATAAGAATAGTAATACTACTAATCATAATATTACTAATCGAAATACGAATAATAATACTACTACTAATAATCATACTACTACTAATATTAATACTAATACTAATAATAATAAGAATAAGAATACTAATAATAAGAAGAATAATAATAATAAGAAGAATAATAATAAGAACAATAATCATACGAATAATAATAATGATAATAATCATAATAATAATAAGATGAGGATGAGGAGGAGGAGGAGGAGGAGGAGGAGGAGGAGGAGGAGGAGGAGGAGGAGGAGGAGGAGGAGGAGGAGGAGGAGGAGGAGGAGGAGGAGGAGGAGGAGGAGGAGGAGGAGGAGGAGGAGGGAGGAGGGAGGAGGAGGAGGAGGAGGAGGAGGAGGAGGAGGAGGAGGAGGAGGAGGAGGAGGAGGAGGAGGAGGGGGGGGCAAGCTGGGACAAGAGGGCCCCCAATCGCCAAATGATCGCTCCAAGACGCCCAAGATGGCCCCAAGATGGCCCCAAGATGGCCACAGAGGGCGCCCAAGTCGGCTCAAGAGGCCTCCAAGAGCACCCCCATACTTGCCCCAAGAGGCCAAAATCGTCCCATTCCCGATGGGAAACGTACATTTTCAGCATATACGTTTTTTCGGTCCTCACGGCGTTGAAGACGGCCCAAGAAGCCCCCAATATTACCCCAATGCAGCCCAAGAGGCCTCCAAGAGGGCCCCAAGACGGCCCAAGAGAGCCCCTCCGTAGCCATTTTGGCTCAAGCAGTCTTGGTCATGATCCTTCTCTCGTTCCCCGACACTGACTCCATACATGCACTTTTTGATGCCGATTCGCACATTGGTGGTGCTCGCCGCCGCGGTGCTGTACGCGAGCTCCGTGACCGTTGCGTTGAAGGTCGCGGCCGGCAGTGTCCAGGGTGAGCCTCTCTCAGATGCGTTCGACGACTTCTACGTCGACGAGCCCTCGGAGGGGATGCCTGCATCGGGATCCCAAGAGGGAAGTTTTATGGTAAGAGGCTTACGACCAGGGGTTGCCCGTGAGTCGTGGGCGAACGGGTCCAAGTCCCGAGCGGGTTGTGCCCGAATGCGTTTTTTTTCGTGGTTTGGCGTTGCTTTCGCCCGTGGATGTAGCGATATGCAGAGGAGATGTTCGCGTGGTGTGACGTGCGTCCTGTCTGGATACGCATGTGCGTTGTTCGTGGTGAAGTTTTGTTGTGTGTTGAGGGCCGCCCAAGGCGATCCAACGTGGCCGAGGCATGGGCATCGCCCACTCGCGACGGCTCTTTCCCCTTTTGCGGACCCCAAGCCGTCGGCGAGCTGGGAGAATCGCATGCTGATCGCCAAGAACAAGAAGTTTGCTGTTGGCACCCTTCCACCCTCTGCCCCTCTGGAATGCAGTTGTGCGCTTTTGATCGCCGTTTGGACTGCAGGGGGACATCCGCACCATGTCGTTGCCCCTTCTCTCCCCCCTCCTCGGTCTTCCCCCCCCCCCCCCCCCCCTTTGGGTGCGCTTTACCGAATGTGCAGCTTGCGTGGATGCCGGCGCTCACGAGTTCAACTCTCTAGCTATTTGTCGCCCGTGACGAAAGGTCACCGGTGCCATCGGAGGTCATTAGATTGCTCGCTCGCGTGGTGATTCATGGAGTTTGGGTTCTCTGGCGCGGGAAAAAAAAAACAAGAAGTTTGCCTTCTGCTACATCGAAAAGAACGCGTGCACGCAGGTCAACTTTCTGGTGAATGGCTTGAACGGGATGCCGACTAGGGACCGGATACCGTTTTGGAAGTCCAATTCGGATGGCGTGCACAAGGGATATCTAAAGACGAATAACGTTTCCCAAGCAGACGGCTGGCGCATGTCAATTTTCGTCCGCGAGCCGACAGAGTGGTTCTTGTCCGCCTATCTGTCAAAATGTGATGCTTGGGAATACGGTGGGGTTGACTGCTTGGGCCCTCGGATCACAGATCTGACCATAAGCCAGAAGGTTGATTTGTTTGAGAAGACGGTTGTGGAGCTGCTTCCGACATACATGGCCAAAAGTCGGGAGAAAAGCGGTTCAATGGCCACTACGACCCACAGCACTCTTTCTGCGGCGGCCGAAAATTGAGCGAGTACAACTTTGTGGGAGTATTGGCGGGCTCGCCAGGCAACATCCACGGACAGGTGAAGCGCATGCTGCAGGAGCACGCCCGCGTATCTCCGAGCGCCAGGGTCATGCGTCTCTCAGACCAGCTGCTCCCGACCACCTCAAAAGCGGGCCACGGGGCAAACACTTCAGATCTGACGAAGACTTTCTACCGGAACCGCACGATCCTCCAGATGGTCATGGAGCAATTTGCGGCGGACTACGACTGGGCCGGTCCCGCAGTTAATGCGGCCTGGGCGCAATCGCGCCGTGCCGCCTCGCCCGATGACTCCGCGCTGGAGCCTCAGGCGAACCCGACAGCGAGCCCAACCGCAGGCCCGACGGCCAGCCCCACGGCAAGCCGGACCACCAGCGCGACAGCGCCCCCATCGACGGTGAGGGCGATAGGTGATCTTCACCTCACCAACCTGTTCGGACAGCGATTCGACCTCCACCAGAAGAGATGGCACACGCTGGTGCGGGTTCCGCGGGGCGCCCAGCGCAAGTCCGCCCTTCTGAGCGTCGAGGCAGAGGCGCGGCAGATGGGTGCGGCGTGCGCGGACGTGTATTTCCAGTCGATGAACCTTACCGGGAGATGGGTTGGCGCCAAGGGCCGTGTCTTCAGCGCCAGCAGTGTCGATACGAAAAAGTACCGGCGTTGGTTGCGATACGGCAGTGTGGAGTTGAAGGTCGTGCATGGCCATACCCAGAGTGGCATCGTCTACCCGAATATATTCGCACGCAATTGATGGCGTGTAGGCTATGTCGTGAGCGGTATTTTCGGCATGGACGACCACACCTCGGCAGTTGCGTCCAGTCAGACGTGCCGGAAGACAATCAGCTTGTGGAATTGTAGACGGGCCTGAGATAGCCTCCACCACATCAGCTCCTCCTCCACCTCCTCTTACTCCTGTTTCTTCTCCTCCTCCTCCTCCTTGTCCTCTCGTTACTTTCTGGCGCCTGAGGGTACGGGCTCCGGAATCCCTCTTTCTTCTGTGCCCGCCTGGCGCTGGGTGGCGTCGCCAATGCAGTGCGGTATCCGCAACAAAAAAAGACGGCCCAAGAGAGCCCCAAGACGGCCCAAGAAGCGCCCAAAACAACCCAAGCGCGCTTGAAAACGGCCACAAAAGGGCCCATGGGTGCGCTTTCCATCCGGCCCTTCGGGCTCCAGAAAGAGTTCCATGAGATTTCTCAAAACGGCCCCTTGGAGCGCAATTCAGCAGCGTGAAATCGACCCTGCCACCCGAAGACGGCCCCCTAACCGCCAGCATGGCCCCGAGAGATTTCCAAGATGCCTCCCAGGAACACCCGAGGGGTCACCCAAACACCACTCAGAAGCATCTGGAGGCTCCCATGCAGGCCCCAAGCTCGACAAAAAAAATCCGAAAGGCCTCCCACGAGACACCACACAACTTGTCAAAGTGGCCTCCAGTTTACGACCAAGCTTGGCGGCGAGACGGGCCAAATGCCAGTGGGCATACATGTGTGTATGTATGTATGTATGTATGTATGTATGTATGTATGTATGTATGTGTATATATATATATATATATATATATATTGCACATACGCATATATATACACACATATAAGCACATATATATATAGATATATATATATATATATATATATATATATATATATATATGTACATCTGCCGATGTATCTGTGTGTAGATAGGTAAATGTGCATGTGTACTTTCCGCGAGGGTCGCGAGATGGACTCTAGGTATGGGGTATGCATCAGGCAACAACTCTTGACAATACTGGCCCGTTCATTTAACACTTGGGCTTTCGCAGTGTAGGACGTGAGTTCCGTGGGCGTGGCTAGAACCTAAGCGCGCGAAGCGCGCCCGCGTGGTTCCAGTTACACATATGTAAACACATGTATTGTTTCTCGTGACAGTTACACACCTTTGCTTTGAATCGTTCTTCGGCGCATACCGTTGGACTGATGCATCAGGACGTCACACACGAATCTTTTCAAGCAAAAACATTGGGAATGGCAGGTGGTGCTCGGCGAGAAGACGCCGCTGGACGAGTTCATGCGGGAGGCAGACACGGACCAGGAACCCGGAGATGCACCTGGGGAGGGCGCAATGTTCCCCATGCGCCGCTTCTGCCCTGGGGAGCCCTGCCGCGCTGCAGCGCCCCTGGTGGTCTGCTGTGCAGCGACGGGCCGCCCTCGTCCCTGCCTCTCGGCCCAGCTCTGCTGCCAAGGGCCAGGTGCGGCCGGACCACTCCCTAGCAAACCGACCCCTTCGGTGATGACCCACTCGCCTCGCTCCGAGACGTGGGCAGGCGGCCAGAGAAGAGCCTCGAGCGTGATTTGGCTCGTCACGGAAGGGGCTCGTCACAGAAGGGGTCGGTTGGGCCGCGCCCGAAAATCGATGCCTTTCCATCGCCATCTCCGTCCCCATCGTGGGGACGGAGATAGAAGAGGAGCGCATGCCCCGTGGCCCTTGGTAGGGGCTACCCCAACCCCCCACGATTTCTGAGGGGGAGGGTGGGGTTCACTTCGTTCGGGGGTAGGGTTCGCATGTGGCCCCCTACTTGGGGGCCCGGCCGGGCAGCCCATCGCGCCTTGCCGGGTGCAGGACGGGTACATCTCCTATGCCGAGTTCATCGCTTACCTCCGGACTGGAAAGGCGGACTCGGAGACGGACGCGCAGGCACCGATTCGAGGAGGCTGAGGAGGAGGAGGAGGAGGAGGAGGAGGAGGAGGAGGAGGAGGAGGTGGAGGAGGAGGAGGAGGAAAATGAGGACTTCACTGAACATATTGGGCGCGGCTGCGAGGGAGTGAACACCACACCCTGCCATGGTTGAGATGCTGCGGCGACCCCGTAGAGCTCGTCTCACCACGCACGACACGAATAGCCTCAAGGAAGAGACTCCCAGCTGCTGAGCAGGAGCACATCGCAGGGCCAACCCCGAATCCGCGCCCTGGCTGGGTGCCCAGACACGCCTCCCAGGCCTGCGCAAGCGGGGGAGGACCTGGCTGCTCGTGGTCGCTGGCGCCGCGTGTGCGCCAGTCCGCTGCTTCGCGCGTGGCTCGCCTCCACCCCTTGGCGCCACCGACAGCAAACGCTCACCCACCTTCCTGGCCATGCTGTAGCGGGCGACGCAGCACGCGATGCGGAGGCGGCGACCCCCCCTCACCCCTTGGCGCCACCGACGTCAAACGCTCACCCACCTTCCTGGCCGTGCTGTGGCGGGCGACGCGGCGTGCGATGTCGAGGCGCATCCCCCCCTCACCCCCTGCGCCGCCGACGTCGAACGCTCACCCGCCTATGGCCATGCTGTGGCGGGCGACGTGGCACGCGATGTCGAGGCGCCCTCGCTGGGAGGCATCGGCGCTGGAGAGACCCCGGCACCTCCGACTGCTCGGCTGGGGCTCTGGAGGGGCGGCGGTGGTCCGTCGTTCTCTGAGGCCAGGTTGTCTTGGCTCGCATTTGTGCAGGCCGGTCGTCCAGGCACGCAGCACGCAGCGCCGTCGCCGAGTCGCTCGCCGAGTTGTGGTCGCGGGAAAAGCTCAGGCTCCGTCGGGCCCGCCGTGCTGCTTCCCCCCTGCCAGCTCTGGCGCCTGGGTCGGTGGTGCCGACAGGGGGGGTGTCTGCCACAAGGGGTGGGGGCAAGCATCGGTCCCGACTCGCCCGTTCCTTGCGGATCGGGGCCTGTGTGCCCCAGCATGCCCAGAAACGTCGTGTTCAGGGTGGTGTCGGGGTTTACCTTCTGGAGCCTCGTCAGCTGTACAGTGTGGTAGCGGAATGAACCTAAGGGAGCTTCGGCCAGTTGCGGGGGTTGGCTTCTCCTCTCTGCTCCCTCCTCCCCCTCTAGCTCGCAAGGAGCGTCGGTGTGCGCAGCGTGCCGCGACAGCAAAGGCCAAGACAGTGGTAGTGCTTAGGCCCTCGAGGATCAGCGTGGCGGATTTCGTTTTGTTTCCCGAGTGCGCAGGACACTCCAAGCGAGTCCAGACCTCAAGCGGCCGTCAGTCGGCCCGAGCTCGACGTTCGCTGTCGATCGTGGAAGAAAGAACGCGATCATCGCCCCACTCTTCATCGCGTTGCGGGTTCAGGGCGCATCGCCGCCTCTCACCTGCCTGTTGGCTGCCCCAAGCACGTGGAGAAGCTAGCGGGGCGGGTGGACGTGGCACTGGGGGTGAGAGACGGACAGTCCGGCCCGTGTCTTTTCCTGGCTTGGTCTAGTGTTTGTTTCTCGGCCCGCCCCGTGGTCCGAATAAGAGTTGCGGCGGCCCGCACAACCGCGCTGGCGAATGTCCCCGGACCTGCTCCTTCAACGTGCCACTTTTACGCCTGGGGCGGCTGCCTCTCCCCGCCGGGCGCTGCCTGCGCCCCGCCCCCCTCTCCCGCCTCGCCTGGTGGCCTTCGCCCTTCCCTCGCCGCCGCCCTCCCTTCTCCTGGGGCTGCCCGGTCCGTTCTCGGCGTCCCTGGCAGGCCGGCCTGGCACGCGCCGCCTCCGGGATGCCTTGCAGGTCACCCGCGACAAAGGGACATCCACGGTGCCTGTCCGCCGCCCTGTCTCCCCCAGCCCGGCACCCGCTTCGTGCCCTCTCGGTGCCCCTTTCGCCCTGCCTGGCCTGCGGGCCGACCCCTCTTCCGAGGTGGTCCCACGCGGGCCTTCCCCTCCTGGGCTGCCACGCAGGTCGCTTGTGACCTCGGCTCCCCTGGGCCCCGCGCTGCACCGCTCTCGCCTCCTGCGCTCCCGCCTCTCCGCGCCGCCGCCCTCATCTCCCGGGGCCGCCCCGCCCAGTCTGGGCGTCCCTGGCAGGCTGGTCCGGCGTGCTCTGCCTCAGGGGTGCCCTGCAGGTCACCCGCGACCTCGGCATCCACGGCGCCTGTCTGCCGCGCTGTCCTCCACGGCCCGGCACTCGTGTGCTGCGCCCTCTCCGCCCCCCCCTTCGCGCCTTGCCTGGTTTTCAGGCCGGCCCCTCCTCTGAGGCGGTCTCACGCTGGCTTTTCCTTCCGGGTTGCCTCGCAGGTCACTTGGTGGTCAGCCGCGCTGGCGACGCACTCACCAAATTGCCCCCTTGCGAGGGCGACGTGCACGTTCGAGAGGACGGCTGGCCTTTTCGGCGGCCGACGCACGGGCGGCGCACGGGCGACGAATGCGCGACGCACCTCTTTTCGCGAAGGGGGGGTTGTCAGCACGCCGGTCGTCTTACTGGGCCTTAACACTTGTGACTTCGGCTTCCCCGGGCACCTCGCTGCGCCGCTCTCGCCTCCAGCTCCTGCTGGGCCTCTTCCCCCCCTGGGCGACTGCCTCTGGCAGCCGCCCCGCCCACCTACCATTCAGTCGGGCGTGCCCCCCTACAGGGGGATCTTCGACGAAAAATAAGGAAGACCCCCAAATACACCAAAAAGGTAACAACAAAATCCTTCAAATATTCCCGATATTATTTTTTGTTTCGTTTTGAGTCTTCTTGGGGTATTTTCATTTTTCGTCGATAGCCCCCCCTGTAGGGGGACAGGCCCGACTCAAGCCTACCCCCCAGCTGTCGCCTCGCCGCCGCTGGCCCTGCCCCCGGCGCCCCCCCGCCGCTGCCCAGCCCCTCTCTCGGCGGGCCCGGCTCCCCCCTTCCCTCTTGCCTTATGTCGGGCATGTCCCCCCACAGAGGGTTTTTTCGACGAAAGATCAAGAATACCCCCAAAATAGTCAAAACATAGTCCAAAAATCGTATGGGGATTATTTTTGGAATATGTTGTGACTTTTTTGGGGTATGTTTTGGGTATGTGTTGGATTTTTGGTTGGAAATCCTCTTGTAGGGGGACGCTCGACATAAACTTACGCCCTATCGCCAGCGCGTGGCTCTGCCGAGCCGCCGACGCAAAAGTGTGCGGGTGTGCGTGTGCGTCGCATGGTCGTTTTCTATGCGGGCTTCCGCTGGCCAGGCTTTCCGACCGCTCCGCCTCAGTTTGGTGATTTCGTCGGCTTTGTGTGGCAGGCGGGGACGTGTGGAGAAATCGCCCAATTTGGGTCTCTCCTTTGATTTTCTTTCCCATTTTTTGTTGCATCTCCATCTCTCTCTCGCCCCTTGTTTCCGTTTTCGCTTTGACTTTGACTGTGTGTCTGTCATGTCTGCCTGTCTCTTTTTGGCCTGCCTGCCTGTTTGTATGTGTCGTGTGTGTCAGCGTCTGCGGGTTTGCGCGCGTGTGTGTGTGTGTGTGTGTGCGTGTGCGTCTCATGATCGTTGTTCCTCGCGGCCGCCGGGACCCCGCGGGCCAGGTTTTCCGACCTCTCCGCCCTTTTCTTGTAATTTCGTCGGCTTTGTGTGACGGGGGGGTCGCCTGGGGAAATCACTCAATTCGGGTTGTGCCAGTTTTTTCTGTTTCCCTCACCCTTTTTTGTGTCTCTTTTTTTTTGTTTCTCTCTCTCTCTCTATTTTCTCTCTCTCTCTCTCTCTCCCTCTCTTTCTTTCTCTCTCTGTCTCTCTCTTTTTTTCTCTCCCTCTCTCTCTCTCTCTCTCCATTTCCTCCGTTTCCGCATTGCCTGCCTGTCTGTCAGTCTGCTCAGCCTGTCTACCTTTTGCCCGCCTGCTTGTCTGTCTGTGTCGGGTGCGTCAGCGCATGTTTGTGTGTGTGTGTGTGTGTGCGTGTGCCCGCGCGTGTGCGTTTCATGATCGTGTTTTGTTTTGCCGCTGTGGCCCCGCGGGCCAGGTTTTCCGACCATTCCGCCCGAGCTTGGTGATCTCATCGGCTTTGTGTGGCGGGAAGGATTCATGGGGAGATCACCAAATTAAGGTCTCTCTCTCTCTCTCTCTCTCTATGTTTCTTTGTCCCTTTCCCATTTGTTTTTCTTTCCTTCTTTCTTTGTTTCGCTCTCTTTCCCTTCTCCCTCTCCCCCCTCTCTCCTTTTTCGCTTTGCCTGCCTGCCTGTCAAGCCTGCGTGTCGTGTCTACCTTTTGCTTGCCTGTCTGTCTGTCTGTCTGTGCTAGGTGCGTCAGCGTATGTGCGTGTGTGCGTGTGTGTTTTCTACGCGGCCCGCGGGCCAGGTTTCCTGACCACTCCGCCCTAGTTTGGTGATTTGTTGTCTTTGTGTGGCAGTGGGGATGCGTTGAGGAATCACCGAATCAGGGTCTCTCCCTTCGCTTTTCTGTTTCCCTCATCTTCTGGTTCGTTTGTTTGATTGTTCTCTCTCTCTCTCTCTTTCTTTCTCTTTCTCTCTCTCTCTCTCTTTCTCTTTCTCTCCTTCTCTCTCTCCCTCACTTTCTATCCGCCCTCTCTCTCTATCCGTTTTCGCTTTGCTTGTCTGTCTGTCTAGTCTGCCTGTCTCGCTTTTGCCTGCCTGCCTCTCTGTCTGTGTCGGGTGCGTCTACGTACGCGTGCGTGTATGTGTGTGTGTGTGTGCGTCTCGTGGTGGTTTTCCCATGTTTTTCTAAATCCCTCTCTCCCTCTACATAAAGACAATAATTCACATGCCATTTTTTATGTTTTACAATGGTTTGTTATGGTTATGTTTCTCAGCCGCTAGCTTCATTTTTTCGTTCCTCTGTCTCTATCTGTCTCTCTCTCTCTCTCTCTCTCGCTCTCCGACGCTTTCTCTTTATTATAGGCTTTGTTGTGTGTTTCTCTTTCTCTCCTTTTCTCATTACCTGTGTCTCTCTCTCTCTCTCGCTCTCTCTCTCTCTCTATTTATGTCCTTCATGGCCTCTTATCTGTATTTGGCACTCTCTCTCACCCTCGCCGTATTTCTCGCTCTCCCTCGCTTTTTTTTGTTGTTTTCTTCTCTCTCTCTCTCTCTCTCTTAAAGCGTGACGCGGTTCGCCCTAATTTTGTTATTTAGGGCCTGGGCTGAGTCCACAGGGCAACCGGCAGAAATCACTGTTCTAGGTCGGTGGTTGCCTGCGAGCAGATGGCGCGCGCAGGTGGTTCGACCTCATTTGGTGATTTCAGACTTGCTCGGAGGCTACTGGGAAACTGGTAGATAACAGCGTTTTGTGTTGGTCGTTGTCTGTAAACAGATGGCGTGCACAGGTGGGCCCACCTAGTTTGGTGATTTTTGGTTTGTTTGGAATCGCACCAGCAACCGGCAGAAATCAAAGCTCCAGGTCGGGCGGTGTCTGCCAAGAGATGGCGTGCACACGGTGCCCGATGTCATTCGGTGAGTTTGGGTTCGTTCGGAGCCAATCGAGCAATCGGCAGACACCCATATGCTTGGCGTCATCTGCCACGCCGGGCAACGGGCCTCCTTCCTCGTGGTTCCTCCCTTCCCTCCTCCGTCTCCTTCTGCTCTTGCTGCGTTTTCCAATGCTCGGGGCGCCCGCCGCTCGGCGGCGGCGGGGCGCGCCGAGCTTGGCGTCACCCGCAGTGTCGGGCAGGGGCCTCCTCTTCCTGCATGCCTCCTCCTCTTCGCATTCCTCCTTCTCCTCTTCCGCCTCCTCCATATGTCTTGTTTTCCCATGCTCGGGGGGGGGTCCAGGCTTGGGCCTTTCCCCTTCCAGGGTTGGGCTACGGGCAACCCTTTGCAGGGGTGGGCTGTTCCCTTTCCAGGGTTGGGACTTTTCTTTTTCGTTTTCGGCTTTCCGGTGCTCCGCCCAAACTTTCCAGGGTTGGGACACCGACCCTCCTCCTCCTCCTCCTCCCCCTCCTCCTCCTCCTCCTCCTCCTCTTCCTCCTCCTCCTCCTCGTTCTCCTCCTCGTCCTGCCCCTCGTCGTCCTCGTCCTCCGCCTCCTCCTCTTCTCCCCCTCGTCCCCGTGCCCCCTCCTCCCCGTCCTCCCCCATCCCTCTTGCCACACCTCCTCTTCGTGCCTTTTTTTCCCCGCGTGGAGCTGACAGATCAGCGCGTTTGCAGCTGGTGCGACCAGGGTGGGGAATAACAGGGGGAGAGGCGAAGGGGAGGCTCGACAGCGCGGCCGTGAGTGGTGCCAGAATGGCAACGGAAGGAGAGGGGGGTGGAGGAGTGGCGCCAAAATGGCAGCGGAAGGAGAGGGGGGCGGGTGGAGGGTGACGAGGCAGGGGTGTGTGGGTGCGCTATGGTCGCGCGTGTTGGCGCGCGCCTGCCGCACAAGGCTGCGAAGGCCGGTTCGGCCCAGTTCGTCGTCGTCGTCGTCGTCATCGCCCTCGTCGTCGTAGTATACGTTGTTGGGTTTTTATTGTTACCCCACGTCTCATCATCTAGCCCACGCTCTTTTCCTGTGCTCTTAGTGGGTTTGCTGACAAACATCGCGAGTTATTTTGAAGCGCTGCTCGTTCGGCAGCGGTTGGGCCATAGTTCTGGATAGCGCGCGAAGTGCGCTTCAGCATCGTGGCACTCCATGCATTTTCAAGAGTCTGCTCGCATGGGGAATCGCCCCGCAGCGTTGTTTGTCTGAAGCTCATGAGAAGAGGAGAAGCAGGAGGCACCGACGGTAAACACTGCAGCACGATAGGCGACAGATGAATGGAGCCATCTGGAGATGTATTGGAACAATTGGACTGGGCTGGAATCTTTCGGCGGGATCCCAAACATGCGCAATTGGGTTTGGGTCCTCTGCAGGCGAGCTCTCTCATTCAAGAGCGTGTGTGTTGGTGTGTGCGTGTGTGTGCGTGTGTGTGCGTGCGTGCGCGTGCGTGCGTGCGTGCGCGCGTGTGTGTGCGCGTGTGCGTGTGCGTGTGCGTGTGCGTGTGCGTGTGCGTGTGCGCGTGTGTGTGTGTGTGTGTGTGTGTGTGTGTGTGTGTGTGTGTGTGCGTGTGCGTGCGTGTGTGTGTGTGTGTGTGTGTGTGTGCGTTTGTGTGTGTGTGTGTGTTTGTGTGTGTACACGTGCGTGTGCCACCGCCTGGACGCAGAGCAACAGGCTGTCGAGGTAACATCGCGTGTGTGTGTGTGTGTGTGTGCGTGTTTGCGTTGTGCGTGTGTGCGCGCAGAAGATCAACGGCAGCAGGCGTAGAGCGAAGCAGCACAACCCCGCAGGTGCACAGGCTGATCGATTCCGAGCTCAACAAGTCACTCAAGTCACACGAAGTGCACGGGCGAATAAGGATATTATCATGTATTTGCTGACCGTTCCATGTGATTCGCTCCGTTCTGTGATATGCCTCTATTCTGTTAGTGTTGTTTGTACTGCTGTCCCTTTCTCGTGTGTTGACGACCGGTGTCCTCCACCGTGCCTCATCGTGCTTCTCTGCAGACATGTTCCCATTCTTTGTTTGGATATTCGCTATCGTCTGGCCAGTACGGTTCTGTCTTCAGAGGCCCTCCTTCCAGGACCCAGAGGGGCTTGTGGCATGTCCTCTGCTTCATCCTAGGAGGTACTGATGCGGCGAGTGGGCGCTGGGAGAGTCACCAAAGGGGAAGGATCTGAAGGAGGTGGGTTGTCTTTTCGGGCCTGGCTGCTCTAATCCTTTGCTCTTCATCCACGCTCTGTCGCCGCACCCGCTCCGACGGCTGACAGCCATAGAAATGGGGCAGGGCGCAGCGACAGGGGCCGAGACGCCCCAGACGATCAAACCTCGTGCATGTCCATATTTCCTCTTCCTCCTCCTCCTTCCCCTCTCCCTTTCTCTTCCCCTCTCCCACTTCTGCCCCTACCGTAGCCGTTTTGGCTCGAGCGTAGCCGGTCTGGCTCAGGTGTTGACCCGAGCCTGCAGCAGCTTGCATCTTCGGCGTGGCTACGAGCTGCTGCGCTCCAGCGTCTCGGCGGGCCCTGTGGGGCCCCAGTGCTTTTCTCTCGCCCCTGCGCAGGGGCCTCCGTGGATGACGGCGGGCCCGTGCTCCCCGGCCCACGACGGCCCTTCTCGACGTGCGGAGGCTGCGGGCTCAACACCATTTGGGCCTCGAGGATCATGATGTTCTAGCCTACTTTAGCCCTGATCACCATCGTGAATTTCCAGCACCCAGAAAACACCCCCAAACTCGAGGGTGTTCACGTGCCGGGCCCTGGGAGACTCTTTCGACACTGTTTCGACATTGTGCTCGAATTTTTTTCTGGGATGTGGTACGTAAGTAGGATGGGAACACCATAGCTCGAGGATCCAGTGCAGGTGTGGACGGGCAGCGCCTGCTCGGGTCATTAACGCAGCCCGCCAGCACGCCAAGAAGGCCATGACGATCAATAATGGCAACGGTACTCGGACGACTCCTGCTGGAAGGCGTCCTGCTGGCGGTGGCCCTTCTCGTGAGGATGAGCTGCAGCGGCAGCTGGATGAGTTGCAGAGGCGCTACGGTAAACTCATCAGTACCCCCTCGTCTAATTATGAGCACTTCCAAGGGGGAGGATGAGGAGAATCGGTTGCGCGACAGTATCAAGTTTCAAGGGCTTCGAAGCCGCGGTCCAGGCAGTGGAGAAGCTTGGGGGAAGCGGCCCGAGGCCAAGCAGAGTCTGACAGATCCTCTGCAGGAGGCGCGCAAGGCCTTGGGCGGCCTGCAAGTCTGCCCTCACGCAACACACCGTCACAAGCTCGCCGGGGCCGTGGCCAAACAGAAGGACCTGGGGGCCGACATCAACGAGCAGTTGCATGTTATTCAGCAGGCCACTGAGAAGCTCGACTCCTCACGTCCACAACATAAGGCGTGCGAGCTGGAGACTGCGGATCTGACTCGTCAACTTGTTGCTAACCTTCCTGGTGCCAATCCCCGCCTTACATTTTGACGGCCTGGTACATGCATGGTGCTGTGAAGGATGCAATGCGTGGCTTTGTGGAATCATAAGTTTTCAAAACAAAAGTACTTCGAGGCGTTCGGGGAACAGCAGATGCGCGCGGCCATGGCGGCATCTTCGGCTTCCGCGCCGTCCTCTTTGCCATCTTGGTCGTCGCCTTCGTCCTCCGAATCTTGCCACCGCCAGGGACAGCGGTACCGTAGTTCCAATGTCGTCTTGGGCGCCGTCTTGGGAGTTGGCTCTGGTCCTGAGAGCGTCTTGTGCTCTCTTGGGGTATCTTGGGGATTCTGGGGCCACCTCGGAGCCATCTCGGGCAATGTTGGGGCTTCTGTGTCCGTGGGCTATCCCGGGCGATCTTGGTGGCATATTGGGGCCGCTGGGGTCATCTGTGGGCTACTTTGGGGGAATATCGCGGCCATATCTAGGTCTCTGAAGAGACACCTTGGACTAGCCTGGGTGTCAAGCAGGGCGGCAGGCAAAACACGTATGAGCCAGCATGTTCTTCAATGTGTTTGGTCTCTTTTGATTCCCCGTCCACCTCTCTCCGTGGCTGTTGCCCTCTTGGGCTGGGCTCTGTTGGGCCATTTTGGTCTCCTGGGGCCCTCTGGGGGGCCTCTCTGTACCGTGCTGGATGCCTCCTGGGCCTTCCAGGGCGAATCCTCAGACGAGTTGAGCGGCCAGGGACTCGGAGCACCACCCTCCGTGTGTTTCGGTTGTCGCCTTTGGCCTCGGAGCAGACCGCAGAAAGGGCACCTTCTCCTCCTCCTCCTCCTCCTCCTCCTCCTCCTCCTCCTCCTCCTTAGAGAGGCATCTAGGAGACGGGGCAACATATCATGCGTGATTCAGACGGCCACCAGCAAGACAGCAGTCCACCCATCCGTTACACAGCCTGGCGCCCCCACGAGGGGGCTGCCCGAACTCTGCGATGCCACACAGCGGGGGCGCGCATCGAGAAACCATTTGCTTTTCGTCAGGGTTTCCTGGGTTTCTTCGCTCCTCGCGCTGCGCGGTGACTTTCCGCAGCCGTGGAAGGGGCTGCTGCGTTCAGGGTGCTCCAGGTTTCCCCTCAGGTGCACCTCGCGCACGGGTTCTCAGGGGTGGGTTTCTCGCGAGGGTTTCTTGCGGCCGCGCCCGCACTGCAGGCGTGCGCAGCAGAGGAGCGGTGTGCTGCTGGCTGGAGTCCGGCTGGCCCGCCGTGCTGCGGCCCGCGCGGCTTGCCTGTGCTGGCCGCAGGTCGGGCCACGGAGGACCCTTCGTGCCGGGGGCGGCGCTAGGCATTTCCCCTTGCGAAGGGTGGGCAGATGGGCCGGCCCACCTCGCGCGCAGAGCACAGAAGGGGGGCAGGGTGAAGTCGGGCGTGTCCCTCTACAGGGGAAATATCCCAAAATGACTAGTTTTGAGCATGTTTGGGTGTATTTGTGGGCATTTCCTCACCATTCGGCCACAATCTGCCTGTAGGGGGACATGCCCGACCTATACGGCAGGGGGAGGAAGGGAAGACTTCTTGGAAGCACCCCTGCTTCGAAAGAGCCTCCCCCCCCTCCCCCCCTGCCCCTGCCCCCCTGCGCGCGCCGCCAAGCTCCACGGCCCCGGGCCTCTGCCGATGGGCTGCCCTGGCGGGCTCTCTCCGGGCGCCTCCTCTGTCGATCTGCCCGCTGTCCATTTGCTGCGCGTCTGCAGCCAAGGCGCCAACGCATCCGGGAGCATCTTGGGAAGGGGCTCCCCCGAGCCCTTCCGCTGTTTTGTTTTACTGGCGCTCCTCCTGCACCCGGGCGTTTTTTCGGGGCCACGAAGGGGCTCTGTAGGGCGCCACCTAATTATACACGTGCACCGATCCTGGCCAGGCCAAGATGATGATGATGATGATGATGATGATGATGATGATGATGATGATGATGATGATGATGATGATGATGTGATAATGATGATGATGATGATGTGATAATGATGATGATGCTGATGATGATGATGACGATGATGATGATGATGATGATGATGATGACGACGATGACGACGATGATGATGATGATGATGATGATGATGATGATGATGATGATGATGATGATGATGATGATGATGATGATGATTATGCTGATGATTATGATGATGATGATGCTGGTTATTATGATCATGATGATGATTATGAGGATGAGTCTGATGATGCGGATGATGATGCTGAGTCTTCGTGGATTTCTGCGAGCGGACCGTCCACGAACCGCGAGCGGAAAGCGCCGTGTATCGGAGGTTGATAGACCTCCTACCCTGACACGTCGATTAGCGAATTGGCCGTTTTCGGTTCGCGAGAGGGCGTCGCGACCGTCATTTTTGCGGGTCCAGGTCCGTCGGTTTCGGTATTAGGCTGTTTTCGCGGCCCGCGTAAGCCGCGGCGCAGGGTCGCTGTGTCATCTCGCTCAAGACCCCTTTTGGATCGTCGCTCGTCTGTTGTCCGAGGGATGGCCACTTTCTTGGGGGGCAGGGTTTCGGGAGCCCGCCGGACACAGGTACAACCTCCTGGACTGGAACTGCCCATCCGCTCATCCGCCCAAGCGGCTTTGCTTGAGCGTTATTCGGGGGTGGACAGAACCCCTAACAGTGACACGTCGATTAGTGAATTGTCCGTTTTCGGTTCTCGAGAGGGCGCCGTGGCCGTTATGTTCCAGGCCTGCGCCCGCCAGCTTTGGGCCTCAGGTCGTTTTCACCAAACCACATTTTACCAAAGGGGGTCTGTCCATCCCCGAGTTATTTATTTCGCATCCCTCCTGGAGGAGCGCGACTCCACCGTCCCAGATCCCACCTCGCCGCTCTGCGGTCGCCCTTGCCGCCGCTATTTACTGTATTTCGCAACCCCTCCTGGAGGAGCGCGACTCCACTGTCCCAGAGCCCACCTCGCCGCTCTGCGGTCGCCCCTGCCGCCGCCCTCCGGGGCGGCGCACCGCGGGGCGAGGGCGGGGCTCGGCGGACGGCCCCCCCCCGCGGCGCGGAGGGAGGCGCCCCTCGGCGTGAGCCTCCTCAGAGAGCCGCTGGGCGGGGGGAGGATCGTCCAACACGCGAGCTCAGAGACCACATGCCCGCTGGCGGGCGCAGGCGCGGCGCGGCCGGTCGCGCACCGCCGAGGTGGGGGGCGTGCCGGAGGGAGGGGGGGCAGCGCAGCACGGCCCGAGGCGCGCGCGTGCGGATGAGGGGCGGGCGTGGCCAGGGCCTCTCTTTTTTGTGAGCCTTTGCGGTGCTGGCGCCGAGGAAGCGAGACCGCTTCAAGGGCTTCGTCAAGCACGTCGGCGCCTCAGCGGCACGTCGTCGGCGGGGCCGCGCCGGCGTGCTGCCCGCCTGCTCGTGTCCGGGGGCCTCCCTCCACCGAGACGTGCTCGTGCTGCTTTCTCGGGCGTCTTGCTCCTGGGGCCCCCAGGCGCACTCCAGTTCCTCGTTCGCGCGTCTGCGGGGAAGGCTCAGTACCATCCTTTCGCTATGTCTAGTTCGGCTGCTGTGGTAGTCATGTTTAGTTCGGTTGCTGTGGCTTCTTTCTCGTCGGGCCTGCGCCAATGGCCCCTTGACTGGCTAGCATATGGTTCTTGCGCTAGGTTCGCTTCCTCTTCTGCGAGCCAGTACGTGTTGGAGCCCCGTGGAACAGAAGCCCTCGCGGTTCAGAGTGGAGGATCGGGGGGAGGTAGGGAGGGAGGGACGCACGTGGAGGGAGGAAGGAGTAGAGGAGGGAGGGAGGAGGAAGCACTCGAGGGAGGAGAGGAGGAAAACACTGGAGTGGGGGAGTGGAGGGGAGGAGGGAGGGAGGATGGAAGCACAGGAGGGAGTGCGAGTTGCAACGACCGCAGGGAGGCCGACGAGCGCAGAGAGGCCGTCGACGGCTGTTCTTCTGTCGTTCAGAGTGGAAGGAGCAGTTGCCGCCTTACGTCGCCGTGTTCGCCCGATCTCGGGTCGGCCGAACTGGTAGCGCATCCGAAGGGACACGCACACACACCACACACATATACAGATACACATACACAGACAGCGACACAGACACAGAAACAGACACGGACACATATACAGACACATACACCGAAAGACATTCTTGCTCTCTCACACACACAAACACGCACACACATTCTCACGCACTCACACACAGACAGACAGACAGGCAGGCAGACAGACAGACAGGCATACATACATACACACATGCATACCGACAAACACACACACACATACACACACTCACACTCATACCCACACTTACACTCTCACTCTCACTTTAAAACTCCCACTCTCTCACAACCACACCTGCACCCACACACACAAATAAACAAACGACCACACAGACAAACAAACAAGCAAACAAACACACGCACACACTGAGGTTTTCAGGGACGTGAAGGGGAACGTCAGAGAGTTCCAGTCTACCTTGTCAGGCGACGCTTGTAGGAAAGGCGAGGGAGCACACTGCCGCAGTGTTGGACTTGGAAATGCTTGGCCAGGATGGGCAGAAAGTTCAGGCTGGCGTGTTTCGAGGCTGCAGCTGCCGAAGCCATTTATATTCTGCACGGAGGCAGGTGGCTGAGTTGATGCAAGTGGAACAAGTTGTCTGAAACGAACATCAGTAGGCCAACGGGCTGACAAACATGACATTGTTCTGAAAGGAATGTCGGGATCGCGCAGGGGAGCAAGGTGGAATGGATGCAGTGATAGCAAACGTCTACAGGGGGAGCAGAAGAGAAGTCGGATGAGTACGCGAGATCAGCCGCAACAGTATACGCATAAGCAGCAGCACAACTAGCGGCCGCAGAAGTGGCGGCGGCCTTGGCGGCGAGCATAAGTGGTGGCAGCATGATGGCGGCTGTCTCTCTCTCTCTCTCTCTCTCTCTCTCCCTACTCCAGGCTCCTCGCGGACACCTGGCTGAGTCCTTCGCTGGTGATCCTGGTCTCACCCATCGACGTCCTGGGAGGTCAGCGCAGAGTGTGACAGAGGAAGACCAGGGAGCACACACAACTTGTTCAGTTGTGCCAGATGTCGGGGGGCAGAAGAGTTGGCCCAGAAAAAGGGCGACCGCTTCCTGTCGCAGGGAACGGGGTGTTGGGGCTGTGCAGTTCAGTAGGGAGAAGTATGCGGGGGTGTGGCTCAATGATGTTGTCGACGCGGGTGAAGGACAGCTGGGGTGAGGGATAGGTGGAGGCGGGAACGAGCGAAGAGGTGACGGGTGAAAGGGCTGGTGACGGGGTACAGGCGGACGAAGACGAGCAGGATAGGAGGAGGGAGGGAGGAGGGAGGAGGATGAGGGGAGGACGGTGGGGACGGTGGGTAAGGGTTCGAGGAAGGCGGGGAGAGGAGGAGGACCAGTGGGAACCCACGACGTATCAATGATGCTGCAATGCGCACTCTCGTCCCAAGTTCCCTCATCATGGGCCTGACGGATTCACCTGTTCTCATTGCTGGAGGCGTCACATTGGAAGACAGTCGTCTGAGAATCCGCAATCGCTCCCGAACGCCACTCCAGAGACACCATTCCCGCTCCTCTCCCCGCTCCTCCTCCACATGCGAGCGGCTCCTCTTGAGAGTTGCAGTCCGACAAACCGTTCTAAGAAACATCAGCTTCCCATCAGTGTGCAAGCAACAAGTACAAACCTCAGATTCCATACTTGTTTTCCCGTTTAATGCTCGCACTGAGCGGGTCCTCGCGGATGTTAAAGATGAGGTGAAGGTGCCGGGCCGATGTCGTAGCCATTTTCCCAGGTTCCCGGTTCCGGGTTCCACGCCGATTTCGGTGGGCGGCCAGGTTCGTGAGTTCTAAGTTCTGGGTTTGGAGTTCCCGGCGCTGGATTCCTGGGTCCTCGAGTTCTTGGTTGCGGTAAAATCCCAAGGCCTTTGCGACCGCAGTCAGAATTATATAGTAGAGCATCGAGACTGACAGGCAATCTTATATGGTAGAGGACTTATTTGGGCAGAGAGAGAGAGAGAGAGAGAAAGAGAGTAAACAAACACAGAGAAAGAGAGAGAGAGAGAGAGAGTTGTACATATGTACAATATAGGTGTTTGTGTATATTTATACATATATATACACCTATCAATACCGCCCCCCCCTGGCCCCGGGTCCCACGCCTCCCCGGAGCATCTCGGGAACGCTCCCGGTACCGCTTCCCCGGCCTTTCCAGGGAGCCTCCACAGCGCTCCAGGAGGGCCCAAGACGCCGCCCAGGAGCCCCCATAAGGCGAAAGGATGGCCCAAGGCGCTCCCAAGCAGCCCAAGTCAGCCTTCCGACGGCTCTCGAGGCTCCCAGGTGGCCTCCAAGAGACCCCAAGAGAGGTCCGAGAGGCGTCCCGGGACGGCCCGAAGAGCCCCAAATCGTAGATTTACATTGTTTTTGTTACATGTTTTTGGCTTCTCGCGTTGTCGAGCGTCCAACGCTCCAAGAACGCCGAAGAGCCGCCCAAGACCGCCCCAAGACCACCCAAGAGACCCTCAGGACGGCCCCAAGACGGGCCAAGAAGGCTCCAAGACTGCCGAAGAGGTGCCCAGGACAGCCCCAGACCACCCCAGAACAGGCCCAAGATGGGCCCAAGAGCGGGAGCAGGAGGCTTCCAGAGACCTCCGAGAGGCCTCCAGGACCTCCGCAGAGGCCCCAACACACCCCCGATCCTTGAGAGGCCCCAAAAAGACCCCGACGAGGCTCCAAGAACAGCCCAAGAGAGCTACGAGAGCCGTCACGAGAGAGCCCAAAGAGGGTACAATCGTTAATTACCAACGGTTTTTCCAATGTTTTTCGCCTTCTCACGTTTTCCCGCTTCCAACCCTCGAAGATCGAGGATTCTGGAAAATTATCCTGGCGAGAGACCCAACCATGTGTACCGCAATTGTGAATCTATTCTTCGGTGAAGCTCCCTATGGGGCCGCGAAGCGCTACACTGGGTGGGGGGGAATGCATGCGGGCGGTAGCACTGGGGCAGTCGGTGGAGCTTCCTATGGTGCCACAAAGCGCTGTACTGGGTGGGTGAAAATGCCAAATAGGGTGTATGGGACGCATGCGGACGGTTCGGTGGAGCTCCCTATCGGGCCACGAAGCGTTGTACCGGGTGGGTGAAAATGCCAACGTGGGCTTCCGGGGCGCATGCGGACGGTCCCACTGGGGGCTTCGGTAGAGCTCCCTATGGGGCCACGACGCGCTGTACTGGGGGGGGGAAACGCAAGGAGCAATGGCTGTGCTGGGTGGTGGCGGGCGCATGCGGGCGGTGCCACTGGGACCTTCTGTGGAGCTCCCTATGGGGCCACGAAGCGTTGTACTGGGTGGGTGAAACGCAGGGAGCAAGGGCTGTGCTGGGTGGTGGCGGACGCATGCGGGCGGTGCCACTGGGACTTTCGGTGGAGCCCCCTATGGGGCCACGAAGCGTTGTACTGGTGAAACGCAGGGGGCAAAGGCTGTGCTGGGTGGTGGCGGACGCATGCGGGTGGTGCACTGGGACCTTCGGTGGAGCCCCCAACGGGGCCACGAAACGTTGTACTGGGTGGGTGAAACGCAGGGGGCAAGGGCTGTGCTGGGTGGTGGCGGACGCATGCGGGCGGTGCCACTGGGACCTTCGGTGGAGCTCCCTATGGGGCCACGAAACGCTGTACTGGGGGGATGAAACGCAGGGAGCAAGGGCTGTGCTGGGTGGTGGCGGACGCATGCGGGCGGTGCCACTGGGACTTTCGGTGGAGCCCCTTTATGGGGCCACGAAGCGCTGTACTGGGTGGGTGAAACGCAGGGAGCAAGGGCTGTGCTGGGTGGTGGCGGACGCATGCGGGCGGTGCCGCTGGGACCGTCGGTGGAGCCCCCAATGGGGCCACGACGCGCTGTACTGGGGTGGTGAAACGCAGGAGGGAGGGAGGAGGAGGAGGGAGGGGGAGGAGGAGGAGAGGAAGAGGAGGGACGCGGGGACCGTCTCTTCAAAGCGAGGACCAAACACCACAGGATGGTTGGGAACAAGGGACTTCCAAGAATCCCTTTTTTTTCAAGGTGGTTTCCTACTCGGAGATCCCACACATCCCCTGACATCTGGCCTGTACCGCGCCTCCCGGCTTCCGGGGGGGGGGCCCAAGACGCCCAAGGAGCGCCCAAGACGACCCCAAGGAGCCCCCAGAACGTAAAGAACGGCCCAACACGCTCCCGCGCAGCCCGAGACACCCTTCCGACGGCTCTCCAGGCCTCCAGGAGGCCTCCAGAACCCCAGCGGGTCCAGAAGATCCCACACCCCTGAAGGGCCCGGCTAACAAAACCCGCGAGGCACAAACAAAAAACAGCCCCGAACATCGCCGAGGAATTGGAAAAAAAATGGAATCCCACAATTCCGTATTTCCCCCCCCAAGTTTGGCCCCCGGTCTATTCTTGCACGACAGACCACAATTCAGATCCCCCGCACCTCCCCCAAAACAACCCTGGAAGCCTTTGAGGTCCCCAAGCCCCCCAAACCGTTGAATACCGAAAGGGAATTAATGATTTCTGTGTTTCCGCACTTCTCCTTCTATGCGATTCCGTGGCTTGCGCAGGACCTCCAAGGGAGTCCTTCGACGCAAGAAGCGACCAAACGAAGATTACATGAGTTAGCTTATCAAGCCTAGCTAAAACTTGAGCGCACGCGAAGCGCGCGATGGTTCTAGCGTGTATTATATATATATATATATAGATGTATGTATGTATATGTATGTATGTGTATATGTGTATATATATATATATATATATATATATATATATACAGACCCAGGTTTAGGGGGCCAGGCCGCCAGGAGTGTGCCTCCGCCCTCCATGGGGGGTCCGGGGCCCACTTTCCCTTTGTTTTTACAGGGTTTCGGCGTTCCAGGGCCTCCGAGCCCGCCAGGAGTGTGCCTGCGCCCTCCATGGGGGCTCCGGGGCTCACTTCCCCTGTGTTTTTACGGGGGTTCCGCGTCCTGGGCCTCGGAGGCCGCCGCCTCCGACCCCCCATGGGAGGACGGGGCGGCCGGGGAGGTCCAAAATAGTCCAGGAGGGCCTCCAGAGGCTCCCAAGACGGCACAAGCGGGCCCCGAGTCGCCGAAAGACCGCTCCAGGACGCCCAAGATAGGCCCAAGACGGCCCGAGAGGCCCCCCAAGGCACTCCACGACGCTTCAAGACGCCTCTCCAGAGCGCTTCAAGAGGCCGAAATCGTCAATTTTACGAAGGTTTTCGAACGATTTTGGCCTTCCAGCCTTTTCGGCTGTCCGACGTTCCAAGACGGCTCAATAGGCCCCCAAGAGCGCCCCAAGACGGCCCAAGAGGGCCCCAAGACGGCCCCAGAGTCGCCCAAGACAGCCCAACAGAGCCCCAAGACGGCCCCAAGATGCGCCCAAGAGGGGGACCACGACTCCAAAATTCAACCCTCCCGCTTGAAGAGTGCCCCAGGAGGCCCCAAGGAGCCCCCCAGAGGCCCCAGGAGGCCCCCAAGAGGCACCCAGGAGGCCCAAACGAGGCCTAAAGAGGCCACAAAACAGCCCCGAGGAGGCCCCACAACGGTCCCAAAACGGCTACCGAGAAGCTGCGAAACTGCCTTCACGACGTCCCCGACAGGCCAACCACGAGATCCAAACCAACACCCATGAGGCCTCTGACCCACCACCCAGGGCACGGTGGCGGGAGCAGTGACAGCACTTGTGCACAGCATGTTCCGGCGGGAGCCTTCCGGAACACGCTGCAGGAGGAGGAGGAGGAAGATCAGGAGGAGAGAAAGGTGGAGTGGGAGGAGGAGGGGGGGGACGAGGAGGAGGAAGAGGCCTCCCAGACAGCTCCAAGATAGCCGAAGAGGCTTCCAAGAGGGCCCTGGGCGGCCCACGAGGGCCCCAAGGCGGTGCCTGAGGCGCCCTAGACGGCCCGAGAGGGCCCCAAGACGGCCCCAAGGGAGGCCCAAGAAGGGAACGACGAACCGAGAATCCGAGCTTTCTACCCTGAGAGGTTCTCGGGAAGTCCCAAGAGGCCCCCAATCGGATCCAAGAGGATCCCAAGAAGCTCCCAAGAGGGCCGACGAGGTTCCAAGAGAGATCTCCCAAGGTGGCCCCAAGAGGCACAACTCATTGTTTTACGATTGGGCTTTGACGGGTTTTAATGTTTTCTGCCTTTTGTCATCCCGATGCTCCAAGACGGCCCAAGAGGCTTCCAATACCCGTCCCATATAAAGGAAGAGGCCTCCAAGAGGGCCCTAAGGCGGCCCGCGAGGGCCCGAGGCGCCCAAGACGGCCCGAGAGGGCCCCAAGAGCCCCAAGAGAGGCCCAAGAAGGGGAACGCGGCCCAACAGCAGAGCGGTCCCCCACCGAGGCCCACAGGAGGCCGCAAGAGGCCCCCAAATGGTCCGACAAGGACCCCAAAAGCTTCCCGAGGGCCTAAAAGGCCCCTAGGAGACGTCCAAAAGGTTTTAAAATAGCCCAAGACTGCCCTCGATACGTCAAAACTGCTTCCAGGACGCCCCCGGGAGGCTTCCGGATTGCCTCAATCTGGCCGCAGGTGGCCTCAAGTCGGGCCTCCACGCAGCCAAGGCGGCCAATGACGGCTTCAGATTGCAGAACCGATGTCCCCAAGGGACCTTCAGACGCCCCCCCAAGAAGCACCCAAGAGGTGCCTCCAACAGCCAGTTGACGAAGCATGCGAAACACCCCAGAAGCTCCTCAGATGCCGTCGCGCGCCTGTGCTTGACAGCGGTGTCCAAGATCGTCCAGCGCCCCCCCCCGGCCTGGGCTAGAACCTGAGCGCGCGCGAAGCGCGCGGGATGGTTCTAGCCCAGGGGCCCGAAAACAGCTGCCCGACCCTCCATGGGAGTACCGGGGCTCATTTTCGCTGTGTTTTTACAGGGTTTCGGCGTCCTGGGCCTCGGAGGCCGCCGCGATGGTCCCGGACATTTTCCAGATCCTCGGCGCGGGCTCCAAGACCATTCCGAAGAGGGCTCCAACAGGCTCCAGGGCAGCCCAAGAGAGCTCCAAGACGGCTCCAGGAACGACTGCAGGGTCTCATTTTTCTTGTGTTTTCTGCAAGACGGCTCCAGGAAGACTGCATGTCTTATGAGGATGGCTTCCGCCTCTCGCCCCGAGCATCCCAAACTGCCTGAACGGTTCCCACTCGGCTTCCCCAAACCCAGCGCTTGCCCAAGCGCGTTCCGGACGGTCTTCGCCGGAACGCGCTGGAATGATCACGCGCTGCGGTTTCCCATGCCAGCGTCCTCGGACGTGGGCGCCCTGCCACGAGCGCGTTCCGGGAAGATGCTCCCGGAACGCGCTGAAAAGATATGGCCACATCTCGGGGACGCTCCCGGCACCGCTGCCCCATCCTTTCCGGGCAGCCTCCACAGCGCTCCAGGAGGGCCCAAGACGCCCCCCAGGAGCCCCCAGAATGCGAAAGGATGGCCCAAGACGCTCATGAGCAGCCCAAGTCAGCCTTCCGACGGCTCTCGAGGCTCCCAGGTGGCCTCCAAGAGACCTCAAGAAGTCTGATAGGTATCACGGTACGGCCCGAAGAGGCCAAAGTCGTATATGTTCAATGGTATTTTCAATGTTTTTGGCTTCTCGCGTTTTCGAGCTTGCACTGGTCCAAGAGCGCCGAAGAGCCTCCATGGGGGTACCGGGGCTCACTTCCTTGTGTTTTTAAAGGGGTTCCGCGTCCTGGGCCTCGGAGGCCGCCGCCTCCGACCCCTCATGGGAGGACGGGGCGGCCGGGAGGTCCAAAATAGTCCAGGAGGGCCTCCAGAGGCTCCCAAGACGGCCCAAGCGGGCCCCGAGTCGCCGAAAGCCAGCTCTAGGACGCCCAAGATAGACCCAAGACGGCCCGAGAGGCCCCCCAAGGCATTCCACGACGCTTCAAGACGCTTCTCCAGAGCGCTTCAAGAGGCCGAAATCGTCAATTTTACGAAGGTGTTCGAACGATTTTGGCCTTCCAGCCTTTTCGGCTGTCCGACGTTCCAAGACGGCTCAATAGGCCCCCAAGAGCGCCCCAAGACGGCCCAAGAGGGCCCCAAGACGGCCCCAGAGTCGCCCAAGACAGCCCAACAGAGCCCCAAGACGGCCCCAAGATGCGCCCAAGAGGGGGACCACGACTCCAAAATTCGACCCTCCCGCTTGAAGAGTGCCCCAGGAGGCCCCAAGGAGCCCCCAAGAGGCCCCAGGAGGCCCCCAAGAGGCACCCAGGAGGCCCAAACGAGGCCTAAAGAGGCCACAAAACAGCCCCGAGGAGGCCCCACAACGGTCCCAAAACGGCTACCGAGAAGCTGCGAAACTGCCTTCACGACGTCCCCGACAGGCCAACCACGAGATCCAAACCAACACCCATGAGGCCTCTGACCCACCACCCAGGGCACGGTGGCGGGAGCAGTGACAGCACTTGTGCACAGCATGTTCCGGCGGGAGCCTTCCGGAACACGCTGCAGGAGGAGGAGGAAGATCAGGAGGAGAGAGAGAGCTGGAGTGGGAGGAGGAGGAGGGGGACGAGGAGAAGGAAGAGGCCTCCCAGACAGCTCCAAGATAGCCGAAGAGGCTTCCAAGAGGGCCCTGGGCGGCCCACGAGGGCCCCAAGGCGGTGTCTGAGGCGCCCAAGACGGCCCGAGAGGGCCCCAAGACGGCCCCAAGAGAGGCCCAAGAAGGGAACACGAACCGAGAATCCGAGCTTTCTACCCCGAGAGGTTCTCGGGAAGTCCCAAGAGGCCCCCAATCGGATCCAAGAGGCCCCCAAGAAGCTCCCAAGAGGGCCGACGAGGTTCCAAGAGATCTCCCAAGGTGGCCCCAAGAGGCACAACTCATTGTTTTACGATTGGGCTTTGACGGGTTTTAATTTTTCTGCCTTTTGGCATCCCGATGCTCCAAGACGGCCCAAGAGGCTTCCAATACCGCTCCCACATAGAGGAAGAGGCCTCCAAGAGGGCCCCAAGACGGCCCGCGAGGGCCCCAAGACGGTGCTTGAGGCGCCCAAGACGGCCCGAGAGGGCCCCAAGAGCCCCAAGAGAGGCCCAAGAAGGGGAACGCGACCCAACAGCAGAGCGGTCCCCCCACAAGGCCCCACAGGAGGCTGCAAGAGGCCCCCAAGTGGTCAGACGAGGACCACAAAAGCTTCCCGAGGGCCGATAGGAGACGTCCAAGAGGCTTGAAAATAGCCCAAGAGTGCCCTCGATGCGTCAAAACTGCTTCCAGGAGGCCCCCCGGGAGGCTTCCGGATTGCCTCAATCTGCCCGCAGCTGGCCTCAAGTCGGGCCTCCACGCAGCCAAGGCGGCCAATGACGGCTTCAGATTGCAGAACCGATGCCCCCAAGGGACCCCCAGACGCCCCCCCAAAAAGCACCCAAGAGGTGCCTCCAACAGCCAGTTGACGAAGCATGCGGGACACCCCGGAAGCTCCTCAGATGCCATCGCGCGCCTGTGCTTGATAGCGGTGTCCGAGATCGTCCAGCGCCCCCCCGGCCTGGGCTAGAACCTGAGCGCGCGCGAAGCGCGCGCGATGGTTCTATATATATATATACACATATATGTATATCTATATATATATAGATGATTACATTCCCCCAAACGGTGCTTGCGCTAAGAGGCTCTTATTTCTTTTCTTCGGAACTGGGCCTGTCTGTCAGTCTGGCGGCCATGTAGCCGCCGTCGCCGCTCCTTCGCCACATCGTCGCCGCCAGTCGTCTGGGCCTGTCTGTCGGTCTTGCGGCTGTGTCGCCGCCGTCGCCACCACAGGGTATGCACCACGTAGAGTGCAATACATAGATGTCACCACATAGATGGCACACGTATGTTGCACAACATAGATTTCAACACACACACACACATATGCGCATCTCTCTCTCTCTCTTCTCTCTCTTTTTTTGTTTTAGAAAAAAAGATAGGTTCTCCCCCCCTCCCCCCCTCCGGGGTTAATGATTTGCCTTTTAGTATTGCAGTTTCAAGATGAGTCTGACCCAATGTCCATCCTACCTGTGAGTTCATACTATCCCAGCTCGGCCGGTACCGACCCCCCCCGCCACCCTTTGCAAACAATGTTATGCGCGCACGCTCGTTTATCAACAGTCATTTGTCATCATACCTACCGGTGTGTTCCGCACTGCTTTATTTCGACCGACCGTGTGCCCATAATGCGGTCGTGCTGGTGGTTGTGCTGGCGGCCGTGCTGGTGGTCGTGGTTGGTGGACGTGCTGGTGGTCGTGCTGGTGGTCGTGCTGCTGGCCGTTCTGGTGGAGGTGCTGGCAGTCGTGCTGGTGGTCGTGCTGGTACTTGTGCTGGTGGTCGTGCTGGGAGGTGCTGGTGGTCGAGCTGGTGGTCGTGCTGCTGGCTGGTCGTGCTGGTGGTCGTGCTGGTGGTCGTGCTGGTGGTCGTGCTGGGCTGGTGGTCGTGCTGGTGGTCATGCTGGCGGTTGTGCTGGTGGTCGTGCTGGTGGCTGGTCGCGTTGGTGGTTGTGCTGGTGATCGTGCTGGCGGTCGTGTTGGTGGCCGTTCTGGTGGAGGTGCTGGTGATCGTGCTGGTGGTCGTGCTGGTGGTCGTGCTGGTGGTTGTGCTGGTGGTCGTGCTGGTGGCTGGCCGTGCTGGAGGTGCTGGTGGTCGTGTTGGTGGTCGTGCTTGGTCGTGCTGGTGGCTGGCCGTGCTGGAGGTGCTGGTGGCTGGTCGTGCTGGTGGTCGTGCTGGTGGTCGTGCTGGTGGTCGTGCTGGTGCTTGTGCTGGTGGTCGTGCTGGCGGTCGTGTTGGTGGCCGTTCTGGTGGAGGTGCTGGTGGTCGTGCTGGTGGTCGTGCTGGTGGTCGTGCTGGTGGTTGTGCTGGTGGTCGTGCTGGTGGCTGGGCGTGCCGGTGCTTGTGCTGGTGGTCGTGCTGGCGGTCGTGTTGGTGGCCGTTCTGGTGGAGGTGCTGGTGGTCGTGCTGGTGGTCGTGCTGGTGGTTCTGCTGGTGGTCGTGCTGGTGGCTGGCCGTGCTGGAGGTGCTGGTGGTCGTGTTGGTGGTCGTGCTGGTGGTCGTGCTCGCGGTCGTGTTGCTGGCCGTTCTGGTGGAGGTGCTGGTGGTCGTGCTGGTGGTCGTGCTGGCCCCTCCCCCTCCCCCCCTGCGCCCCCCTCCCCTTATTCCGACCGACCGTGGGCCACCCCCCCCGCTTCTCCCCTGCGCCCCCTTCCCATTATTCCGACCGACCGTGGGCCACCCCCCCCGCTCCCTCCCTGCGCCCCCCTCCCCTTATTCCGACCGACCGTGGGCCACCCCCTCCGCTCCCCCCTTGCGCCCCCCTCCGCTTATTCCGACCGACCGTGGGCCCCCCCCCGCTCCCCCCTTGCGCCCCCGTCCCCTTCTTCCGCCCGACCGTGGGCCACTCCCCCCGCTCCTCTTCTGCGCCCCTCTCCCCTTATTCTGACCGACCGTGGCCCCCCCACCGCTCCCCCCCTGCGCCCCCGTCCCCTTATTCCGACCGACCGTGGGCCACCCCCCCCGCTCCTCCCCTGCGCCCCCCTCCCCTTTTCCGACCGACCCGTGGGCCCCCCCCCGCTCCTCCCTGCGCCCCTCCCTCCGACGACCGCACCCCCCCCGCCCTCCCTTGCGCCCCGTCCCTTATTCCGACCACACCGACCGTGGGCCACCCCCCCCCGCTCCTCCCCTGCGCCCCCCTCCCCTTACCCCCTCCCGACCGTGGGCCCCCCCCCGCTCCTCCCTTGCGCCCCCGTCCCCTTATTCCGACCGACCGTGGCCACCCCCCCCGCTCCCTCCCCTGCGCCCCCCTCCTCTTATTCCGACCGACCGTGGGCCACCCCCCCGTTCCCCCCTTGCGCCCCCTCCCCTTATTCCGACCGACCGTGGGCCCTCCCCCCCCGCTCCTCCCCTGCGCCCCCCTCCCCTTATTTCGACCGACCATGGGCCCACCCCCCCCGCTCCCCCCCTGCGCCCCCTTCCCCTTTATTCCGACCGACCGTGCCCCCCCCCCCGCTCCTCCCTTGCGCCCCCGTCCCTTATTCCGACCAACCGTGCCCCCCCCCTCTCCCCTTCCCCCCCTGCGCCCCCCCTCCCCGTATTCCGACCGACCATGGGCCCTTCCTCCGCTCCCCCCCTGCGCCCCCTTCCCCTTATTCCGACCGACCGTGGGCTCCCCCCCCCCCCCCCCTGCGCCCCGTCCCCTTATTCCGACCGACCGTGGCACCCCCCCCCCCCGCTCCTCCCTCCCTGCCCCCCTCCCTTATTCCGACCGACCCGTGGCCCCCCCCCCTCGCTCCCCCTGCGCCCCCCTCCCCTTATTCCGTATTCCGACCGACTGTGCCCCCCCCCGCTCCCCCCCCCTGCGCCCCCGTCCCCTTATTCCGACCGACCGTGCTCTTAGGTGGCCCTGAGGGCGGCGCCCAGGAGGAACACCATCTCTGACCCGATTTGCCCAGGGCTGGCTCGGAGTACTTTTCGTCTGGGGACCCCCAGGGACCCCCCCGCGCGCGCGCGAACTAGAAATATTCGGAAGCAGTTCCCGGAGATCTTAGCACGCCCGTGGCCCATGGGGCCGGCGACTTTCTTCGCAGGATGCGACAGGGCCCAACGCACCCTGACCTCTGCAAGCGCCGTGGGGGGTTCCATAGCCGTGGCGATTCTTTCTGTAGCCGTTTTGGCTCCACCATGCCGCCTTCCGTCGTGAGGAAGCGGCCGGCCGCGGGCTCCGCGCTCCCCCCGCGGCCTGCCCGCAGTGTGGCGCGACGTCGTCCTGCTGCCGCCCCCACTGCAGCCCTCTTATCCAAGCCAGACGTTGCCCCACGCAAGCGGCGCCGCAACGCTGCGTACGCCGCCAAAGAAGCAGCCCGAGAGAAGGCGCGCCGCGCTGCTGCCACCGCCGCGCAAGCCGCGGCAGCTACTGCAGGCGCCCCCGCACCCCACCCGGAGGCTGCCCGAAGCGCCAAGAGGCGAGCTGCTATCACCGCCGCGCAAGCCGCGGCAGCTACTGCAGGCGCCCCTGCATCCCACCCGGAGGCTGTCCGAAGCGCCACGAGGCGAGCAGCTGCTCCTGCAACGACCACTGCCGGCGACGCCACGCCGCTGGACTTCATTGAACGACTACATTCTGAATCTGGATACCAGGTGTCACGAACATGCTTCTAGCCGCCCCTTCCCGTCTTCGAATCTGTCCCTTGCCAACGTGTCGCAGCAATTGCGGCACGCTTCCCGGCGCCTGCCAAGGACTGCCTCCCTCGCGATCCCTGGTTTGCTCCATCTCCCATGGACCCACATCGTCATTGTATGATCCTTGGCACGCGTGCCCCTTGTTTTCAATAATCCTTTGCACACGAATGTGACGAAATGCACAGGCGCGCGTCGTCGCGCGCGCATGCCGAAATCCTTGAAACAATTCGGTTGCGGAAGGATATCAAAATCGAGTGTCCAGAAAACATATAAGAGCACAGGGTTTCGCAACACGGGTTCTCAAAACAAAACATGTGCGCGCGCTCTTGCGAATTCTTCAGACAACCGTAGGTTATTCAACATTTTTCAGAAGATGCTACCAAGCGGGCTTCGCGCGCGCATATCGAAATCGTTCGAACGCCCTTGCGGGCGTGCCGTCGCGAGAATCCTCTGCAACAGTTAGACGAAGTGCACGCGCGCGCGTCGTCGCGCGCATGCCGAAATCCTTCAAAAACCGTCGCTCTCGGAAGGATTTCAACATTGAGTGCCCAAAAACATTTACGAACACAGGGCTTCGCAACACGGTTTTCAAACAAAACATGCGCGCTCTTGCGAATTCTTCAGAAAGTCATAGTTTTTTTTTGTTTTTTTTACATGTTCATAGCATGCTACCAGACGGGTTTCGCGCGCGCATGCCGAAATCGTTCGAGCGCCCTTGCGTGCGTGCTGGGGTGGCACGATCCGTGTCAAATAATACCATGCGAGCCACTCTCGCGCGTCTGCCGCGCGCGCATTTCGAATTCATTTCAAAACCTTCATCGCCGACGGGAAGACGCCGTCATCGTCGTCGGCGTGATCGGCATCGCCGCCGTCACTGGCCGTGCCGTTGTTGTTGTCAGCATCGTCGCCAGCATCGCTACTATCATCATCATCGTGCCTACAAGTGTCGACGTTGCCATGATACCGCGCCCGCCCAACTCGCACTCAAGTGCCCGCTGGGATGCGCCGAGCGGTCAGCACCACCGCGGCCGCGTCGGTCGCGCCAAACTACCTGGCCGCTGCGCGCGCGCACGCACGGGCTGGCGCGGTCGCAGAGATTCGCCAGCCAGCGCCAAGCACTCACCGCAATCGCCGCCGCATAATGTTTGCAAACCAATTTGCGGGTGGGTGGTGGGGATGTTTGCGCGAGCAGTGGAGTGGGCAACTCCGTGCGAACAGAAATTATTCTCTTTTCTAACAAAAGAATAGACTCTACCCCCCCCGGAGTTAACGGTCCCCCGTCGGGTATTGTGATTTCGTATGTGCTCTGCACATCCGTCCATCCTAAATATGACCCCGTAGTATCCCAGCCAAGCCGGTATCATTCCCCCCCGCCATCCATGGCAAAACATAGTATGCGCGCGTATTCGCCTATCAACAGTCATAAGTTTCCAAGAGCCCTTTGCAACAAACTGACGAAGCCCACACGCGCGCGTCGTCGCCTGCGCAAGCCGAAACCTTCAAAAATCTTAGGTTCCGGAAGGATTTCAAAATCGAGTGTCTCAAACACATACAAATACATGGGTTCGCAACACGGTTTTTCTGAAAAGCTTACGCGCGCTCTTGCAAAATCTTACGACATCTATTTGTTGTTCAGTTTTTTCCAGAAAATTATGCCAAAGGGGCTTCGTGCGCCCGCATGTCGAAATTGTTCGAACGCCTTTCCCTTACGCGCGTACCGTCGCGAGAGTCCTCTGCACAAAGCGGGACGAAGTGCACGCGCGCGCGTCGTCGCGCGCGCATGCATGCCGAAATCCTTCAAAAAATACTCGGTTTCGGAAGGGTTTCAAAATCGAGTGCCCCAAAAACATACAAAACACATGGCTTCGCAACACGGGTTTTCAACAACAGCATGCGCGCGCGTTCTTGCGTCGTCGTCGTCGTCGTCGCCGTCCTCCCTCCTCCCTCGTCGTCGTCGTCGCCGTCGTTGTCCTCTGTCTGTCCTCGTCGTCGTCGACGTCGTCCTCTTTGGCGTCGTCGTTGTTTCCGTCGTCGTTGTCGCTGTGGTCGTCCTTCCTCCTCCCTCGTCTTCGTCGTCGTCCGTCGTCGGCGTGTCGTCGTCGTCCCTCCTATTTCGTCGTCGTCGTTGTCGCCGTCCTCCCTCCTCCTCTTCGTCGTTGTCGCCGTCGTCGTCCTCCCTCCTCCCTACTCGTCGTCGTCTTCGTTGGCGACGTCGTCGTCTTCGTCGTCTTCGTCGTCGTCATCGTCGTCGTCGTCGGGTTCGTCGTCGTCGTCGGCGTCGGCGTCGGCGTCTTCGTCGTCATCGTCGGCGTCGTCATCGTCGTCGTCGTCGTCGTCGTCGTCGGCGTCGGCGTCGGCGTCGTCGTCGTCGTCCATGTCGTCGTCGTCGTTGTCGTCGTTGTCGTCGTCGTCGAAGTCGTCGGAGTCGTCGTCGGTGTCGTCGTAGTCGTCGTCGGCGTCGGAGTCGTCGTCGTTGTCGCTGTCGCGTCGGTGTCGTTGCCAAGTGCAATTTGCTATCTATCGTCACGATCTTAGGAGGTCTTGCGACCAAGTTACGGGTGGGAGGATGGGATGTTTGCACGAGCGGTGGAGAGGACAGTTTCAAGACGGTCAATGTGAATTGCACAACATAGATCGTATTGGCTATATGGCCCCACGCAGATTGCATCACATATATTGCATTACATAGAGCGCACCGCACACATCGCACCACAGTTATATGAGCAGTTATCGGGACGATTGTAACATAACACTCGGAAGCCGAGAAACGCCGCATCCTTTCGTATATCTCTTTGTGGTTCAAATGTTTCTTCCCTCTTGTGAGAGGGGGTGAGGTCCAGGCGCCCCTCCTTCAGCAGGACCTTGCCTCGAGGTTTCGGCGTGGCCCGTTGATTTCCTTGTCCAGGTTGCCCGCCCTCAGACATGGTGGACGCTGATGGTGAGGAGGAGGTGCCTGCCGACCTCGCGGCTGTGGAGCCCGTGGCCGCCACCCGCGGGCTCCCCGTGCAGGTGGGCCGTCTGTATCGCTGCACGGCGTTCGACTCAGAGTCGCGGCCGCAGGGTGAGTACCTCATCCAAGTTGTAGGCGCCTACCCGCCCGACGAGGAGGGCCAGTTCGCACGGGCCGAGCAGATCTGCTGCAGCGACGGCTACTGGGCCTGGTGGATGGCGCATCCCGTGGAGCGCGGAGGAGCAGGCCGACCTCTCTATCACTTCTGTACGGAGGAGATGTGCCTAGCCTCGCCGAGCGCCTCGCGCGGGACACTGATTCACGTCTCGGAGTTTGAGGAGGTCGACGCTGCAGAGGCGTCGGAGTTCTACCTGGAGTGCAAGGCGGTGGACTCTTGGGCTAGGTGGCCAGAGGAGTTCGGGCCCGAGCCTACTGGAGATGCGGCGGCTCGCGAGTCGACGGAGGACGCCCTGGACGAGTTCGGCATGCCGCTCGACAGTTGCGTGGTTCAGGACACGGCTGCCCCTGCCTCAGGCTCGCGCCCCAGGGCGGCGCCAGCGCGCGTCGGCAGCCGCCAGCCCGCTGCCCTGCAGGCTTCGCCGCTGGCGGGGGCAGGCGCCCGCCTGTCAGCCGTGGCGCCTCCAGCGCGCGAGGCTGGCGACCTTCGCGCTCGGCTCGATCGGCTTCGCGGGGCGCTGCAGCCAGCCCCTGGGGGGAAACAGCCGACGGAGAAGCTGCGCGAGGCGGTGGCTGGAGCAGCCCCTGCGCGCGGCGGAGCAAAGCGGCCGCTGGCGGAGGTCGTGCAGGACAGGGCCGGCAAGAGGCGCGCGCCCGAGGTCCCAGCGGAGGCGGCTGCGAGCGCCGAGAGCGGTGGCGCTGGTGCAGGAGGCGAGGGGCCTCTTCTCCAGTTGTTGCTCGAGGCGGCGGCCAACAGGAGCGGCAATGGTGACGTTTTGCAGTCAGTTCTTAGTGGCGCCAGCGGCAGCAGCGAGGGGGCTGTCCCGCGAGGTCTCGCCTCTCGTCGAGGGCATTTTCGCCAGATTGCCGCCAAGTTCCCAGGGCTTCTCTCGGAGCAGGCGCTGGCCAAGATGAGTGAGTACGTCACCGCGCAGGCTGGTGAGGAGGAGGGGGAGGAGTTCCCACCCATCTTCCTGAAGTACTTCTTGAATGTCTTCATCCCTCAGAACCCCATCAAGTCGATCGGGATTGGGGTCTACCGCGAGATGAGGACAGTTTGCGAGGCCGCCGATGCCATCCTCTCGGGCAAGACGGCCTACGCCTTGGACGTGCTGAGTCAACGGTTCAAGGCGCTTCAGCTCTTCGCTGTGGACAAGAGTTGGTCAGGTGCTCGCTGGCTGGAGCTCATCCCGCCCTCGAACGAGC
Source organism: Prorocentrum cordatum (assembly GCA_963575745.1). NCBI lineage: Eukaryota > Dinophyceae > Prorocentrales > Prorocentraceae > Prorocentrum > Prorocentrum cordatum. Next base: position 300,574 of record CAUYUJ010014860.1, on the reverse strand, counting down.
AGCTTGCGCTCAGGACGGAGGATGAGGAGATCGTGCGCGCAGTCGAGCTGGGAGAACTGCGCCTCGAGGAGCTGCTGTCCAAGCTCAAGCGGGGCTAGGGGTCAGGCCGGGGGAGGGGGCCGCCGAGGAGCAACTCCCCTCCTGTAGGCCAGACTGGCGGGAGCCAAGGCAAGGCGGCACACCAGCTGCCTGCGCCTCGGACGCCTGCGGACCTCGTCAAGGATCTACCCCTGCCAGCAGCGCCAGCAGCAGCAGCAGCCCGCCGCCCTGCGCCAGGGCCGCAGCGGACAGTGCAGCTGCGCGAGGACGTCTCGAAGGAGGCGACGCCGAAGGAGGTCTCCTGGAAGGCCATCAAGGACGCCCACCCGAAGAGGCAGGGCGAGACTCGTGGGGCCTACGGCATGCGCCTCAGGAAGCTCATGCAGGAGGCTCGCGGGCGACAGGACCGACCCGCGAAGTAGGCCGCGAGGCAGCGCTGAACACTGACGCGCAGCCTCACTGGCCCGAACACCTGCAGGTCTGCACTGACTTGACCGCGTGGAGGGCAGTTGTGACTCGAGCTGTACCCGCCACGCCGCACTTACTGGACTTGGGCATCGCCATCGTCACCTTGCAGTGGCAGCGCCCAGGCCGCCTTGGAAAGTTTTGCCGTGAGTTTCGTCCACACCTTCCCACGACTGGAGGGCCGCAGGTAAGGACGCGTGACCTGTTGCCGATGGCCCTCCCCGACCTTACGCTCACACGAGCATGGGTCGCATCTCAGGACGGACCGAGAAGGAGGCGTCAGAGGTTCAGGATTGAGGGGCGCTTAGTCGCCAGAGAAGTTTGGTCATATATAGTGGTGCTGTCCCTCAACTTCGAGTACGTTGGTCGAGGTGACCCTCGTCTGTGGAGACACTCGCCCATGCTACATCTCGCCCAGCGGTCCGCCTACAAGACCATCATCTCCCACGTTCATGGCTTCTTAGATGACCCGCTGACTCGTCGGCCTGACATCGACTGGTCCCAGAAGATCAGCAAGCTCAGGGTCGACTACACTGGTGAGGAGCAGGGCGAGGCCTTGCCCATCAAGCTGGCGGAGCTCATACCAGGGCTACCCGACAAGCAGCATGCCGCGCAGCTCCAGACGGAGGAGTTCGTTGACGAGCACATCTTGGAGTGGCTTATGAACCCTGAAGTTGCCACGCTGCCTGTTGCGGAGTGGCCGCTGGACCCTCCTCGCGCCCGAGTCAATTGCGAGAGGCTCGAGGACTGGTACGAGGTCGCGGAGCACTTGATTGGCCTCGGCATTTTGGGCGTGGTCGACGAGGCGGACATCTTTGCGCCGCGGGGCCAGAAGGTCTTCAACGGCCTGTTCGCTCGCGAGAAGAAGGGCAAGCCACTCGAGGGCCAGTCGAGATGCACGCGCCTCATCTTCAACATGATACCCTCCAACGCCTACCTCCGCAACATCGTTGAGGACACGTCGACTTTGGCGGCCTCCACTTCATAGACCAGCCTCCACTTGCCAGCAGGAAGTGTCATGGTGTGGAGCAGCGACGACCAGAAGGGCGCCTTCTATGTGTGGAAGTTGCCGCCAGCCTGGCATGGCAGAATGGCCGTCTCGGTGCCCGTGCCAGCGAGCGCTGCTGGGTTGCATGGAGACCACCTAGTCTACGTGGCGTTCCGCGTCATCCCCATGGGCTGGGTCCTCGCAGTCACCCTCTTCCAGCACCTGCACCGCCGCCTGGCCTTGCGAGCACCGCGTCTGGGAGCTGGTTTGCCTGCAGGAGCGGAGTGGAGGCGCGATCAGCCTTGGCCGCTGGCGAGGCAGCATCCTCACGCGTGGTGGCAGGTCTACATCGATGACTTTGATGCGCCCGAGGTCCTGGAGGCGGCAGAGGCGCATCGAGTCGTGGGCACCCCAGGCGAGATGCAACTCGCCATGCGGCGCGCCTGCGCCCAGGCAGAGGTCGCCTACGCGGAGGAGAAAAGCCACGCACGGCAGTTGCAGCTCGAGAGGATGGGAGCGTCCATCGACGGCTGCGCGGGTGCGATCAGGGCCCCTGCCGACAAGGGGATCGAGCTGGTCCGCTGCATTATGTGCGCCCTGGGCCGCGAGTACTGCCCGTGGCTGCTTATGCTCACGTTGCTGGGCCGCGCCGTTCGGGCCCTGGAGTTCAGGCGGCCGCTACTGAGCTGTCTCAACTCGGTCTGGGAGTTCTCCACCAGGACGAGAGGCGGACGCATCAACATGGGCATGAGCCAGGAGCTGCTTGTGTGCATCGGGTACCTGCCTATCGCGTGCACCGACCTTAGGGCGGCGCTGTCGCCAGTCGCCACCGTCTCGGATGCCTCGGAGGCTGGAGGTGGAGTGTGCGCTTCCACTGGCCTCACGCCCTTGGCAGTCCAGCAGCTCAGGGCCGCCCGCCAGGGAGCTAGGCCGGTGCTGGGGCCAGGCCGCAGCGACCTGCAGCCCGCACGCAGCTCCCCGTCGCTGCCGGGGGGGCGGCCGCGGCCCAAGGTGCTCATCGTGAGCCTCTTCGACGGCGTCGCCGCGCTGGCTGTGGCAATGTCCAGGCTGCCAGTCGACATCATCGGCATGGTGTGCAGCGAGGTTGACAAGCCTGCTAGACGAGTCGTGCGACTCCGATGGCCTGGAACCGCCGACTGGGGCGACATCCGATCGATCTCCGAGAAGGACGTCGTTAAGCTAGCTGACACCTACTACGGCCTGTGCGACGTCTGCGTCTGTGGAGCGGGCAGTCCTTGTCAGGACCTCAGCGCAGTCAATTTGTCGCGGGCGGGCCTGGCTGGCCCCAGTTCGAAGCTCTTCTATGAGATCCCGAGGGTCCACGGTCTCCTTCGTAAGCACTTCAAGGAGAAGCTAGCCACCTTTGTTGAGAATGTTGCCTCGATGAGTCCGCAAGTGAGAGATGCTATCACGAAGGAGCTTGGGGTCCCGCCTGTCAAGCTATTCTCCTCTATATTCGTTCCTGCCCGTCGGCCGCGTTGCTACTGGTGCAGCTGGCCCGTGCAGACTCGCGGGGAATTCGCAGTCGAGGTGCCGCGCCAGCCCAGCGGGTCACCCCAGGTCGTGCGCCGAGTCAGCGGTTCAGTCGCCCCTCTCCAGTGGGTCGCTGCTGGCTGGACCTGGGGAGGCGGTGCTGCTCCAGTTCCGACGCTTGTATGCCCGCGGCCTGCCTCAAGTAGACCTGCGATGCCTGCAGGCCTCCGCTCTGCTTCAGACGCTGCAAAAAGGAGGTGGGAGCAGGACTGTTATCGCTATCACTTGGGCTGGTATGAAGAGACCTCCATGCTTCGGAACGATTTGGATGGGAGCCTCCGCGCGCCTAACCCCGAGGAGAGAGAGGCCCTGCTGGGATTCGACAAGCATTCCACAAGGGTTGCCCACAAGGGCCCTGAGGCCCAAGGAGTTGCTGACACGAGGAGCTTTCTCTTGGGCAACTCTTACTCAGTGTATTCGGTCTCCTGGCTCCTCCAGCAGCTGTTTCTGGCTCGAGGACTTCTTGCTCGCGAGCTACCTGCTGAAGCTCTGTTCGCGCGGGGGGCGTGCCCGCTGGCCTGGGGTGAGGTCGGCACCTACACGAAGGGAACAGCCGAGTACGACAAGAAGCTGGCCTCAGAGTTCACAGGCGAGTTCTTGGCACTAAGTGATCGCAGTGGGAGCGACATTCGCCTAGACGTGGGCCTGCCTTATCGACCGAAGGCGTGGCCGCGGGCGTGCATCAGCCCCTTCAACTGGAACTGGAGAGTCGTGGTGTGGTCTCGCTGAGGTGGCAGGGCAGCATCGACCTCCACACCAACGCCCGTGAGCTGCAGGCGGGAGTGGCAGCCCTGCTGTGGAGGACCCGCTCCACCAAGCACCTCAGCGCCAGGTTTGTTCATCTGTTTGACTCGCAGGTAGCGGCAGCGATCACTACGAAGGGGCGGTCGTCCAGTACCAGGCTGCAATGGCTCCTGCGCAAGTGGGCCGCCCTCTGCGCGGCGGGAGGCCTCTGCCCCATCATCGGGTACATCACGACCGAGGACAACCCCGCCGACGCGCCCTCCAGACGCCAGTGGAAGGCGGGGGGGCCAGGGCAGCCATTCCGACAGCCCCAGAAGGTCCGCAAGCACTCCTTCAAAAGGCGAGGAAGGCACACTCAGCGAAGCGTGGTACTCGGTTGAAGCTGCTCCGAGTCACCTCCACCACGCTCCACCGCTACAGAGCAGCAGCCAAGCGCGTCCTCGATTTTTGGGATGCCGTAGGCCTCATGCCCTCAGGACCGCTGGACACCGACGAGGGCATCGCCGAGTACATAGAGATGCTCTGGAGCGAAGGCCAGCCTGTTAGCCTTGCCAACTATGCGGTCGCTGCGATAGGCTTCTTCTTCCCCTCAGTCAAGCAGAGCTTGGGGTTGTCATGGGGTCTGCTCAAAGCTCGGAGGCGATGCGAACCGCCTGTTCGCGCCTTGCCGTTCACGCCAGAGCTCATTCTGGGGATGGCCGCCCTCGCCATCGAGTGCGACGCTGTGGATATCGGCACCCTCCTAGCATTGGGTTTCGCAGGTCTGCTGCGCACCACGGAGCTGTTCACATTGTCCAAGCAGCAAGTTGCGATTATCAATGACAGAGTGATTGTCCGCTTGCCTGAGACCAAAACAGGGTACCGCAAAGCCACTACCGAGATGGTCGTTGTCGACTGCCCCATCGCCGTAGATCTAGTCAAGCGCTGGTATGCACACGCAGCGCCTCCGGACACGATCAGCACACGGTCGCCAGCGCAGCTTCGCAGTTGCCTGAAGAAGCTGCTGGCATTCTTTCACCTCGAGGACTTCCGCTTCTCCTGGTACTCATGCCGTCGTGGTGGTGCCACGTACGACTTCATGTCGCATCAAAGTATGGAGACAACGATAATGAGGGGCAGATGGGGTTCAGCGACGACCGCAAATATTTACATCGAGCAGGCGGTTGCAGACATAGTCCAGGTCATTCCTGCCCCAGATGACCATATGCTGATCCAACACTTTGCGCGTGGTCTCTATCAATCAATTGTTGCAAGAGAGAGTCAGAGCAGGTGTGGTACGCTGTGAGAGAGATCTTGAGACACGACACGTGAGTCCTCCCGTGCCAATTTTTGTGAGTCCGTGGAATACCCCCACGCTGTCCAGAGGCTAGCCGCCTGTCCGCTCCGATCTAGCCCTCCTCAGGCCTCGGCGTCCCTCGGGGTCCCCTGGGTCGTGCTTCCTGGACAGGAGTCTTTCGGGTTCTCCTAGGGCCTCGACCTTGGGGTATCCTGCAAAGAGACTCCTTGGGTGTCCTCGGGGCTGCCTGGAGGTCTCCTGAGGTCCCGGGGGTAGGTCTCGAGCGGTGAGGGGCCTGGCGCATGCCTCTCCAGCTGGTGGTTGCTAGCGACGCTAGCCACAGACCCCTTGGCGTGGGAAGGTAAAGTGAAAGGGTTATGAGCAGTTATCGGGACGATTGTAACATAACACTCGGAAACCGAGAAACGCCGCATCCTTTCGTAGATCTCTTTGTGGTTCCCGCCCGCGCCACCCTATAGTAGTGCCTGGCCTACTTCGTGGATGCGAGGCGTTTTTACCCCCACGCTGTCCAGAGGCTAGCCGCCTGTCCGCTCCGATCTAGCCCTCCTCAGGCCTCGGCGTCCCTCGGGGTCCCCTGGGCCGTGCTTCCTGGACAGGAGTCTTTCGGGTTCTCCTAGGGCCTCGACCTTGGGGTATCCTGCAAAGAGACTCCTTGGGTGTCCTCGGGGCTGCCTGGAGGTCTCCTGAGGTCTCGGGGGTAGGTCTCGAGCGGTGAGGGGCCTGGCGCATGCCTCTCCAGCTGGTGGTTGCTAGCGACGCTAGCCACAGACCCCTTGGCGTGGGAAGGTAAAGTGAAAGGGTTATATATATATATACATATATATATATATATATATATATATATATATGTGTCCTTACAACCATACATATATATACACATACATACATACATATGTGCATGCATACACACATACACGCGTACACATTAACATACATTTATAACTACACGCAGCCATGCATACATACATACATGCATGACTACATACACGCGTACACATGCACACACGCACACGCCTAGCATTATACCTACCCCTACACATGCACAGACATATACACACATGCTCATACACATGCACATGCGCATGCACATACACATACACATACACATACACATACACATACACATACGCATACGCATACACATTCACGCATACGCACACACGTACACACATATATACATATATCTCCGTATATATAAGGTGTATATAGACGCATGCATGTACTAATGCACACTGCAGCACATACACGGCAGCACACCGATTGCACGGCGTAGATCGCAGTTTTTACAGTGCACAGCGAACCTATGTCATAGCTGCATTGCACAACATATATGGCACATTGGAGATCGCATGCGATAGGTTGCGCCACAGATCTTGCACCACATTTATTGCACGGCGTGTGTTGCATCACATCAGTTGCATCGTGTATAGTGCTTCTCTTAGACTGCACAGCTGCATCGCACCACATAGATGGCACCACCTGTATGTATATACCTATATACATACGCTGAATTGCATACAGTGGGCCACACCTATTGTTCCACAGTGTTGCTCCACATGTATTGCACACCATGCTTTGCTAGAAAGTTTTTGTTTGGGGTCCACGCTGGCTAACGTGCAATAGGTTATCGGTTAGCGGGCAGAAAGCATAGCAAGTCGATCTGACCGAGAAGGTAGACGCAGTAGGCAGAGTTTGAGAAAGAGGGAGAGAGAAGGAGAGAAAGAGAGAGAGAGAGAGAGATAGAGAGAGAAAGACAGAGAGATAGAGAGGGAGAAGGAAGTCATCGCATTCCTGTCTTAGCTGGCCGTGCTTGTGTTTTTCTTCCACACCCTGTACGTATCCCAGTAACAATCACCACTGCAGATCACCAAGTTGCTGCGTCTGCCAAGAGCACAGGCCCGAAGCGACAGCAGTGGTTTAGCAGTCCGAGCGAATGCTCGAATCCTGGGCGGTGCGGTGCGCGACCTGCCAGAAACGGCGGGAGTCGTGGCGCAGGCTTCTCGGAAGAGGGATGACGGAGCCGCGCGTCGCAGGAGCGGGAGGGGAGTTAGGGAGGGAGGAGAGTAAAGGGAGGGAGGCGGGTACAGGGAGGGAGCAGAGTGGAAGGTGTGACGGGGCGGGAGGGGATCGGGGGGAGAAGGGGGGAGAGGGGGGGATTCGGTTCCTTTTGAACCAGAATGACACTTTACAGCCGAGATGGGGCACTTTACAACCTGCAACGATCAACTCATCTGCTTTCCATTTGAAAACGACCACTGCATAACAAGAACAGTCCTCTTTACAACCAGGACGACCACTGGACAACCCAGACGGTGCTCTTTACAGCGAGGACGTCCACTTTACAACCAGCGCTCAGAAGCCTCGGAACGCTCTGCAGGGGCTGCTGAGGTGCCTGAGCGCCTGTGCGCTCTGCAGAGGCTTCTGAGGTTTCTGAGCGCCTGTGCGCTCTTCAGAGGCTTCTGGGGGTTCTGAGCGCTCAACAGAGGCTTCTGAGGCTTCTGAGCGCCTGGACGCTTTGCAGAGGCTTCTGAGGCTTCTGAGCGCTTGGGAGCTTCGTCGTCGTTGTCGTCGTCGGCCATTGTTGTCGTTCCTCGTCGTCTTAGTTTGCCGCTGGGCGCCGGCCGTCCGTCGCCGGGTCGCCCCCGGTGGAGATGAAGAGGGCGAGAAGGGCGAGGATGAGGAAGAGGATGTGGATGTAGGGCGAGGATGGTGATGCTGATGATGGCGATGCTGATGATGCTGCTGATGCTGACGATGATGATGATGACGATGATGATGATGATGATGATGATGATGATGATGATGATGATGATGATGATGATGATGATGATGATGATGATGATGACGATGACGATGACGATGACGATGATGATGATGATGATGATGATGATGATGATGATGATGATGATGATGATGATGATGACGAGGGCAATGATGGAAGAGGCTGGGATTCAGAGGGATGAGGAGGATGAGGGCCGCAGGAAGCTGAAGGGCCGTGGGAGCAGGAGTCGCATAGACGAGGGGCGAGGGGGAGGACGAGGGTGGAGAGGCAAGATGGAGGATGGAGGGCGTCTGCCGTCGTTCATCATCGTCTTGCTTTGCCGTTGGTCGCTGGCCGTCCGTCGCCGCCGCCTCCGTGCCATCTCGCGCGCGCCGTGTTCTTTGGGGGGATGGTGAGGGGGACGAGGATGAGGAGGAAGAGGAGGGAGGAGGAGGAGGAAGAGGGGGATCAGGAGGATAAACATGAGGGGGCGGTGACAATACTGATGATGCAGATGATGATGGTGATGGTGATGATAATGATGCTGCTGCTGCTGATGATGATGATGACGACGATGATGATGATGATGATGATGATGATGATGATGATGCTGTGGATGAGGAGGAGGAGGAGGTCGAAGACCGCTGCCCCATGTGTGCCACAGGAGGATCGACCGTGATTGTTGTGTTGCTCTGGTTTGCTGCGTACGTCCGGGTTTGTTGCTTTCGGCGTCGTTTGGATTTGTTGCGTTCGGTTCGAGCTTGTTGCGTTTAGTTCGGGTGTGTTGCGTTCGGCTTGGTTCGGAGTTGTTGCGTTTGGTTCGGGTTTGTTGGGTTTGGTTTTGGTTCGTTGCGTTCGGGTTCGTTCGTGTATGTGATGCGTTTGGTTCGGATTTGTTTCGTTTGGTTCGGGCTTGTTGCGTTTGGTTTTGGTTTGTTGCCTTATGGTTCGTTCGTGTTTGTTGCGTTTGGTTCGGGTTTGTTGTGTTTGGTTCGGGTTTGTTGCGTTTGGTTCGTGTTTGTTGCGTTCAGTTCGGGTCACTCGTGGTCCACTTCGTTCGGGTTTGTCGCAGTTGGCTTCGGTCTGTTGCGTTTTGGCATGGTGTGTTGTTTCCGTGTGGTGGTCATTCTTAAGGACAGCTTCTATGGGTGTTGTTTCGCGCGGTTCGGATGTATTGTTTCTGTTGCTTCCCAACGCCATGCCACGTTCCGTCATCCGCACCCCCGATGTTTTGTTTCATCCCCCGTGGCCGCATGTCTACTCCTCATTCGCTTGATTATCCTCTCTCTCCTCTTCCTCCTCTCTCTCCTTCTCGTCCTCCTCCCCCTCCTCCTCCTCCTCCTCCTCCTCCTCCTCCTCCTCCTCCTCCTCCTCCTCCTCCTCCTCCCCCTCCTCCTCCGTAGCCATTCTGGCTCGAGTTCGAAACGTGCGTCCATGGCGCCTCGAGCTTGGTTGCAGCCGAGGGGGCGGCTCAAGGTCCCTGAGCTATCAGCGACTTCCTGCCGTGGCTCGCCACGGTAGCCACATCCGTTCTGCGAGCACTTGCAGGAGCACCCTTCCGAGACGACGTTTGGTGGGCTTGTTTTCCACCACCACCACCATAAGTCGGAGGGGGGAAGGAGGTGGATGACGAGGAGGAGGAGGAGGAGGACGAAGAGGAGGAGGAGGAGGAGGACGAAGAGAAGGAGGAGGAGGAGGAGGAGGAGGAGGAGGAGGAGGAGGAGGAGGACCTCCTCCCCCTCCAACTCAAGGTGGTGGTGGTGGTGGTGGTGGTGGCAAACAGGCCTATCAACGTTGCCCCGCCGTGGTACCGCCGCCCCCCCGACCCTGGCCACCAGTGCTGCGTGGCCCTATAAGAGGCCCCACTGGAGCTGCGGGCTGCGCGGGAGGGGCGGAGCACCGGGCGAGCCGCGTTGTCTGCCGGTGCGGCAGAGCGGCGCCCGGCCGCACTGTGGCGGCCGCCAGGAAGAGCCACGCGGGAGCGTGTTTTTTTTATTGCTTGGGGCACAATGGGTATTATATCCCGCCCCCCCACCTCCCCCCCCTATAACGTAGCGCCCTTCCCCCCCAGTGCGCTCTGGGCACTGCCGCCGTGCGCGCGGCGGGGGGGAGGCGTTACATGATAACCCCCCCTTTGCCTTCCCCCCACCCTATCATGTCCATTATCGCCGAAAATAAAGAAACGCACTCCAGCTGTCCGAGGCTCGGTGCAGGGCGCTGGGCGCGAGAGCGGTTCCAAGGAGCCGAAGATGCCCAAGCAGCTCTCCGAGTGGATGGTGTCGATCGAGAAGCGCCTCCTTGCCCGAGGGCGAGGCCTGGCCTCCGCCGCGTTCAGCGACGACTGCGCCCTGGGCCAAGGCTGCTGCTGCTGGGCATGGAGGCAGTAATGGCGAAGGGGGTGCCGATGGCAAGAAGGCTGAGGGCTCCAAGTTCGCTGCGCGGGCGACTGAGCTGGAGGACCTCTTGCGGCGGATGCCCGACACCGAGTCCGAGTGCAACAACAACTTGCGGGCACCCATCCAGCTGGAGCTGGACCAGGTCCGGGAGAAGCGAAAGGCGCTGCTCAGCCCTCAGGCTGCCCACAGGCGTGCGCAGGAGGACCTGCATTGCTCCAAGGCATTTGCAGGGTCAGCAGATTGAGCTTGCTGAGAAAGAGCGCCGAATGGCTGAGATGGCCAAGGGCATCGAGGTGCGCAAGTAGGGCATCGAGGCCAAGCAGAAAGAGGTTGAGGAACTCTCGGCCCTACTCGAGCGCAAGGCAGCTGCTGTCGCTGAGCTCACGTCTTCTGCCACCTTCGAGTTCAAGGACGAGGAGTTGGAGGGCGAGCCCGACCTTCAGGCCTTCATCCAGAGTGCTGGGTGGGAGAAGTTACGAGGCCTCCTCTGCGGCAGTTTGGCCGCTGCTGCTGCTGCTGCTGGTGCTGCCGCTGCTGCTGGGTCTGGCGGCGCTAAGCCCATGGTCACCGACGCTGTTGGCGAGGCCAAGGACGCAGACGAGCCAGTTTTCAACGAGGAGCAGCGAAAGTACCTTTTCGCTGCCCAGAGCGAGAGCGAGGAGGCCTTCAACATCGCCTTCGGCGCCATCGTCGCCGAGAGCGCGGCGAAGCGCCAGCGGCGAGTTTAGCGGCTGGCCCTCTGTCTTCGGCTTGCCCGATCGTGGACGCGCGGCGCCGTGTGGCGCCAAGCTAGCAGTGCTGGCAGAGTTCCCGATGGAGACGTATCACCCGAGCGGCGGCAAAGTGTCAGTGAAGCGGGGGCTCGCCAACACTGACGCCGCTGTGGTGCTGCTGCAGGAGCTTGGGCACGTGGCCGAGCACGTTGAGGCCCTGGCCACGTGGGCGGCCAGCCGAGGGTGGCGACTGACGCGTGCAGCATCTTGTCCTGGATGTTCTCAGTGGCCGACGCCGCTGCATATGTTCAACGTCTGTCGGCAAGATGGTCAAAAGTGCTGAAGGTCGTAACGGGCCCCTCCTCGAGGCTCTCGGCCTTGCAGCGTCATAGAATGATGCGCCTGATGTGAGGGGCGGTGGTTTGAACATGGTGCCGGCAGAGCTTGAGAATTCGGTATTCCCTGCTACTTGCGGGGTGGCCCTGGCAGCGACGTCGGCGATCACCTTCAGTGGCGGCACGGGCAGTATGACAATCGATAAGTTCGGCCTCAATACGGCGGCGATGCGGGCTTACGCCAATGTCGGCATCGACCCCGCCTGGGCGCGCCAGGCGCATCGCCCTGTTCGGGTGGTCCTGAATCGGGGGCCCAAAAATATGCACCACCACTACCTCCCTCCCCCACCTCCCTCTCGTAGTGGCGCGCCATGGCCACTGCAGGTGGTTCGCGTGTGTTGCATAGCACAACGAAGGTCAGGATGGTGGCCGAGCCAACGGTGGAAGCGACGGCCAGTGGCGGCCTGTCTGATCATCCTCACGATCTCGTTCGACACGAGGTCGCCGTCTGCCAGAAGTTGTAGCAGGCAGGTGGGGCTTGTGATGCTTGGATACCCGATCGGAGCGTACTGCAAAAGGCTACGCCTGAGCAGATCCGCGCCGTCGCGCAAACGTTCCCGACTGCGAAGACAGCTGCCACGGATAACATTAATCCTCGGCATCTGGCGCTTTTGGATGACGAGGCCCTGGTGGCGCTTGCGGATGTCTTCGCTACCAATGAAGCCATTGGTCTCCTCCCCAGGCAGTTGACCTGGATGGTGGCTCCGATGATTCCGAAGACTTCTGGGCCAGGGCATCGGTTGGTGGTCCTTTACGCGGGCATCTACCGCGTGTGGCAGCGATTGCGTCGGCCGGTGCTGAATGACGTGCAGGTTTTCGTGGGCCGCCCCTACTGGGAAGCTGCGCGCGGTCGTTTGTCTGTCGACTGCGCCTGCTTCCGGGCAGTGGAGGTTGACGCGGATGTTGGCCAGGGTTACCACGGTGCGCTGGCTGTGGCCGATTTCAGGTAGTACTATGAGCGCATGCATGTCGAGAGTTGCGCAAGAAGTATCAGCATTTCAAAACGCCCTTGGGCTTTCTCGAGCTCGCCTACACCATTTATAGGGCGCCGACGTTGCTGCGGCTGCAGGGCCACTTTTCAGAGATCGCGCTCTGCTTCGAATTCGGCCTTCCTGCAGGCGATGCGATGTGCTACGTCTCAGTGAAGGTGTGGTCGGCGCTCGACTACGACGCCCTTCTGGAGAGGCAGCGCGGCATCTCCTTCTGTCGTACATCGACGACAACTCGTTCAGAGTATCTGCTCGAGACAAAGGCTCTACTGTTGCCGGGATGGTCAGCGCTATGCGAGATTTTCAGCGCACTGCCGACGACCTCGAAGCTGTGGTGAATGATGAGCTGATCAGCGTCGGCAACACCATGGACTTTGCTCAGCAGATCGTGAGTGAGTTGGGCCTGCCGGCCAATGCACCTAGGCGCCGTGCTGCGCGCGCGGGCGTCAACGTCACTGAAGCTCGACAGCGCGGGCCACTTGGCATCCACAAGTGGCGCGTTGTGCGCGCGCCACCTCGTCCGCAGGCTTCGTAAGTGCCGTCGTTTTGGGAAGGTCATGGCCGGCTTGGAAGCGAAGTCGGGTGGCGCAGTGATTCGTGCCGGGGCGCTACCTGAAGCCGCGTATGGCAGTGAGGCGGCAGAGGTCGACAACGGCAAGTGGTTGCAGTTGCGGCGAGCTCATCATTGCGGGAGGTTGCCTGTGCGCGGACGCGTCAGCTGCTAGTCGAAGACTGTCTTGCTTGGAGATGGTGCTGCTGCGACAGCGGTGGCGCCAGCGGCGCACTGGTGCCGAATGTTATGGCAGGCAGAGGCATGTGACAATCCCCTAGCCTCGACGGCGCGTCTCCTTCGACTGTGGCGCGAGGCGCGCCCCGCAGGGGCCGAGTCCTGGAAGGCCAGCCGTGGCCCTCTTAGCCGAGCAGTGCTAGCTGTCAGGCGTGCTGGGTGGCATGTTGTGTCTGCTACGGTCTGGCGCGATTGCCGCGGGTCAGAGGTCCCTGTCGATAAGATGCCACCCATCATGCATATCTCCCCCCTGGCTGCAGGCACCCAGCGTCAGCGCGAGCTGACCCTTGCAAAAAACCGTGGAATTCCTGAAGGACTCCGAGCGTCCCTGGATTTCGTTCGGTCGAGGCCCGGCGATCGCGCTCGGGGGTCCACGGGTGTCGAGACACTCTGCATTGGAATCTGCTCCTGCCGAGGGGTATGGGCCCGAGCCAGGGCCCAGCAAGCTGGGTGCGTGTGCGACGGCCTCTGCGACTGCGGGCAGCGAGGCAAGATGACGCACCGTCTGTTCGAATGTTTACTTCCCGTGTAGTGGAAGCGCGCTTGTCTTCAGGCGTCACCGCTGAACTCGTGCAGAGGGGTCTTGAATCTCGGGGCCCCGTTTTTACGCAGGGGGTTTTCTTGCGCCCCGAGGCCGAGATTCCAACCAACTCTTGCACATACCAGGTCCTTCTGGAGGGGCCGCGAGGGGGGAGTTAGGATTGACGAGATCAGTGCTGTGGTGTCCGGTCCAAGGCTTGAGATCGCTTCCGACCGCTCCTGCTCAACGCCTGGCCTGGTCGAGCTTGACAGGGCGTCTTGGGCTATTGTTGTGCGCCTGGAGCATTCTGATGAGCCAGCTGCTGTGCTTCGTGGCCTTGTGGCAGGGTACCTGCCCCAGACCCCGTCGATAGCTGAAAGTGTTGGCTTGTGTTTGTTTGGGCAGTTCGCCGATCGGGACGCGCTGGTCGGCGTAGATTGCACGGCTGTTATCCGTAAGTTTCAGCAGCCACTGTGCCAGAAGATGCGTGCTTCCAACCAGGCTGCTGGCATTCTGAAATTCGGGCGGAGTCTCTAGGGCCACTGGCCCATCGTAGGGCAGCACGTTAAAGCTTTCAGGTCGACAGGAGCGCCGCTGGGCGCAAGCTAACTGGTTCGCGGATCACCAGGGAAAGATAGTTGCGCGAATGTACCCCTAGCCAGAGCCTGCGTTTTTGGCTGCCCTGGAAGATGCCAGAAGCCGATTAAGCTTTTTCATGAGGCTAGCTGCTGCAGTGCTGTTTCTTTTTTTGGCGGACGCCTGAGCAAGAGCGCTGGCGGCGTCCCGTTGTCCTTCCAATGCAGAAGCAAGAAGTGCGGCGGGAGGGTGTCGCACAGACTCGCACGGGGCTCGAAGTGCTGTCGCGTTTTAGAAGTGGCCTCGATCCAAGCCCGCGAATTTGAGCGTTGATCGATAAGGCGGTCCCTGCTGCCAGGGTCGATGTCGAGTTTCGCACGGCCCGTGCAGTGCATGAGTCGACAGCCGTTTTTCAGTTTTGTTGTTGATAGCCATGTGCCGTACGAAGAGCGCGGATGGCTCGGCGGTGCGAGCGCAGCGGTGCCAACTGAGAGGCTGTCCGGCGGGGTGTTTCATTGTTGGATTGTGGCCCTCGGGTTGGGGGCAGGACCTTCTTCGAGGCGGAGTAGCCGCCCGAACTTCCGCCCCGAGCTTCGAGCCAAAGCACCTGTTCGGTGAGCGCAGCTCGCCGCTCTGGAAAAGTGATCGTCTCGTCTTGTCCCTGCTCTCCTGTCCTTCCTGCTTCCCATCTCTTTGCCTAAAGGTGTGAGAGGCCCTGGACGGGCCAAGCATTTTCGTTTCTCCATTCTTGGCGTATGCGCTGCCGTGCTGTGCGTGCGGTGCATGAGGCACAGCATAGCACGGCGTACGTAGCTCTTCCTCTGCAGGTGAACTCCTGCCAAAGGCCTGCCGAGGGATCCGGAGGGAAAAAAACACACACAGACACAACTAATCGTCGGGAGGTGAACTCCTGTCATGGGCCTGCCGAGGGCTCAGGAGGGACAGAAACACACAGACAAAAGTTGATCGTCGACGTCTGGGAGGACATGGGAAACTATGAGAAGTGGGGGGGGGGAAGACGATTATCCAGAACATTGGTGTGTCTATCTACTTGTGTGTCCCTGGGCCCCTTCAAGGGGACATCGCCCTCCCGGCGGCGCCAGCAACAAAAAATCCTCCCGATGGAGAGGCACCCATTCAGATTTCTAGTTGCGTTTTCGGCGGGCGGGGCCCTCCCGTGGCGGACGCGCGCCCTCGGTGCTGTCCTGTCCTTGTCCTGTCCCCCTCCCCCTCCCCCTCCCCCTCCTCCGCCTCCTCCCACGCCGCTCCGCCTCGGACTCCTCTGCGCTTCCGCTCTCTTCGCCTCCGAGTCCCTCCTTCCTCCTTCCGCATTCTCTTCCTCCTCCTCCTCATGATTCTCCCCCTTCGCCGTCCTTCATCCCCTCCTTCAGAGCAATGAGCCCGGTTGGATTCTCACGGGTTCGTCTGGCGCAAATCAGATCGCAGTCGGAAGTGTGCCAATAGGATTCCAGTCGGGCTCCAATTGGATGTCATTAGAAATCCGCTGCTGTACGGATTCCTGCTTCAGACGAGGCATTTTTCAACTAACACGTTTCAGAGAACAAAGTGTTTTCCGTATTTAGCTCCACGGAGGTCTCGGACATTTCAGCGCGTTCTTCGCGAATCTACGTTTACTTGTTGTGAAGTGGCCTTCCTGGTTGTAAAGTGCTCTTTGGGAAAATCCATGCTGGTTGTACAGTGCCCCATCTCCGTTGTAAAGTGCCGTTCTGGTTGTAAAGTGACCCGCGCGCGGGAAGGGGGAGGCAGGGGGCAGGCGAGGGGGCTGGCGAGTGGCTGCGCGGGGAGAGCACAAGGGAAAGGAGTGGAGGCGGCAAGGCATCCCCGACGGCCTCTGAACACCTGCCCCCTCCCGCTTACCCAGATGCTTCCCGATGTGATTTTTGTCAACGCGCGGCCCCAGAACCCCGACCGCTCCCCCGGGGCCAGGTTTTCGCCCCGGATCCAGTTGGACAGATTCGGGGCCCGACCACGGGCCCCCGATGCCGAAGTCGAGGAAGAACAATCGCAGGAGCAAATCATACTGTCCTGAGCTGATGAAGGTGCATGTGATCACCCAGTGTAGGGGTACAACCTAGGGCGACGAGATCTATGCATATCCACTGCTCCTGGCCAGGCCCATCCTGGGCCCAGGAGCGGTGTATATGCCTCCCCGGCCAGGCCAGGAGGGCATATACACCGCTCCTGGGCCCAGGATGGGCCAGGCCAGGAGCAGTGGATATGCACAGATCTCGTCGCCCTACAACCTAACCACCCAGCGCAGTGGGACGACACGCGAATGCCGTAGCACAGATGGAGAACGTCGGAGGAGAGACAACGGGAGCAGTCATACAGGTTCGGCCCTCATCAGGGCTGGCGTCAGCTGTCGGAGGCCTTCATGGCGCCCGGCCCCTGTCTGGCAAAAGGTAGGATCGAACAACCTTCGGTGACCGAACGCGTGTCCGAAATCGCGACCGAAAACGTAGCATGGCCGAACTTGTGACCGAAGTTGAAAACAGTTCTGGTTTCGAGCTTTGGTTTCGCACTGTGAGCTTCGCTGCCACTCTGGCGCACTCGGAAGCATCCGGGGGCGCCGGTCTTTCAGCCACCCTCGAGCAAATGTGCGGGCGCAGCCTCGGCCCTCAGTCTCACCCCCCCCCGATAGGGACGAGGCTGCGTGAAGATCTGGGGGTGGGCGAGGCGCCGACCCCAAGGACTCCGCGTGGAGCCCCGAAAACAGCAGTCGGGCTGCTGAAATTCTCCTCCTCCTCCTCCTCCCTCCTCCTCCTCCTCCTCCTCCTCCTCCTCCCCTCCTCCTCCTCCCTCCTCCTCCTCCTCCTCCTCCTCCTCCTCCTCCCTCCTCCTCCTCCTCCTCCCTCCTCGTCCTCCTCCTCCTCCTCCTCCTCCTCCTCCTCCTCCTCCTCCTCCCCCTCCTCCTCCTCCTTCGGAGACCCGAGCAGATGGAGCGGAGGCGCACGAGCGGCCGCAGCCGTCTCGGCCGCAGCCGCGCCACCCCGGGGGGCGGCCACCGAGGCCGCGCAGTACCCCGCCCGCTGCGCCCGCGGAGCCCGCCCCAGCGCTGCGCAGGCCCGCGCGCGGGCGGCCCGCTGGCAGCAGGGCACCTCCTCCTCCTCCTCCTCCGCCTCCTCCTCCTCCTCCGCCTCCTCCTCCTCCTCCTCCGCCTCCTCCTCCGCCTCCTCTCCTCCTCCTCCTCCTCCTCCTCCTCCTCCTCCTCCTCCTCCTCCTCCTCCTCCTCCTCCTCCTCCTCCTTCTCTCCTCCTCCTCCTCCTCCTCCTGCACCTACTCCTCCTCCTCCTCCTCCCCCTCCTCCTCCTCCTCCTCCTCCTCCCCGTGTCCTCCTCCTCTGCCCCGTAGTGGAGGTCCCGGGGCCCAGGCTTAGGGGAACAAACGTGACATGAACATCAGAACTCGGAGGTCCGCGCGGATTTCTCGGACCGGCGCTGGGGCCCCCCGGCGGCGCCTCCGGCGCCGCCCCTGGCGCGCTCCGCGCGCCAGGGAGGGGGGTCCAGCGCCGATCCGAGAAATCCGCGCGGACCTCCGAGTTTTTATGTTTATGCCACTTTTTGTTCCCCTAAGGTTGGGCGTCGCGTTCTACTCGGGGGCGGCAAAGAGGGGGGTGATGACTAGGGGGGGATATCATGGCGGGGGCCACGATATTTCCCAGATTTCGTGGCGCCTCGTCTTATTCCATTACGTCCCTGGCCACCCGCTGGGCCGCGCACATGCCGCCGGTCATGATTTGCATCCCCCTTCTTGGACACCCTCCTCTTGGCCGCTCTCGAAGGTTGGGCGTCGCGTTCTACGGTCGGGATGTTGGCTTCGCGTGTCGCGCCGTCGGTTCTGGCCTCGGCGCGGCACTCTATCCACTCCGCGGTCCCCGAGCGTCAACGTCCCGAGCTGGTCCAGCCTCCTGCCCCACGGAGCGGGGCGACACGCATCACCTCGCAAGGCACGGCGTGTCGCCGGGGCCGCCGCCGCGACACCCTAAGCAACAGTTCCTGACCGCACTGAGGGGGCGGCAAAGATAGGGTGAAGCAATGTGCACCTTTCGTGCACCCTCGGAGCCTAACAGGGACCCTTTAGGGCACAAGAGGAGCACGCAAGGTGCACGTATCTTCGCCCCCCCTTTTCTATAGCATCGGTGCCCAGTAAGCAATGCCCAGCCAGAGGCGTCCTCCGCCCTCTTGCTCTCGCAGACGAAAGAGCGGCAAGAGCACACATTTCCGGAGCTCCGCGCGGATTTCGTGGATCGGCGCCTGGCCTCCTTGCGCGCCCGGGAGGGGGGGCCCCGCGCCGATACAAGAAATCCGCGCGACGTTCCGAAAGTTCATGTCGACGCAGTCTTTCCCAACCATCCCTGTTGTGTTGTGTCCTTCTTTTGAAGAGAATGCCCAGCTTCCACTCCTTCCTTCCTCTCGCTGCCCACTCCTTCCTCATTTCATCCTCGCCTCCCCGCATGTCCTCATCGCCATCGTCATCACCAATGTCATCCCCATTCCAATCTTCATCTTCATCTTCTTCATCATCATAATCAGCATCAGCATCAGCATCATCATCACCACCACTTCCTCCACCACCACCATCACCGTCGCCATCATCATCAGCATCATCATCAACATCATCATCATCACCACCATCACCACCATCATCAATCATCATCACCATCATCAACACCATCATCATCATCATCATCATCATCATCATCATCATCATCATCATCATCATCATCATCATCATCATCATCATCATCATCATCATCATCATCATCATCATTATCAGCATCATCAACACCATACTCATCATCATACTCACCATCATCATCATCAACAACAGCATCATCATCATCATCATCATCATTATTATTATTATTATTATTATTATTATTATTATTATTATCGTCGTCATCAGCACCATCATCATGGGGGCCAAAATAGATTGATATCCACCGCCCGCAGGGACACCAGAACGTCGTTTCCCAGGCGGTGATTATGGGTAAATGATCGCCTCGCACCTCAGATCTCGGTCGCGGGACCTGTCCGCGGCCGACTCGCAGTGGCCAGAAGAGCCCCTTGGTCCATTTTTTGGCATTCCTTACGGTAGCATGATGACTGAAACCCTCCGTCGGAGAAGTGAGCCCGCCGCCACAGTTGTGAATGGTGGGCCGCATCCATGGGGTTTGGCCAGGATGCCAACAAGAGAGGTCCGCGTCTTCCTGGACCGAGGCAGCACACCTGCGGGCCCGTCGAAGCTCCCACTTGCGCTTGGGGGCAACGTCTGAAGAAAGAAACATGAAGCTGAGGCTCAGCGGTCCCTGCCGTTCTGCTCCCAACAGGGCGCGCGCTGCAAGCCCAACACGAAGGCAGATACAGTAGTTTGCTCTGAATCCCCAGGTCGAGCCCCGTCTGCGGGGACGAATGGTTTTTGCGCGCGTGCAGGCTATCTCGGCCTCGTCCTTCATTGGACAGAGAGATCTATTTTGCCGCCGTGATGGAGTTTGCTGTGTTGGCCTTGCATGGGGCCAAGTGCTTGGTGGCCCCTGTGCCACTGCAAGGCGCCAGCTCCACGAGGGCCCAGAAGTGCTCCCGCACGATCTGCTTGGCCGCGTGTGCAGTGATGCCGACAGAAACTCCCAGCAGGATGTGAATCACGTCCCGCGTCGCGTCTGGCCTGTCTCCTGCCGCTCTGCGAGCTTGAGCAAGCGATGTAGCGAAACGGGCGGAGCTGCCTTCGCAGAAATCTGCGCTGCTAGCCTTCGCCAAGGGGGGTCGGGCTCGTCATGCAGAATTGGATTCCCTCAGCCTGCAGCGGTGCGGGTCTCCAGGCCTCGAGGCCACTGGCGGGAGGGGTGGCAGTTGCTCTGCGCGTCTGGCGGGGCATCGGCGGGTGGTGGTGGCCGAGAGGAGCCTCTGCTCGACCCAGTGCTCCCTCGCCTGGGCGGTCGCCTCCGAGCCTCTGATGCCGTGGGCACTGCGCGCGCCGCTCGGCTCGGCGTCGGGGCGACCGACCGGGGCGACCACACGCGCGGCGCCCCGGGCGCGGCGCCCTGGGCGCGTCGCCGCTGCTCCTGCGGGCCACGGGCGGGCGAGACGGCGCTCGGCGTGAAGGCGGCGTGAGCGGGCCCTGCACCACCACGGCGACGCGCGGGTGCGGGCTGGCCCGCGCCGGGCGGGGCGGGGGCGAGAGGGCGAGCAGCCCAGGCGCCGCAGGAAGGGCCCCCCTGGGCTCGGGAGGGGCTCTGGCTCTCACGCCGCCCACCCCCCCCCCCGCGGGTCCAGGCTGGGCGGGGGGGGGGGCCTCCCCGTGGCCGAGGCTCGCCGTGGCCCAGCAGGCCCCCCCCCCTCCGTGCGCCGCTCTCGCGGCGCTCCCCGGAGCCAGCCGTGCTGGCACCGAGGGCCGCGCGAGCCGCGCCGGCCCGCGCTGGCACCGGCGGCCGCCGCTCCCCCGCCGCGCCCCGCGCGGAGCCTCCCGGACGCCCCCCCGCCGCCCGCAGCCCCCCGGTACGCCGTGCGGGGCCCTTGGCCTCCCGCAGGCGGCGCGCGGGTGGCCACCGCTCCGCGGCCTGCGGCCGAGGGCGCCGCGGGGGCGCGGAGGCAGGCGCGCCTCGCGGCCGCAGCGCCTCGCTGCGCGGGGCAGTGCAGCCTGCGGCGGTCGCTGCCCCTGCTCCTCGCTGGGCGGCCCAGCGAGGAGCAGGCACGTTCGCTGCCCCTGCTCCTCGCTGGGCGGCCCAGCGAGGAGCAGGCACGTTCGAGAGGACGGCTGGCCTTTTCGGCGGCCGACGCACGGGCGGCGCACGGGCGACGAATGCGCGACGCACCTCCTGTCGCGAAGGGGGGGGGGTCAGCACGCCGGTCGCTTTACTGGGCCTTAACAGCTGGGCCGGTGGGTGCTTGCGGGGGTCGAGGGCGCGGGCCGTGCTTGGAGAGGGAGGAGGCAGGAACAGGCAGGAGCCTGCCGATCTTGCCCTGGCCTCCCGCCGGCTGATGGGTGGGTCCCTGCACCAGCGGGCGTGGGCGTCGAGCAGAGCCCTCCTCCTCCCCCTGCGCATCTCTGCCCACCTTCCTCTGCTCCTCCTCCCTTTCCTCTTCTTCCTCCTGCCCCTCCGCCCGCCCCCGCCCTTGCCTCCCCCTGTGAGCTCTTTGCTCCCCCCTCTCTCTGGTCGTGTTCGCTGCGCCTGCACGTCTCTTCTTTCGGGTTGTGGCCTGTCGCTGGCCCCCCTGTGGGGTGGCGCGCCCTGCAGTGGTTCAGAAGGGTCCTCTCTGATAGCCGCGTCCCGATTCTTTCTCCACCTGACCTTCTCTGACCTCTCTTGTGGCATCTTTCCGGTCGGACCGAGATATAAGATCGAGCTTGGTTCGGGGAGGGTACCTTAGTTCATGTTCTTCGCGTTCGCTGGACGTTCTTGTGCATCCTGGGGAAGGGTACCCTCGAATGTTCTTCAGTTTGGCCGGCGGAGGGTCTCATGTTCTGGAAAGCTGTTCTAGGTCTGGCCGTCGCCGCACCCCGATTATTCTCCATCTGGCCTTCTCTGACCCCTCCTCGTGGCTGCTTTACCCCCCAGGAGTTGCGATGCTCCTTTGCGGGGCCACCCCCGCGCCCTCCGCGGTGGTCGGGTTGGACGAGAGAGGCAGGATAGTGAAGGGGGCCGACTACAGGTACAGCCGGGGCGCTGAAGAAGGAACCCTTTTCGTTGGGGAGGGGCTCGGTGTGCCTTGATCGTCTCACATTTTGCCTCAGGTTTTCCTTCTGTTTCCGGTGGGAAATCGAAGTTTAACTTATGGGAGAAAGGGGCCTCGTTCCTTATTTAGGGTTCCTTGGGTCAACGCCCCGACTGTAAGAGAGACCTTTCGCCCGAGTGACCTTTGATGCAGGCACACTGGGGTCCCCCGATCGCCGCACGCGGTGCGATAGTAGCGTTTTGTCTTGCGCGCTTGGGTGTTGGCCTCCCCGCGCCCCCCCTGAAGCCGCGCACCGCAGGTCACGCTTGCCCAGGGCCACGCTTCCGTCTAGCCGAAGGGGGGGGGGGGAGTGCGACATCTGCTGCGTGCAGCTGGTCTCGGCCCCGCCGCTGGGTTCACTCCTCGATGCATGGGCGCCACCCGGCGCCAGGAGGCGCCAGGAAAGCCAGCTACGTAAGCTGATTCTCTACCCTACCCTTTTTGCTACACTTCGGACGGGGCCAGGCTAGGACGAGGATTAGTCCGTTCCAGAGCGTCCCTGGACGCCCTCAGAGCGTTCCGGACCGCTCCGAGATGGCCGCGGCGCCCGACACATCCTCCAGAGCCGCCGGATCTCAGAGCTTCTTGATCTCCCCTCGTCACCCGCTCTTGTCCTCGCCCTGGCTTCGTCTTGACCCTACCCTGTGCTACCCCGCCACTTCCCCCCCCGCCGAGGTGGGCAGCACCTCCAGCACCCGCTCCTGCACCTCTGCGCGGAGCGGCACCCCCGGCGCCCGCTCCGGCTCCTCCCTGACGAGCCTCGCGCCGCCTCCGGGCAGCCGGCCTTTCCCCGCGGTGGCCCAGGCGCGCGGCGTGCCGCAGGCCCAGCCGCAGGCGCTGCTGCGGCGGTCCCCCGCGCAGGCGGTCCTCGTCTCCCCGCATCCTCCCCTCTCAGAGGGGGGAAGGTGTAGTACCGCCACCTTTCCCCCGTTCTCCGTTGTTGGGGGCCGCCCGGGAGGCCCTCGTCGCCACCGCTGGATTCGCCTCGAAGTTCTGATCAGAGCGCGTCCCGGGAGGGGTCCGGGGAGTCAGCGGTATCGGGACCTTGTAGTTTCGCCGCTCATCCCCCCTCATCATCCTCTCTCCTCCTCCATCGCCCTTCATTTCCTTACATCCTTCTCCTCCTCAACCTCCTCCTATACAGTCGGACCGAGGTATACGATCGAGGTTGGTTCGGGGAGGGCACCCTAATGTTCATCGTGCTTGTTGGATGTTCTTGCGCACCCAGGGAGGGTACCCTCGGATGTTCTGTGCGTTTTGGCCGGCGGAGGGTCTCGTGTAGGAAATTATTATGTCCTATGTCCGACCGTAAGGCTGAGGCTGGTGGCTTCCGAGTTCGTCCCGAACGCAGCCGTCCCCCCCACCCCGCAGAGGGCCGTGGCCCCTGGGGAGGATCAAGCTGGAGCTTGCTGCGGTGTCACCCCCCCCTCGTCCTCCTCCTTCCCTCCTTCCAACCCTCCTCGAAATCAGACGTAAGTTTTTGATGTTGAGCGAAGCGCGGCCCGCGGGGTCAGATTTTTGTGCTCCCAGTCGCCAGTTTTCGAGGAGGGATGTCAGATCAAGAGAGTAAGGCACACTTGATCCCCCTCCGTTCGGCAGACTCGAACTCGTTGGCTCGTGCCGCCCCGCAGGCTGTCAGCTTGCCCCTCGGCGGCGCTCGTCGATGACGGCAGCGGCGGCGATGAGGAGGACACGACGCGCCCCTCCCTATGACGCTCCAACCTCTTCCTTCCCTCAGATCTGATGTTGGGGGGGGGGTCGGAGATTTTTCGGGGGGATGTGCCGAAATAGTAGTGCTTTTCATTGTGGGCCCCCAGAACCTCCCGGAAAACAGTCGAACAAATTCTCGAGTAGGAGGGTTTTCCTGGGGCTTACCCTCGGAGCCTGGGCTGGCCGGAGAACCCCTTTCGAAAAAACACCGAACGCCCTCGAAAGAACGCAGTGCTGCGACGCACCACGTCGCAGCACATCACCACCAGAGCCCCGGACCCCGTCCTCCCGCGTCCTCCTTCGGGCCGCTGAACCGTCGAGCTGTGAGGGCCCCGGGGCCCGGCCCCGCGCGCGAGGGCGCCCAGCGGGAAAGCACATTGCGGCGCCAGGACCTCCGGGCCTCCTCCTCCTCCCCCCCCCCCCCCCTCCCCCTCCTCCACCTCCCTCCTCCTCTTTCTCCTCCTCCTCCTCCTCCTCCTCCTCCTCCTCCTCCTCCTCCTCCTCCCTCCTCCTCCTCCTCCTCCCTCCTCCCCCTCCCCCTCCCTCCCCCTCCCTCCTCCTCCCCCTCCCCCTCCCCTCCCCCTCCCCCCCTCCCCCTCCTCCTCCTCCCCTCCTCCTCCTCCTTCCTCCCTCCTCCTCCTCCTCCTCCTCCTCCTCCTCCCTCCTCCTCCTCCTCCTCCCTCCTCCTCCTCCTCCTCCTCCTCCGCGCCCCGAGGTGGTGCAGGCCGTGGCCGCCACGGCCCCCTCCGCGCCCTGCCGCTGCCGCCCGCGCCCGTGCTCGGTGCCAGCGCCGCGGGCGCGCTGGCGGCCCCCGCGGCGTGCGGCAGCGCCGGCGCCCTGGGCGGCGCGCCCGCGCCGCGCATCGTGCCGCCGGCCTGGCCCCGGCAGCTCGGCGCGGGCGGCTGCGCGGGCACGGGCGCTCGGCGGAGGAAGAGCCCAGACTCACCACCCACCAAACCACCCCAACCCAACCCGAAGGCTCAGATTTACCCTCGATTTCTAGTGGGGGGGGGGTCCGGGAACATAGAAAAAACACATATGGAGCCCATACCCCCCCCCCAACCCGAAATTCGGGTCTTCGGGTTGGGTTGGGGTGGTCTGGTAGGTAGTCACAGACGTGAGCGAGTCGCAGAACATATAGGGGAAGAAGAAGCGGCATAATAAACATCAAAACTCGGCGGTCCGCGCGGATTTCTCGGATCGGCGCCGGACCCCCCTCCCTGGCGCGCGGAGCGCGACAGGGGCGGCGCCGGAGGCGCTGCCGGGGGGCCCCAGCGCCGATCCGAGAAATCCGCGCGGACCTCCGAGTTTTTATGTTTATGTCACTTCTTGTTCCCCTAAAAAATCAGGTCGGAAGGTTTTTCGTGGTTTCCGGCCTCCTCGCTGGGCCCCGGGGGCCGTCAAGAAAGGAATCGCGATCAAGAAGCGGCCCCGGGGAATGTGTCGGGGCCTCCGGGACCCCGTATTGAGCAAAAGCAGGACATCGCATGTTTGGACAGGTACGGTCTGGAGTTTTTGGCTTAGCGTGTCGCGCTGACGTTTCTGGCCCACCACGCTTCGGCGCGGCACCCTCCCCTCGGCCCCATTCCCAAGCAGCAGCGTCCCGAGCCTTTCCCAGCCTCCCGCCCCGCGAAGCGGAGCGACACGCTGTCCGCTTGCAAGGCATAGTCGCCGGGGCCGCCGCCGCGACACGCTAACTACGCAAAAGTTCCCTACTCAGACCCAGATCTCCCTGGAGTCATGAAACATGTTCGACGGACATTTTTTGCAATTTCCAGCTTCAGTGGACCAACAATCGACTCAGCATAAAAGACCATCCCCAGGGAAAGAGTCAGGACTTCCAGGGACTTCTTCTGAACACATCAGGACGTCGCCTGTCTGGGAACCAGTGCACCGCTGCCCTTGCCTTCTCGCCATTGCTGGAGTCGCCTCGCAAAGCTGGTCAGAGCGCACCCCATGAGGGGTCCGTCGATCCGCGGCCACCAGCGAGTCCTGCCCCTGCGGGTACATTCGACGCTGGGGTTCGCTTGGCCGCAGGCATCTTCCAAGTTCCGAGCCCCAGCCAGTGTTTGCCAGAAATCCGACCTGCAGGGGTAAGGCTCACCTGTGGCTTCCAAGTCGAGTAGCGGTCTTGGTTTCTATTTGCCCCCCCCCGGGTACCGTTTAACCGATCCCCGTCCCCATCCCCTTCGAGACCCCGACCAAATTACCACCCCAGTTGGGGACACACCCCTCGAAACCCGAAGGGAACGACCCATATCCCCACCTTGGGGGGTAACTCGGCCTGTGGGGCCCAGGCCACGCCGCTAGGGATGGGCATCGGTTCAACGATGCTCACAGGCGCGGGCGGCTGTGCGAGCACCGGCTCGCTGGCTCTACTGGGCGGCGGCTCATGCGGCGTCCCCCTCGGCGGTTCGCCCTGGGGGCCGGCGGAGCCAGGCCGGGACGGAGAGGCGCACGGATGTGATCGAAGGGCGGCTAAGGAGTGGGCGCTTCGGCAACCACGAATCGTGCGGTTTTGAGCCCGGGTGTGCAGCCGACGCGCTCAGCAAGGACGCGCGCCTTCATCCAGGGTGCCCATGTGTCCTTGCCTCTGCGGCCTGTCCTCTGCCGATTTTTCACTGGGTGCCCGCCGCCCCAGAGATCCCAGCTTCGGCCTCCAAGTGTCTCGCGTCCTTGCCACCCGTTCGCAATGCGCGTTTGGACTGTGGTTGGCGATCTGCGTCGCTGGGGCCCGGGGGGCACCACGTTGCCCTCTTCGGGTCTCATCGGGGCGCGGCGGAGGACTCCGTCGAGGTCCTGGCCCGCCCCCCCAGGGTGCGGGCTGCAAGCCGCACCCTGTGCAGAGCACACCCTTCGGAGTCGATGCCAAGGGGGGTGGTATCATGGCCAGGGCCATGATGTCCCACCGGATTTCATGTCCTCCTCCTCGTCTCTCGCGTACCCTGGTCCCCCTCTCGTCCGCGCACGTCCCTCGGGCCATGATTTGCGAGCATCCCTCTTGGACGCCCCCCTCTTGGCCGACCCCGAGGAAATCGAGTCGGAGGGGGGGAGAGGCGCAGCTGGCAGGTGTGGCAGGAGTTTTCTGGCGCTCGTTTTCAAAGGCAGCGATCGAGGGGGCTAGGCACAGGGGGGGAGTCATCGACCCCCATTCGCCCACTGATCGCTGGTTGGGGCCCGATGGCGCCAACCTGCCCAGGAAGGTGCAGATTTGCAGTCGGGCCCCATCGCCGATCTATCGGCGATGTATCGCCGATTCCAGGTCGACGTGTGCCCCCTGTGCTTAAGTCGGGCCTGTCCCTCGACAGGAGGAGTATGCAAAAATAGGAAAAGATAGTCAGGGGACGATTTTTCGACTATGTTTGATGATTTTAGGGGCATCTTTTGCATATTTCATATTTTTCGCCAAAAATCTGCCAGTAGGAGGACATGCCCGACCTAACCCTATGTCAGTACCCCCCCTAACGCTGTCCCGCACCTTCGCAGGCCCAGAACCCCGGCGTCGTGCTTTTTTCTGTTGCAGCGTGCCCCCCCCTGTGGAGTCGTAGGAATTCCCACGGAGTCGTGGAGATTCCTGGGGATTCCTAGGCATTCCTAGAGATTCCTAGGCATTCCCAGGCATTCCTAAGGATTCCTAATGGTTCCGAGGGATTCCTAGGCATGAGGAGGAGGAGGAGGAGGAGGAGGAGGAGGAGGAGGAGGAGGAGGAGGAGGAGGAGGAGGAGGAGGAGGAGGAGGGGGAGGAGGAGGAGGAGGAGGAGGAGGAGGAGGAGGAGGAGTGAGGAGGAGGAGGAGAGGAGGAGGAGGAGGAGGAGGAGGTGGAGGAGGAGGAGGAGGTGGAGGAGGAGGAGGAGGGAGGAGGAGGAGGGAGGAGAGAGGAGGATCATGTGAGGGAAAATGGAGGAGAAAATGGGAGGAGGAGGAGGAGGAGGAGGAGAGAGGAGGAGAGGAGGAGGAGGAGGGAGGAGGGGGAGGGAGGGGGAGGGAGGGAGGGAGGGAGGGAGGGAGGGAGGGAGGGAGGGAGGGAGGGGGGAGGGAGGAGGGGGAGGGAGGGGGAGGGGGGAGGAGGGAGGGAGGGAGGGAGGGAGGGAGGGAGGGAGGGAGGGAGGGAGGGCGGGAGGGAGGGAGGTGAGGGAGGAGGGAGGAGGGAGAGGAGGAGGAGGAGGAGGAGGGAGGAGGGAGGGGAGGAGAGAGGACAGAGGACAGAGAGGAGATCAGAGGGCAGAGGCAGTCGCAATGCACCCCTCTCCGCGGGGCGGCTGATGGGCGCCTCTTGCCGGCCGTGCCCCCTGCAGAGGCCGCCCCCCAGCCGGGTGACGCCCACGCGGAGAGTGCCCCCGTGCCCGCGATCGTCCAGCACTACGAGCGCGTGCTGGTGGCGTCGGGCGGCACCTCAGTGCCCTCATCGAGGCGCCGGAGTGCACCTCGCGGCGGTGCTGGCCGGGCGCGGCGGCGGCCGAGCCGGAGCCAGCCTTCGTCAGGATCGGGCCTGGGCCGGCCGCCCCCGCTCGGGACGATCGAAAGGGGCACGGAGAGGAGGGGCGCACGATGCCCAGGAGCACTCGCCTCCATCTCTCCCCCCCCCTCTCCCCTCCCCTCCCTCCATGCTCTCCCTCCCCTCCCTCCCTCCCTCCCTCCCTCTCCCTCCCTCCCCTCCCTCCCTCCCTCCCTCCCTCCCTCCCTCCTCCTCCCTCCTTCCTCCTCCTCCCCATCCTCCTCCTCCTCCTCTCCTCCTCTCCTCCTCCTCCTCCTCCTCCTCCTCCTCCTCCTCCTCTCCTCCTCCTCCATTTTCTCCTCCTCCTCCTCCTCCTCCTGTTCATTTTGAAGTGGTTTCGCTGTCCAAGCCGCCACGGACGCTGTTCCTTTGAAGGCAACAAAGCCGCCTGCCCAGCAGCGGCCGCTGCCGGTTTTTGGCAACATTTGCTGTCAGGGCAGGGTGCCCATGCCTTCCGAGCTCACTCCGGGCGTCCAAGCCCGCACGCTCTCGGAGCCGGGGATCCTCGGGGTTGGGGGTGGTCCGAGGCAGCTCCTGGCTCGTGCTTCGGGGGCCCAGACCGGAGTGGCCCACAGCTCGAGTTGAGACAAGCACCCGCGCAAGAAAGTGCACGACATAAGCTGAAGAGATGTTTCCAGAACCTATGCAAATCTTAGGAAGCTCTCCTCACGTGTAGAGCATGCGAGCTCGGTGGCTATTTGCGCAGCAGAACTAGCTTGTCGGTCGCAGCTCTGGTAGCAGACCGACCGGCCCAGAGCTGTCCAGGATAGCTCGGGCGTCCAGCCGCTCCCCCCGCCCTGCAGGGTCGGTTGGCGAAGCTCTCTCTCTCTCTCTCTCTCGCAGAGGAGGCCTGGGGGGGGGGCGAGCGGAGGACGACGGCAGGCTGACCTTCGCAGGGGGCCCCTCGTCGCCATGGCTTCGGCGCGGCCCGAACAGCCGGTGCGCTTGGGACCCGGGGGAGGGTCCTGGAGGTCCATCTCCTGAGCTGCCCGTGGCCCACCTCGCCCTGCTCCCAGCGCAGCGAGCTGCCGCCTCCTCCTCGGCTCTCGAGGGGGCGTTGCGGCCGCAGGGTTCTGCGGGCCTGCGCCCGCGGTCTGCAGTGAGCGGCTTGAATAAGGAACACTGACTTTTCAAAAGGGGCTCGGCCGTTCCTTAGAGCTTACATGCGTTATTTACAGTTCCTTATGCGTTATCTATCATTTATCGTTCCTTATGCGTTATTCCTTGGGACAAAAATGGGCTTCGTTCCTTATTTATCGTTCCTCAGGTCAGGCCGATGACTGTAGTCCAGGTCGTCTTCGTTGCGAGGACGTTTCGCTGCATGGGGTGTCTGCCCACACCTGCGCTGGCCCTCCTGCGCCTTCTCCTCGCCCTCCGCCTCCCAGCTTCGTTGGCGATCCGTCGCCCCCAGTCCCCGAGCCCTCTCCTTTGACTCCCGCTTTGAACAGAGGGAACGGGCCATGGGATGCACCCATAGAGAGGCCGTTCGGACGCACCCATATCGAGGATGGATACACCCCCATCGTCGATTCCCGAGTTGGGTCTACATCTCATGTCCAGTCGGAAGTGCTACAACATCGGGGATTGGGGTCGCCATACCTTCCGTTACCGCTGCCCTTCCTTCCTTCTGCCTTCCCATTCTTCTCCCTCGCCCAAGCCCTCTCTCTTTCTCTGTCACCCCCCCCTCTCGCTCTCCCTCTCCCTACCCCACTCTTTTGCTCCTCTCCCTGGTTCCCTTACCTCCCTCCATCCCTCTTCCCCCCTCCTTCCCATCAATGAACGGACATACCGAAGACCCGAGACGCACCCAACCCCTTCTCCACGAGAGGCGAATATTGGTTTGAACGATCCGTACAAAAGAGCACATCGCCGGATCGGAGGTGAGGGTGTGAGATCGCAGCGAGACGGAGGGCGCCCCACCGGGAAACGGTTTCGGTTTCATGTTCGTGTCATGCGTGCGGGCGAGGCGACGCTGCGTGGGCGGGCGGGAGGGATGAACCCGTCTCTGGCCAGGGCGCCGCCGAACAGAAAGACCGACCCCCCCCGTTTGTCTGGCGGTGGCCGGGGGTGTACCGCGGGTGTCCCGTCGGTGTTCAGCCGGTGTCCCGCAGTGAGATCGACAGTGAGATCGATGGTGAATTCGATAGTGTGGCATCGATAGTGAGATCGATAGTGAGACCGATAGTGTGAGATCGATCGTGAGATCGATGGTGAGATCGGTAGTGGGATCAATAGTGAGATCGATTGTGAGATCGATTGTGAGATCGATTGTGAGATCGATCGTGAGATCGATCGTGAGATCGATAGTGAGCTCGATCGTAAGCAGGATCGTGAGATCGATAGTGAGATCAAAAGTGACATCGATGTTGATATCAATCGTGATATCGATAGTGAGATCGATGGAGTGATATCCGATGGTGAGATCGATAGTGATGTAACGCCGGTGCCCCGTCTTCGTCCCGTCGGTGTCTTGTCGGTGTCCCGCCGTTGGTGTCCCGCTGGTGTCCCGTAGTGAGGTCGATAGTGAGATCGATTGTGAGATCAATCGTGAGATCGATCAGAAGATCGGTTGAGTGAGACGTTGGTTCCTCCTCCCCCGCGAGCCTTCTCATCACCCGAAGGGTGGTCGCACAAATATTCACGAGTTGCGCTGCCCTTCTCTCCGCCATGCCTTCTAGGAGCCCACGAAAGTGGCGACAGTTGCGCCCTTCGTAGCCTCCCAGGGAGCAGCGAGGTCTCGTCTGGGTCCGCTTGGCCCCCGACTCCGCTGGACCCCCCAGGGGCCCAGGCAAGTGGCGACAATTGCGCAGTTCGCAGCCACCCAGGGAGCAGCGAGGTCTCGGCTTGGTCTGCTTGGCCCCCCAGTCCGCTGGACTTCCCATGAGCCCACGAAAGTGGCGACAGTTGCTCCGCGCTGCCCCTCGACTCCGCTAGGCCTGCCAGGAGCCCACCGCAGTGGCGACGGTTGCACACTTCGCAGCCGCCCAGGGAGCAGCAAGATCTCGGCTGGGTCCGCGTGTGCCTCCACTGCGCTAGACCCCCCCAGGGGCCCAACAAAGTGGCAGCAGTTTTGCAGTTCGCAGCCATCCAGGGAGCAGCGAGGCCTCGGCTGGGTCCGCGTGGCCCCCGACTCCGCTGGACACCCCCAGGGCCCACGAGAGTGGCGACAGTTGCGCCGTCCGCAGCCACCCAGGGAGCAGCGCGGTACCATCTGGGTGTGCGTGCCCCCCGACCCCGATAGACTTCCCATGAGCCCACGAAAGTGGCGACAATTGCACCGTCCGCAGCCACCCAGGGAGCAGCGAGGTCTCGTCTGGGTCCGCGCGGCCGGCGACAATTGCGCAGTTCGCAGCCACCCAGGGAGCAGCGAGGTCTCGGCTGGGTCTGCTTGGCCCCCCAGGCCGCTGGACTTCCCATGAGCCCACGACAGTGGCGGCACTTGCACCGTTCGCAGCCACACAGGGTTCAGAGAGGTCTCGTCTAGGTCCGCGTGGCCGCTGACTCCGCTAGACCCCCCCAGGGGCCCACGAAAGTGGCGACAGTTGCGCAGTTCGCAGCCACCCAGGGAGCAGCGAGGGCCGGTCTGGGTCCGCTTGGTCCTTGACTCTGCCCACGAACCTGGCGACAATTGCGCAATTCGCAGCCACCCAGGGAGCAGCGAGGTCTCGTCTGGGTCCGCGTGGCCCCCGACTCCTCTGGACCTGAAAGTTGCGACCATTGCGCAGTTCGTAGATACCCAGGGAGCAGCGAGGTCTCGGCTGGGTCCGCGTGGCACCCGGTTCCGCTGGAGACCCCAGGAGCCCACGAAAATGGCGACAGTTGCGCAGTTCGCAGCCACCAAGAAAGCAGCGCAGGAGGAGGCAGGCGGAGGGAGGCGGGGCGCTAACCCAGACCTGAGCCTTCAGGGAACAGCAGCAAATCACGCACGTCGGGACAGCTTTCGTGCTGGAGGTGCGCAGTGGTCGACGCAGTGCGCCACGATTTACGACGATCTAGCGCGCGCGCCAGGCGGTCCTGACACCACACCAGCTGAATCATTATCAGTGCATGTGGAACCCACTTGAAGACTGATCGAAACTCTTGCACCCGGACGCGGCCCGCGTGCGCACGCCCTCCACCTCTGCATGTATCGCCACGCCAGGTGTTCCGACGCGCGGCCTTGCGTCTTGGGGAGGGCGCCGCGGCCACCAGGGCAAACGCCGCCTCGGACGGGGCTTTGTTCGCCGTGGGTTTGCCGCGGCACTGGCCGCGTAACCGGGCGCGGGACGCAGGGCTGGCCGTGGGATTGCCGTGCTGCCGGCGTCGTCCCCTTGGGGCGCGTCGAGGACAAACGGCGCGGCGACACGTGAACAGGCGCGGGCAGCTGTCGCGATGAGGCCATCGCCTCCGGGCCTACAGCCTTCGGTCTCGGGGCTCATCCCCTCAGTCAGCGAGCGAAGAACGGTATAAAATAAACTTTTTCGCCGTCGGGGACACCTGCCCCTGGGCGGCTGGAAAGTTTATACCCCTACGGTGCCACCGTAGGGGTATAAACTTTATACCGACAGGGGCAGGTGTCCTCGCCGTCGGGTACACCTACAGGGGCAGGTGTCCCCGACGGCGAAAAAGTTTATTTTATACCGTTCTTCGCCCGTTAACTCATTCGCTATGTAGTTCCTCGGCCTGGGAGTCGGGCCCGGGCCCGCGACGCAGGCCGCCGAGCTCTGCCACCTCGGAGCGCGGAGCGCCCGAGGAGCAGGGCAGCTGCTGGCTGCGGCAGCCAGCCTGCAAGCACGGGGCCGCAGCGAGAGAGAGAGAGAGAGAGAGAGAGAGGAGGAGGAGGAGGAGGAGGAGAGAGAGGAGGAGGAGGAGGAGGAGGGAGGAGGAGGAGGAGGAGGAGGAGGAGGAGGGGACGAGGAGGAGGAGGAGGAGGAGGGAGGAGGAGGAGGAGGAGGGAGGGAGGAGGAGGAGGAGGAGGAGGAGGAGGAGGGAGGAGGAGGAGGAGGAGGAGGAGGAGGGGAGGCCGGAGAGCGACCCGGCATCGTATCGCCCCCCGCCTGCGCGGCGGCGGCCCACCAGGATGCGCGCCACCGGTTCCCTCGGTGTCCCGTGCGAGCCCCCGGGAAGGCGAGGGACCGAGCAGGCGGAGTACGGTAGGCTCGTGTCGTGTCGGCGCAGGGGCGACCCCAGCGCGGGCGTTCAATATTGAACGCCGCCAGTTGCTGCGGAGCGGCCGATATGAAACGGTCTGCGCGATCGGAAGGCGCCGGTCGCTCAAGGCTGAGCCATCCACGCAGTGTCAGAAACCAACGCCGACGTCGTCATGGCACGAATCTGCCGTAATCACCAGTGGGACGCACCCTTAGCGTAATGACCTGTCGTCATGACGGACGTGGTTGACGTCGTGTGGCCAGCAGTGTGCCCGACACGCTCCTAGAGAAGATCACGGAGAGCGAAGCTGGTGACCTGGATGGCATAGCAGATCTCAATTGCTATCACCACGATAATGAGGCTTACGCGCAAGTGCCCGAGGGAAGGCAAGCGGGGGAGAGAGATGAAGCTGCAGAGGCTCCTGGCTGTAGTACGGAGCCTTCTGGAGGATCTCGGTTGGCTCGAGTGCGATGCCCAGGCCTTGGCCAGCAGCTCCTGCAGCGACTGCTGCGCCCAGTCTCCGCTCTCGTCGAGGGCTTGGATGCTGTCTGCCACCATGCCCTCCACACCACAGGAGGCAGGCCTTTGAGCGCCTTGGCCTCCCGGCGCCCGATCGTTGCTCCGATGGCGCTCAAGCCGTCCACGTGGTCACGGAGCATGGCCTGAAGCCACCAGCTGACCCTGCAGCTCGCTTGGGAGCCGACGCTGTCTGTGCTGGCTGGTGACCACGGGCGAGTTGCGCGAGCACGCTGGTCCAACTGGTTGGTCATATTGGCCGTCGTGGAGCTGATCATGCGTATCTTTATTCCTGTTCCGTCTTCCCGGCTTGCATCGCCATGTTCGGCGGACAGCTATTCAACAGTGTGGCAGTGGGGGTGGGCACCAGGTAGCATTTCAAGGACGGGCGGGGTCTAGTTTTCGGGAGCTCCTTTCACGACGCTGTATGCGAGCGGGCGTGACGTTCTCTGCAAGGCCCGATGCTATGTATCGTTCGAGCACCGGCAGTGGAGCCACAACCGATGCTACGACTCACACCACGGGAGTGGCCGGGCGAGCTCGTGTTGACCAATCACGCCATTCGCTTGGTGCCCCGCAGCCATGCGGATCAACCAGAAGCATCCCCTCCACCTTCCCGCCTCCATCTGCCCCCTCTCCACTCCCTCCTCCCTCAATCCCACCCGCCCTCCTTCCCTGCGCAGCCGCGTGTCCGGCCTTCCGGTGCGCTCTGCAACTGGGCGCCGACGCACGCAGAGAACACAGAGCACAGAACGCAGAACCCAGAACACAGAACACAGAACACAGAACATAGAACACAGACCACAGACACAGAACACAGAACATAGAACACAGAACACAGAACACAGACACAGACACACACACACACACACTCCACACACACACACACACTCCACACACACACTCTCCACACACACACACACACTCCACGCACACACACACACACTCCACACACACGCACACACACACAACACACTCCACACACACACTCCACACACACACACTCCACACACACACACTCCACACACACACACACACTCCAGTCACAACACACAACACACAAAGCACACAACACACAACACAACATAACACGCAACACACAACACACAACACACAACACACAACACACAAGACACAACACACAACACACAGCACGTAACAAAAAAACAAACAACACACATAACAGACTACACACAACACATGCAACACACAACACACAACACACAACACACACAGCACACACAACACATAACACACAGCACACAACACACAACATACAGAACACATAACACACAACACACAACACACAACACACAACACACAACACACAACAC
The DNA here is from genome assembly GCA_963575745.1 of Prorocentrum cordatum. Classification (NCBI taxonomy): domain Eukaryota; class Dinophyceae; order Prorocentrales; family Prorocentraceae; genus Prorocentrum; species Prorocentrum cordatum. Next base: position 265,432 of record CAUYUJ010014860.1, on the reverse strand, counting down.
ACAACACAAACAAAACACATAACACATAACACACAACACACACAGCACACAACACACACAACAACCAACACACAACACACAACACACAACACACACCACACACAACACACAACACACACACACTCACACACTCCCACACATTGCGCACATTTACATATTCACACATTCTCACATCCACACATGCACACATTCACACATTCACACATTCGCACATTCACACATTCATACTTTCACGCATTCACACATTCACACATTCACGCGTTCACACATTCACACATCCACACATGCACACATTCACACATTCACACATTCGCACATTCACACATTCACACATTCACACATTCACACGTTCACACGTTCACACAGTCACACATCCACACATGCACACATTCACACTTCCACACATTCGCACATCCACACATTCACACATTCACACAGTCACACACTCACATATTCACACAGTCACAGAATCACACATTCACACATTCACGCAATCACACATTCACACATGTGGGGGGAGTGGGGATGGCTTCTTGAAAGCACCCGTGCTTCTTAGCAGGCGCGGCCCTTGCCTACAGAGATGTACGGCCCGCGCCCCCTAAGAGGCAGCCTCCTTCTAAGAAGCTTCCCCCCCTCCCACCTACCCCCGTCTGCACGCCGGGCAGGGGGAGGGGGAAGGCTTCTTGGGAGCACCCCTGCTTCTTGGCAGCCGCGCGGCCCCTGCCTGTAGAGATGAGGCCCGCGCCTGCTAAGAGGCAGCCTCCTTCTAAGAAGCCTCCCCCCCCACCTACCCCCCCTCTGCCCTTGCAGATGTGAGGCCCGCGCCCTCCAAGAGGCAGCTTCCTCCCAAGAAGCCATCCCCCCTCTCCCCCCGACCTGCCCCCCTCTGCACGCCGGCAATATCAAGCGATGTGAGGCCCGCGCCCTCTAAGAGGCCGCTTCCTCCCAAGAAGCCCTCTCCCCTCCCCCCGACCTGCCCCCCTCTGCACGCCAGCAATCTCAAGCGACGTGAGGCCCGCGCCTGCTCAGAAGCAGCTTCCTCCTAAGAAGCCTTCCCAGGCCAGTCACAACTGGGGGAGCTGTGGTCCTTACCCCCCTGGGGGACCCATCGATTTCGACACCTCTCGAGAGATCGTCGACGCGATGGTTCCCCCAGGGGGGTAAGGACCACAGCTCCCCCAGTTATGGCTGGTCGGCTTCCCCCCCCTGCCTGCCTTCCTCTGCACGGCGGCAGAGTCTCGAGGGACGGTCCGCGGGCGCAGCCTTGGGGCCTAGAGAGAGTCGAGCTGGAGTCGAGCAAGGAAGGTCCTCAGAGGAGGAGGAGGAGGAGGAGGAGGAGGGGGAGGAGGAGGAGGAGGGGGAGGAGGAGGGGGAGGAGGAGGAGGAGGAGGAGGAGGAGGAGGAGGAGGAGGAGGAGGAGGAGGAGGAGGAGGAGGACGAGAGTGGAGCCGAGCATCGCCGTTGGGTGGGCAACAGGAGGGTCCTCAAAACGAACATCCAACATGGTTCTTCTCAACTGGAGTGCCGCCCTCGGTCATCGCACACTGTTTTGTCAGGGTCGTCTTCCGTGTCATAAGTCGGGCCTGTCCCTCGTATAGTCTGGGGACGATCTTCTCTGACTCTATCTGGGGGCATGTTTGGAGCATTTTTTTTTTTTTTTTTTTTTTGATTTTTTGTCCAAGATCCCAGTGTGGGGGGACGCCCGGCCTGAGGCTTGTGGCCCCCCGCGCCAGGAGCGAGGCGTCGGAGAGCCGCGGGACCATCCCGGAGTGGCTGCCCGCCGGGGCCCCGTCTGGCGCCCTGGGCGGGGCAGGGGTTTTCGTCGGAGGAGGGCCGGCCGAGACAGCAGCCTCCTCCCTTTCCCTTCGCCCTCGTCCTGCTCCTCCTCCCTCCTCCTTCTTCGCGGCGCTCCGCGAAGCCCAAGACAGACAGACCCCTAGGGAACGCTGTGCCTCCTCCCTTCTTCTTCTTCTTCTTCTTCTTCTTTTTCTTCTTCTTCTTCTTCTTCTGTTTTTCTATAGCAGCGCACGTGCCCCAGAAGAGTGCGCTGTCCGTGACGAACAGCACCGTGGTGAAATAGGCCAGGTCCCACATGAACAGAACGACGTGCCGAGGCGCCACGAAACAGTAGACCGACTGAGGACATTCGAAACATTCAAAGATAACCGCCCGCAGAACAACTGAAATGAAGCACTGCCCCAAGTGGTGCAGAGCGGCTTGATCTTCGCGACAGCCACATGCAATGATAATGGTGATCATGTCATCACCAGGGCGCCCCGAAAGAAGAACAAATAATGGCAAAGGCGCACTGCTACACATAGCAGAAGCCCAATACCCAGAACTCCGAGGCGGACGAAAAGCCAGACAAATACTTAACATCCACCAATAGGATACGCATCAAACAGACCTTCAGACTGAAATAGCATCAAGACTGGCACGCCGAGGTCAGACGAACAGAAATCCCTCGCCAGGGTCGGGCGGTAGCCCCAGCGGCACTCAGAGCAAGGGATCCGAAGCAGCAGCAGGATCAGCCCTTCCAGCTTGACCTTCAGCATGTGCAGCATCCTTGTCCCCACGAGAATGTGCTGCTCCATATCCGCCTCCAGGACGGAACGATCCACCAGCGCTGCGTGCTCCACCCCGTCGTCATCCCCCGCCTCACACGGCAGAGCACCTCGACGCCTTCAGCAGCAGCAGCCGCAGCGCCAGGAAGGGCAGGCATCCCCCGTGGGGGCCCGACGATCACCACCGGCAGCGGCGATTCGAGCGGCTCCTGCACACTCGAGAAAACGACTGCCCCGCACGTGTAGCGAATGCCGCACGTGGTGGCGGGCTGGGAATTCAGCACCTCCCAGCAGCCCGACGCAGGGATGAGGACGTCGGCCTCCGCGGCGCAGTGTCGACGGCCTGCCTGGGACCGTCGACGCACGAGCTTCAAGCCGAGGTCCATGCTGGGCGCACCTCAGCGCCGTGATACTAGCCGTGGCGACGTTGAGGCCCTTGTCATCGTTTTTTAACATTGTTTTGCCGATCGGCGCGGGCCCTCGCACCCCCCTCTCCCCCCTATGGAGTAAATCTTGGCTGTTCTGAGCGCCTGTTTCACGCAGGTGGAGGCCCCCCCATAGGACGCACTGCTGCAAACAGTCGCACCAAGCAGAGGTCCGGAGCCAGACTCCCCCCCTCCCTCCCCCTTCCGCCCAATGTCGAAGCGCCGAATACGAAAACGCTCACCTTGGCGTCGGAGTGGAGCCACACTGCGCCTCAGCACGTCCATTCAGGGGGGGCTCGGCCGTCCAGCTTGGCGAGCAGGGCTGGCAGAAGCGCATGCACTCGCTGCGCCGCCCCCCCGCACCCGACGAGGGCGTCCAGGACCTCCTCGGCGGCGCAGAGACGCGCAGGGGCGCCAGCTAGTTCTGAGTGGAGCCTTGCCACGACGAGCCGATCAGTGGAGGCACGAGCTCCAGCAGCGCCTCGAACGCGACGACGAACTCCTGCTCCTTGAATCGCTGCACACGCCGCGGGTGAAGCGGCGGCAGCGTTCCGCGCCATCATGGGGTCCCGCACGGCCGAGAGCGGGCGGAATACATGACTGAACCAGAATGTCTTGAGACAAAATTGCTTTGGATTCCTTCTTTCTCCTCATTCTTTTCCTCCTCTCCTTCCCCCTCCTCCTCCTCCTCCTCCTCCTCCTCCTCCTCCTCCTCCTCCTCCTTCTCGCCCTCCTACTCGAACGGCAGGTCATTGTTTCGGGGGTCCTTCGTTAAGGGCCGACAACTCGACGTTCTGTGACACACCGCTTCTGTCACATAACGTTGTTGTATTGTACTGTCTGTTGATATTATAATCGTCTCCCTCACCGCTGCCGTTTTTGTTCGGTGGTCCGAACGCTGGCCAATCTTTCGTGCCCGTGCTGTTCCCGTTACCAGAGTTTCTTACCTTACACCCTTACGTTAGTTGGTCGCGGGTCCTCGGGTCCATTCCACGCTTCGTCATGGCTTGCATGGCATCCTCTCGCCGCCCTGCTTCGATGACGAGGGCTCCACCTTCCCACCGTGCTATACAACCTGGACAAGTGCGACCTCGTCATGCTTACCGTACTATTCCCCAACCTGCGATCTCGCGCTGGGCTGTGCTCTCCATGTTCGCGTACCTATGCCCGCCCATCGCGACAGGCGACGGTTCCCGAGGGACCGTCGTGGCAACGCCCGCCCAGCCGCCAGGTGCGATCACGGGGGTACGCACAACTACCATTACCAGGACATCAAAATCAAGGACCGCGCCCCCCGCTTGCCTTCTCTCCCCCTCGGGGACTTTCGATTTGTGTTCGAGATGCTCGGGGCTCCTATGTCTTCGCTGCTCGCGCTATTGGGCCCCGATCTATGCGCAACTGTGCTACGGAAGCCCGATGGGGAAAGAAAGAGACACATGATGCATCGCCCTCATTGCATCCGCATGTGGGCGTAGCCGAGCATATCAAGCAGTCGCCCGACCTGCCGCTCACATCGTCGGCGTCGGCAAGGCGACCCGAGTTGTCCGCAATTGCGTTGCGGAAGGCAAGCACGGGAGAGGAGGGTCGGGCAAATATGTTGCCATCCTTCCGGGGAACCGGTACACAAGCTTGGGATGATTCGTTGTCGTTCTTCCGGGACATGACCCTCGACGGTCCTTGCGCAGTCCCTGCTTCCTGGTAGACGTGGGTACTTATGCGTACTCCTCTTGGTTATTGTTCAGTTGGCAGTGCTCAGCGCAGTGATCGCGCGACCCACGACGAGCTTTTTCGCCATTGCGTGGCGAAGTGCTCCGAGCGCAGCCAGCACTCCAATCGCGCGATAGAAGAGACCCAACGCGCTGACGAGGTGGAGCATACCAGGGACAGATGCCCACGACGGAGCCGAGGGCTTCTGCCAGAACATCGCCGTCGGCGGGTACCGGGGCCGTCCCGCCTCCTCGACGCTTGGAGGGGGCTCCACTCTGGATGGAAGGCCATCGGAGTGGGCATGGTCGTTGCGATCAGCTTTGTCGCTTGCACGAACGCGGGCGGCGGTGGCCGCGGCAACGTGCGACGCACCCGCACCTGGGGGCCCGAGCAGCCGCAGGATGTAATGATTTGGTCAGGTTGCGAAGTCAGATCTCAATGAATTTCGTCGCGCGGCCTGCGTCTCGTCTCGCCTGGCCGGCATGGCTCCGGAGCGCGTGGGTGAGTGGCCGCCGGCTGTCTTCGTCCAAGGTGCCCATGTCAACGGCAGCCCAGCGCCGCCCGTGGCCCACCTCACGCTCGGCATGACCGAACGGCGGGGCCAGCTTGCCGAGGGGCAGCGCGCGCAGGTAGCAGCGGCGGCCCTGGAACATCTCAACCGCTTGCCGCAGGGGCGCGTCGACGACCCGCTCGCCAGGTTCGACATCTTTCGCAGCGGGGCGCAGCTGGCCGGTCGATTCATGATCGGCTACAAGGGCCTCAGCTACCCCGTACTGCGCGTGGTTGGCGCGTCGGACGTCCAGCTCGCCATGGCCCCGCGGCGTTGCAGCTCGGCCTTCCTGGCGGACGCGCCACAGTTGGCGCGAGTGATGGGCCAGCTGCGCAAATTTGGACATGTGATCGAATGTTCGCCAGGCGATCTCGCATTGGCGGTGCATTCGCCCCAGCGCGGAGCGTTCCTCGCGGGCGCGCCCGCGCAAGATCAGGGTCAGGATGGAAGCAACGCCGAGTCCACCTTCAGCACCGATCGCCGACGCATCAGAAGCGCCGCGGGCGGCATGTCCAGCAACGGGTTTCGATTCTGGCGCCGACTCCAACGCCGCCGCTCACTCGGCGATCGCTGCCGAACAACCCGGATTGCGCGAAATTCCCGCGGGGCGGTGCGGCCCTGCGTCTCCCGGGCACGCGAGCGCGCCAAGTCCAGTTTGCGCCGCTACAACAATTACAAGACCACGTGCCGCGCGCGGAGGGTCATTGAGCGCGGGGGCAAGGGCCGCGGAAAAAGGGCTGCCGCGCCGACTTGGCCAACTCGCCCGACGACGACTTCCGCGAGACATTCGCCGGCTGCAGGGAGGACATGGGCGAGGGAAAGGGCGAGCGTCGGTCCAGTGGGCTGGAATTTGGTCGACGAGGCCACCCGCCGGGCCCTGGGGGGACACGCTGCGAATGCGGTTCAGAGGAGCACCTCGCGTGCGACTGCCCCCGTCGGCGCCGGCGAGGGCGCGCCCTTTTCCTCGATGTTTCAGCCTCAGCGGCGCCGCCGCCGCCGACGCCAGCACCCCGCCACTTGCGAATCTGGGGCTCCGCGGAGCACCTGGGCCAGCAGTTCAACCGCCAGCGCCATATGCTAATTCGGTGCGGATGACCAGGGAGACGCGGGATGCCTGAAACAATGGTTCTGGAGCCCGACAACGGCGCCCCCGCTCGGATCGCCGATCCCTGGAACGGGGGCCAGCCGACCCCAGCGTCGGCAGCTGCGCGGCCAGCGCAAGCGCCAGCGTCAACAGCAGCAGCTCCCACGGCCGCGTCTGACGGCTCCTGGCAGCCCGTTGGCCGACGCCGCTGGTCGAGCTGGGCGGGCACTTCGTCGTTTTCAACGGCTTCGCCCAGCCCGCATGGGGCCGAATTTTGGCGACAACGCCAGGACGTAGACGACCTCATGGGCCGGGTGCACCAGGGCTCTGCTCGACCTGCGGATATGGCAACTACGTTGCCAGTCCGCACGGGAGGAGTGGGGAACGCAGCACTTTGCCGCGCCTGCAGCTCCAGCTGCGTCAGCAGCACCACCAGCACTGACACCGCAGCGCTTGGCCGGAGTGGCCGGTGCCTTCCCGCTGGGGCCGCGGCAAGGGCGCGGCGCCAGCTGCTCCGCCAGCCGATGTGCAGTTGCCGAGCTTGGCCTAATTACATGCCATCAATTTTGGCGCTCGGCATCAGCGCGCCGCGTGGATCGAGCCCCGCGTGGCCACCGCAGTCCGCGCCGGCAGCCGTGTCATGCGCCGTCGACGTCAGAGTCTCCCAACGACCTGGCCCTGTTCAACCAGCTCGCCCCTGCTGACGCGGGCCAGCCACCTGGGAGAGTGGTCGCGTCGTTTGCTGGCCGCGACGCCTGGGCGTCGAGCGGCGCGCGATCCGAACGCGGAGTGGGCTCCACGCCCGACGACGGGCAGCTGCGACATTTGAACGAGCTCCACAGCTCCCAGCCTCCGCGCGAGCGCTTGCGGCAACGGGGCGAGCAGCGACGGCGAGCCGCGCAGAGTTGGACAGATACTTGTAATAATCCACCTCCCGCGCTGGCTGCCTCACCAGATGCGCCCCGCGCCGCGGTCTCCGTTGGCAGCGACCAGAAATGTCCTACCTGCATCGAGGCCTTCGTGCATGGCTATCGAACTGCGCGCCTGCAGGGCCGCCGCGTCTTGCGCCTGTCGTGAGCTTGCGCGGGGCGCCGACGCTCGCGCGGCGCGCTGTCTGGCGCGCCGCCGCCTGACTGACGTCGTCGCCGAGTTCGTGTCATTGGTGCGGATTTTGCTGCGGTGGGCCCAGCAATTGCGCTGCCGGCCTGCGGCCGACCGCGGTGCTCCGGGCCCGGCGCCTGCGGCGCTGGCCCAGGTGATGCCGGGCGACGGCGCGCAGGTAGAGACGCCGCCACAGCAGGTCGCCCTGGCCCGCGCCGACGCCCGGGGTACCGCGGCAAGATCTTTCGCGGTCCCCTGGCAGTTCTTCGTGTTTTGTTTCCGCTGCCGACGCGGCAGCGTCGTGCGGCGCCCACTTAGGCCTTCGCGCCCCCGCGCCGACCGACGTTCCCGCGGTGGCCAACCTCGTCGGGTGAAGGCCCGAGTCCATTGACCGACTCATCATGCTACTTGACGAGCGCCGACCTCCCAGGCGGCCGACTTGGCGTCATTGTGGGCACCTTCGCCTGGACCAACCACGGGGGGCAACGCTGCGCTATGACCCTGGCCGATTTTGCCATGAAAGCCCCAGCCCGCTGAGGAGGGGCTAACGTCTCCACCCAACGTAGCAGGAGTGGGCGACGGCTCGCAAGTTGCGAAGTGGGAGGCCAATTTCATTGCTTCATTGCTGTTGCAACCCGCGATGGCGGGACCACCCAGCGCAGCATGAGTGCCCCCGCAGTGGAGGGGGCGATGGCTTCGGTCTCCCTGCCCTTCCCGGTCTGCGGCCCACGCGGGGTTGTGGAGACAGGCGTGGCGCGCGAAAGGTTAGTTTTTCCTGGCCCTGGAGGCTGCGGGATGAATTGGAACCCAGGCGCCATGCACTTCGATCTAGGGCCACTGCCAAGTGGCCACTTATGAGTGCCAGTCGACAACTTTGACCAGCTCAAACCACCGACCAGGGGACTACCACCCAAGCGGCTCACGCTACTAGCAGCGGGCAACAACCGCCAGGACAACGACACCAACGGCGCCCGCGGGTTTATGGAGCTTCTCAGCCCCAGCGCGCAAGCGCTAGTGCCAGGCGCACCTCGCGCAGCAGGCTACGACCTATTCGCCTGCGCGGGCGTTGGGATTGCGACCTGTGGTCGCGAACTGGCGTCTACGGGCGCGGCCGCATCTGCGCCGCTGGGCACTTGCCCGCGGATTGCCCCGCCCCCCAGGGTTGGTCCTCCAGGGCGCCATCGTGGGCGGGGCGGTGAACCCCGACTACCGCGGCGACGCCCAGGTGATCATGCGCAGCGCCAGCCCGCGGACGTTCGTGGTCGATCAGGGCCAGGCGGTCGCCCAACTCATCCTGGGGCGCATCGTCACGGACTCCGAGATCGTGGTCGTCCCCAATTTGCCTCTGTCCTCCTGCGGCTCTGGCTTCGGTCACGCCGGCATGACATGCTTCAGCTACGACCGCATCCCGCAGGAATCGGGCGCTGCGATGCCAGCAGGGTCGGAGGATAGCAGCAGCGGGCAGCAGGGCCAGACCGTCCCATCTGGGCCCCGCAGAGAGACAGTGACGCATCGCCAGTTCTTCAGGAGTGCGGCTACGACGTCATACGTACCACATCCTACGCGATCGCCATTCTAATTTTGTCTGGCAATATACAATGCCCAACCCAAACCACTGCATGCTGTGGATCGCGTGCGACACGATCCGGGATGGAGTGCGATGCTTTCTTGAAGCCCCCCCCAACAGGCGCGACCGGGTCGAGGACTCCGCATTTCGACGACAAGCGGCGCACCCAGGTGGGCACGTCACCCACCTCACTTCCATTGACCAAGGCGCCGACATCATGGAGTTATTTGGGGGGGAGGCTCAGACCCGCCAGCTTCCTGTCCGCCGCCGCCTCCAGGCGGGCGCAATTTTCGACTTGGTGACTGGCTACGACCTCAACGAGAGCCAGCAAAGAGCCGTGGATCGATGCATCCGGCAATTCTGGCCCTAGTCACCATCGTGGCTCCCGCTTGTTGGCTTTCTTGTTGATGGGTTACGTTTACCTACAAACGTTACCACGGCGCCTGGCTGCGCTCCCACGAGGATGCGGCCCCGCATGGCCGAAACTGTGGCTGTGTAGCTATGCTGCAGCTGCAGCCTCGCGGCTTCTTTGTCAACGTGCAGCCCGACCCCTCGCGGCTGTGCAGTGAGCCGCCTTGGCCAGAGGTGCTGGCATCACAAGGCGCACGAAGGGTCACCTTCGACATGCCAACTTAGGCTACGTGATTGGCACGGGGGCATCCTACGAAAGACCGCGGGCTTGGCCCCGGAGATCCCCGAGCAGTTCGTAAACCTCACGCGCGCCGGCCAGCGCGCCCGCGTTCGTGCGGAGGGCCACGACAGCTTCGACTCCCGAATCTGGCCATGGAAGATGGCTGAACGGCTTGTCGTGGACTTGCGCTGGCGCCTCAGACGCCCGCCCATGGCGAACTATGCTCGCAAATGCGGTGTCGAGACGGCAGCCTTTCCAGCAGTGGCCTCAGGGGCCACAGATGGCAAACTCATGAGTGCCATAGCAGCTGAAGGCGCGCGCAACACGCGCATGGCGTGCCGACGCAACTTGCGATCATATTCGCTTATGCGTTCCAGAGATCTGGCCACTTGCCGGCATCCTCACAGCGCCCCCGCGCACTGGGAATACCCGGGCAGCCGCGAGGAGAAGGATCCGCGCCCACGAGCTGAGCAAGGGCAGGTTCGCGGATCCACATGTGCGCCCGCGCCCACGTACTGGCCAACATCCACGAGCATCAGCGAGACCTCAGGACCACGCCCAACCAGCATTCATCAGGCTCAACTACCTGGAGGAGCCGACATCCGAGCAGCAGGCGAGGCAGCACTACCACCGGCACCATCCAGTACACCAGGGGCCAGCTCATCCTCCAGCGCTGGGGCTCAGGGTCATGGGCGGGCAATTGCGTTGCCGGTCCACGACTACGAGCCAGTCCAGTAGCTGGCGCAGCACCGAGACGGGCGGCGCCGCGAGCTGCCAATGCTGCTGTAGGCAACCCAACGCCTGCAGACAGCATTCGATTGGACATCGCCGCGCGTCTACGAGCACACCGCGGCTATTCGCGCGAGACGCGCATGCGAGAGCTACGCGAGCTACATCTCAGGTGGTTGCACGCCGCCGAGGAGGAGATCGCTCGAACACTGCGCGCAGCCAACATGCCACAGTCCATCTTCGAACTCATCCTCGCAGTAGCCAACGACTGTCGGGAATGTCGCGCGTGACTTCCAGCGCGCCAGACCATCCCCGCACTGCGCCTTTCGACGCGATGTAATCAGCACGTTGACTGCAACATCTGCATGGACCGCACGTTGACTGCAACATCCATCACTACTCGGATCGCCTCGCGGTGGCACAACGGCCAGGATAACGCGGACATATGCAACTCAGCGTTGCCGGCAGCAGTCGGCAGGTCCTGGATCCAGCTATTCGGATCAATGGAGACCTTCGTCGAGGACGGCGAAGGCGGGGTGACTTCCAAGTACTTCGCTGAGGAGATGAGGAGGGTCATCGAGCCCGGGTTGACCTCCGCGCTCCGCGTCAGCACGCGCGTTTCACATAACGACGCTGCGCGATGCTACGACGCGCGCTGCGCGCCTCCGAAGAGCAGCTGGAGGGCGAAAGCGTCGCCGCCGACTTCGACGCCCATGCCATCTTCGCAGGGGGGGCCGCTCCCGCGTCGGCGGCAATGCGCCGCGCAACTTCGTCTTCGGCCGGCAGCCCTTTATGCTGCCACCGCTTGAAGCAGACGAGGAAGGCGAGGGTCACTACGTCGCCAGAGACGGCCCCGCTGGTGGCGTGTTGCAACCCAGTCGATTGCAGTGGCGTGTCCGTGATATCGCCCTGCAGCGTATGAGCGAGGCTACTTCGATCGCCAGCGTTAATCACGTCGTCCGGACACGCGCCACAAAGACCAGAGAGGGGCGCTTCAACGCGGGTGATCAGGTGAAGAGTCTCCGGTCTCCCAGCACAAAGGACGCGTCGGGCTGGGCAGGTCCCAGTATTGCCCCTACTGTGAACCCTGCCAGAGGCAAGGCTTCGGTCAAGTACCGCAGCGCCGAGATGGTTTTGCGACTGCGGGACGCGCGGACCATCATCTGCGCAGTCTTCGACGACGCGGGACCTGGCATGGTGCGAGCAGGCCTGGCTTGGGACCGCGTGGAGGACTTCGTGGAACACATCGCGCCAGGTTCAGGAACCAGGACCATCGGCCACTGGGAGGACGAGCAGGGCAAGCAGGTGGCCGAACAGGCTCGGCAACGCCCTGATGTCTTCGATACTTTGCGCCATTAGTTTCGCAGATGCTTCCAGCTACCTGGCGTTCGTGCCGTGCGTCTCGTACGCGGCCAGAAATCAGTGGGCGATTGGCCGGGCTGCGCCCGCAGTCTGATCATATAGTGTTCCCTTCGGAAACCAAGCGACGGCCACGAACTGCACTTGGACGGCGTCAAGTTCGTCGCCCACAGCCTCGTCGGCGAGCAGATGAAGGACGCTCGCATCATGCACTTTGTTCTTCTGGGCGACGAACAGCTGCTGGTTGCCGACGCCGGGCAGGGCCAGGACGGGACGACCGATGACTGCGTTACCGACGTCCCCGATGACGTCGCCAGCGTCACCGAATGCGGTCCACCATCCGCCCTTTCGGCAGTGCCCGATGAGGCCGACGGCGACTTCTTCGGCCACATCCAATTGGTGATGTTGGCATCTTGGCAGGAAGTCGGAGGGTCGGGCCAAGGAGCTCCAGGAGCTGGAGAGCACCGACAGCCAGCAGATGGCCTGCGCTGCCGTCGAGCACGCGGCCGCCAGCACAGGCCGCCGGCCACGCGAGCGGCCCCGGCACCTGGAGCCGCAGCGCCAGCGTCAGCACATCCACGCGCGGTGCCGCTACTACCAGCGCGGCGCCTCTTTAGACGAATACGACAAGTGAGAGGAGGATGAAGGACAAGAGTACGTAGAGTTGTGCTCGGACCCAGAAATACGAGAGGCATTTCTGAGTTGTCACGAGGGCAGCTATGTTGCGCGCGTCCACCACCGCCGTGTTTAAAGTACGTGCCGCTGTCAAGACCGCGGTAATCAAGCGCGACGTCGATCTCCTATCCAATGCAGAGGGTCGAGGCTGGCAAGTGTTTATGATGGGCGTGGTGAGTACGACGCCCTCTAATCTTAGTTTACTTGTGCTTCCTTGGTTTGGGAGCGGTTGTATTCGGACCGACGTGGCGCAAGCAGACTCGCTTGAACACCAGGCTCGAACGGGAGGTCATTGTTGTTGGGGCCCTTCCTTAAAGGCAGAAGGGGCGACGTTTTGTGACGCAGCTCTTCTGTCACTGTCTCTTGCTCTTGTACTCGTCTCCTTCACCGCTGCCGTTGTTGCTCGGGGGAACGAAAGCTAGCCAAGATTTCGTGCCCGTGCCATTCCGGTTGTATTCTCAAGCCGCGGTACCCAGCCCATGGTAAAACAGAGCTTCTTAACCTAGACCTCTACTTCGAGTCTCCTCTCCCATACTCTCTCGACCTTTCTCCCCCTCTCCTCCTCTCCTCTCCTCTCCCCTCCAGTCTTCCTCTCTCCCCTCCCTCCTCCTCTCTCCCCCTCTCTCCTCCTCTCTTCCCTCTCCTCCTCTTCTTTTCTCCTCTCTCCTCCTCTCTCCTCCTTCTCTCGCTCCTTCCGCTCCCCTTCCTCTCGTCCTCATCTTCCCTCCCTCCCTCCCCTCGTTCCCAGCTTCGTCGCCGTCCTCGTCTTCCTCGTCCTCCTTGTCCTCCTTCTTCTCCTCCTCCTCATCATCATCATCATCATGATCCTCGCCGCGCCAGATTCTCCGAGAGCTCAGTTCAGTTCAGTTCAGTTATTATTATTCTTCTTCTTCTTGTTCTTCATCGTTGCATGTCCTCGTTCGGGGGTCGCCGATGTGTCAACTGGCAGAATCCTCCGAACTGACAGATTCCTCCGAAGATCGCTTCGGCCCGTTGAGAGACTCTGGTCCCTTCGCCCCACCCTGGGAGGGTGGAGGGGGTCGGTGGCAAGAGTCGTCGTCGTCGTCGTCGTCGTCGTCGTCGTCGTCGTCGTCGTCGTCGTCGTTGTTGTTGTTGTTGTTGTTGTTGTTGTTGTTGTTGTTGTTGTTGTTGTTGTGATTGTCGCCGTCGTCGTCGTCGCCAGTCCCAAGGAAAGCGAGAAGCAAGGAAAAGGAACGTCGCACTTAAGTCGGTTCCCTTCCCATTTAATCTTCCTTGACAGGGAGGGGGGCGACAACGTGACAGCCCTCCAGCTGTCCAGATTCCCACTCCCCTCTGAAACGGCCGCGGCGCCCGGTACATCCGTGAGAACCGCAGGATCTCAGAGAGCCCCGATATATCTCAATCCGGTTTTAGTCCCGACCCTGGCCTCGCTTCGTGTTCCCAACTCTCCAGCCTCTCGCGCCGTGGACAGCGGTCGCCGCTCCTGAGAGGTGGCCACTCCTTGGGGGCCTGCCGGCGGTCTCGGGGGCCATCCTGGAGCAGACGGCTCGACATGACAGCTCGAGCTGCCCTTCGCTCGGGACCATCTCGGGGCCCCCTCGGGGGGCCGTTGCGGGAGCCTCTTGGTGCCCTCTCGGGGGCCCCTCGGGGGGCCGTCTTGGGGCGCTCGGCATGCCAGCTCGAGTTCTCCGCCTGCACCGCCCACCAAACCACCCCAACCCTACCCGAAGGCTCCGATTCGCCCTTCATTTCCAGTGTGTGTGTGTGCGTGTGTGTGTGTGTGTGTGTGCGTGTGTCGGGGAACATGGGGAAACAAACACATGAAGCCCGTTCCCTTTCCCAGCCCGAAATTCGGGTCTTCGGGTTGGGCTAGGGTGGTCTGGTAGGTAGTCACGTCTGGGGGCCCCCTTGGAAGGGGACGCCCGTGCCCCCCCCCAAACCCGAAATGCGGGTCTCCGGGTCGGGTTGGGGTGGTCTGTTAGGTAGTCATGTTTTGGGGCCCCCTTGGAGGGGCCCCAGGACGCCCGTGCACCCCCCAGCCCGAAATTCGGGTCTCCGGGTCGGGTCGGGGTGGTCTGTTAGGTAGCCACGTCCTGGGGCCCCTTCGGAGAGGCCCCAGGACGCCCGTGCCCCCCCCCCCCAACCCGAAGTTCGGGTCTCCGGGTCGGGCGGGGTGGTCTGGCAGGCAGTCACGTCTTGGGTCCCCCTTTGGGGGCCGCCCTGCGGGCCCTCCTCGGGCGGCCTCCGCGCCTCCGAGGCGTCTCGGTGGCCACCTCGTGCGGCGAGGGCGCCAGGCCGCGCAGCCCCCCGCAGCAGTGGCTCGACGGTGCGCAGGGGGGCCTCCCCCCCCTCCACCGACGCAGGAGGAGGAGGAGGAGGAGGAGGAGGAGGAGGAGGAGGAGGAGGAGGAGGCGGAGGAGGAGGAGGCGGAGGAGGAGGAGGAGGAGGAGGAGGAGGAGGAGGAGGAGGGGGAGGGGGCCTCCCCCCCTCCACCGACGCAGGAGGAGGAGGAGGCGGAGGAGGAGGAGGAGGCGGAGGGGGAGGAGGGTGCGCGGGGTGGGGGCTCCACCCTTCCCCAACGCGTGGGCCGGGGGCGGTGCCCTCCCCGCCACTCTCTGGCGTTGCGTACTGGGGTCGCGAGAACCGAGGAGCTCATCACTTTTCAGGCGATCGCAAACATGGGCCAAGCGGGCGTGGATTTCCGCCGCCGAGCGAGGCGGCACCGGCCGCATTTTGGGGAGGGCACCTCCCCCGATCCATGGATTTGGCGACTGCGCGCCAAACCCATGGATCGCGAATCCATGTTTGCGCGCCCCCGACGTTTCGGGGTCCCACCCCATTTCTCTCGGCGGGGAACGAACTCGACCGTCCTCCTCCTCCTCCTGCTGCTGCTCCCCCTCCTTCTCCTCCTCCTCCTCCTCCTCCAACTCCCCCCCTCCTCCTACTCCGTCTCCTCCTCCTCCTCCTCCTCCTTCTGATTTTTCTTCCTCCTCCTCCTCCTTGATAGATGGGTGTGTGTGAAGAAGGTCGCCTTCCCACGCCTCCCCATCGTCTCAGGACTTCAGCTGGTAGGTGGAGGCAGGATTCGTATAGATCTGGAGGTGAAGAAGGGTGCGCTTTTTGTGCACCCTAGGGGGCCCTAAAGGGGCCCCTGGATTTTGCTCAGTGACATGAACCAATGACCCTCTGTGCGACAAAAGCTTTGAAAAGGCAGGATGCGTCTGCGCGGGATACCTCTTGGAGGTGGTGAAATTGTCAAAAGCTTCGTAAACACTTGTACGCCTGATGTGATCCAGACATGGTTCAAAATGAATTGGTGCTGGAGGATGCAAGTCGGGGTGAACTTTCAAATCAGTGCTCGCAGTTCGAGAATCAGAGAAGCTGTCGTGATGCGAAGTTGTGCGAACACGTGTGCGGGGTTCGCAGCCTATCATTGTGCGGGCCGTAAGGCGGGGTCCGCGCCCTAACGTATGAGTTTCGTCACCCCCTATTGCACACAGCGCAAAACAGATGACACGCTGCATTGTGTCGCTGGCGTGCGCCCGCGGAGACCGCAAGACCGTGGGGGGCATGAACGTTGCGCGTCTTCCCCCCGCCCTGTTTTTCGCCACTCCATTCAGCAACGCCCAACACCCTCGTGCATTGTGAGAACGCCCATCCAGACAAGCCGACCGAGGAGATCTGCACTGGTTCACTCGACATTGGCACTCGAGTGTGCCAGTGCAGTCCGCAGTCGGTTTCGCGAATCGACGTGCGTGTTCGGCTGACACGCTCGCTTGCTTTCGGACGTCGATAAGCTATTCCGCTGGGGAATGCGGTGCCGCGCGCACGTGGAGTGCCCGTGGCACATTTCCTTAAAAGGCGTTTTGCTAACGGGGGCTCTGTCCACCCCGTTCCACCCGTCTCCATTCAGGGCCAACGCCTGGGGGGTAGGCTCGGAGGGGGGGGGAGCATCGGGCCCCAATCGCCCATCCGCCGTCGACAGGGGGCCGATAGCCCACCCTTGACGTTGTCCCCCCTCTGTCCCCAGACCTCCAGGGACTCGACAGTGCAGAGCCTCAAGTTGCTCTGCATCTTCGGCTCCGAGAGGCCGGCTCTGGACCCCGGGGCTTGTCAGCAGACGACCCGGGACGAGCAGCCTGTCCTGGGCAGAGGGGCGAGAGGTCCAAGGAGAGGTCCAAAGCCCCTGGACCCAACAAGATCGACTCGTCGGAGGTCTGGCCCCCCCGGAGGAGGAGGAGGAGGAGGACGAGGAGGAGGAGGAGGACGAGGAGGAGGAGGAGGACGAGGAGGAGGAGGAGGAGGAGGAGGAGGAGGAGGAGGAGGAGGACCTCCGCTGCCTCCCAGGCGCGTCTGGCACGGCGGCGCCCGGCGCCTGGGAGGGGGCGGCTGCCGCGGGCTTTGCCCAGCGGCAGAGCCGCCCGTGCAGCCCGGCCTGGGGCGCCGGCGGCGGTGCGGGCGCGGCGGCCCCGGCCGCGGGGGCGCCGCCGCAGGGCCCGGTCGGCGCGGGCCCCCCGGGCGCCGCGGAGGACGCGAGGCCGGCCGACGGTGGGCAGCGGCAGGTTCCCCCCCAGGAGCTCGGGGAACGGGCGGGGCTGCGAGGCCGTCTGTTCCCGCCTGGCCCTGTCCCCTCTCACCTGCCACAGCCAGGCGGAGAGGCATGCCTCCCTCCCTCTCCTCCTCCTCCTCCAGCACTCGTTCCTCTCTCGCCTGCGGCCGCGTGCTTTTCAGACGCCTGCGCGGACATGCTCTCCCTCATTGGCGATCGGCTCGCATGTACTCCCGGCGCGGGGCCCCAATTCCGAATGCCCAGTGCGCTAGAACACAGACGTGACTGTGAATGAAGGCCACATGAAGTGATGCAGTTCGTGCGTATGATTAGAAAAGCTTGATTCCATTAGCTGAGCTATCTCATCTTGAACTGATATGACATCATGTTATGTTCCGAACTATGATGGGCCACGCTAATGCAGATAACGTGCTGAATGCGAAGCCGCTTTCAAATCTAAACCTGCAGCCTGATATTTGGTAACATTATTATTTCCAGATGTGTATTCAAGAGGCTTACGTCATTCCGCCGACTCCAGGAGAGGAGATGTGTGGCTTCCCTTTTCAGTGTTGTTTGAGATTTCTCCGTGCTGCCTGTAGTTGGTTGTTGCTGATCCGTCCTTCTCTTCCTCCGCGTCTGTTGCGGGGCTTCCTGGGGGACTCTTGGATGCCTTGAGGGCGGCCTCTTAGAGCCTTCTCGAGGCTTCCCGAGGCTTTGGGGGGCCCTCTGGGGGCAGGTTGGTTTCTTGGGGGAGAGCCCATGGTGTCGACTACGATTTCCCCTCTTGGGCCTCTCTAGGGCCCATCTTGGGGCAGTCTTTGAGCACTTTTGGTGGTCTTAAGGGCCCCTTGGGCCGTCTAAGGGCCCTCTTGGGCTGTCTCTGGGCTCTCTTCAGGGCCTGTCGCTCAGGAGGTTTTCTGATCGTTGGGAGTCCATTTTGGGCAGCCCTCTGCAGGCCTTCTGGAGGTAGCCTTGGGCTCTTAAGGTGGTAGGCTGCCGAAAATATGCTTTTCGATCTCTAAGTGGCCCTGGGACTTTTGCGGTTCTTCCATGGCTTCTTGGCATATGCTGGGGACATGACTTAGCGGATCATCTCTAGTCATTTGGGACCAGTTTCCAGGTCTTGTTTGGAGTCATTTATCGGGTTTTGCTTGCATTGGGTTTGCTCAGGCTGTCTGGAGTGGATCTGGGGCGTTTGGATTATCATTTTGCGCTTCGGAGCCGTTTCGAGGGCCTCCTAGGACGGCCTAGGAGAAGTTCTGAACCCCAGCGAAGAGTTGCCTCTTGACGCAGGTCGCCGGGCGCGGGATTCTCGACCAGGTGTCCCAAGGGACACCCTCGCTGCATGATTCGATGCGGTTCTGTAGTATGACCATGCTTCTCTGCTGTGCTGTACGTCTGGGTAAGAAGACTTTCGTTGTTTCGTTGATGTGGGTTTGCTTCGTTGCGAAATTGGTACAACTGGATAAAACTGGTCATAGAACTGGTCATAGAACTGGTCATAGAACTGGTCATAGAACTGGTCCATTAAAAAGTTCTTCATTTGAAACGACCAGTTCTATACCAGACTCTGTTTTTAATGGGCCAGTTCTCTGACTAGTCCTATGACCAGTTCTATCCAGTCTTACCAGTTGTACCAGCTCCATGCACTTCTCCACGCAATGGGAAGCCGCGGTGCTGCCAGGGCGCGCCGTTGTTTGTTGTTGTTGTTGTTGTTGTTGTTGTTGTTGGTGTTGTTGTTGTTGTTGTTGTGGTTGTTGTTGTTGTTGTTGTTGTTGTTGTTGTTCTTGTTGTTGTTGAACTCTCATTCTTGAAGAATAATTATTGTTGATCCCCCCCACCGGTGCACATGGATTTTTTCGATTGAAGTGCCACCCCCGGGGCTCGCACCTTGTTTTTTCTCAAGGAAAGTCTTCCTGCTCAAACTGTGCCCCTGCCCCCCGGGCTACAACAACAACGGCTCCCGCCTGAGACTTCCTCGATTTTTACTCAGGACCCCCGCTCCCGCCTGAGACTTCCGCGCAATTTACTCAGGAAAGGCGCTCCCGTTTGAGACTTCCTCGCAATGTAATCAAGACCCCCGCTCCCGCCTGAGACTTCCGTGCAATTTACGTGGGAACGGCGCTCCCGCCTGAGACTTCTTTGAATTTTACTCAGGACCCCCGCTCCTGCCTGACATTTCCGCGCAATTGACTCAGGAACGGCGCTCCCGCCTGAGACTTCCTCGCAATTTAGTGAGGACCCCCGCTCCCGCCTGAGACTTCCGTGCAATTTGCTCAGGAACGGCGCTCCCGCTTGAGACTTCCTCGCAACTTAGTCAGGGCCCCCGCTTCCGCCTGAGATTTCCTCACAATGTACTCAGGACTGCGCTCTCGCGTGCGACGTCCTCACAAATTATTCTGGAATTGCGTTTCGGCGCTCAGGAACCACGCACGCGCCAAGGACGCCTTCACAACGTGGTATCTTCCCTCTTCCTTCGTCCTTCCCCCTCCCCTTCCTCCCACTCTCCCTCGTTCTTCCCCTCCTCCTCTTGCAGGGCCCGCGCCAATTCCAATGGCGGGCAGAGAGATGTACGCCCCCGAAGGATTGTCCGCCCGTTCCGGTTTGCCCGTACGTCTAAGCCCGCCGGCCCCAGCAAAGAGAAATAATCCCCCCGAAAGGGGTGTGATCGAAGACGAAGAGGGCGGGCATCGAGGGTGTAGGGTATACGTGTTGAATGACTCGCGGGCAAGTAAGAGCGTACAGCCTTAAAATGGTGTTGTTGTTGTTGTTGTTGTTGTTGTTGTTGTTGTTGTTGTTGTTGTTTGTTGTTGTTGTTGTTGTTGTTGAACATTATTAATTCTAAAGAATAATTATTGTTGGGACCCCTGGTGCACGGCCCCCCTGCGCCGCCTAGGCCGCAGCTACATTTTCATCATTTTCGTGAGGAAGCCTCAGGTAATTCGATGTGATCGGTTGTTTTGTTCCCCCCCGCTTTCCCTTGCAAAAAACACTATAAAATGACATTTCTTGTTCTAATATAATCAAATTTCAAGAATCCCTTGCAAAAAATAAGGTAAAGTGGACATTCGCGCGCGCAAGACGAAATCCTTCCAAAACCTTAGTGTTCGCAGCGATTTTAACATAAAAACATCAAAAAACCAATGGTTTTTCAACAAAAAATTGTCAAAATCTCATCCCGCGCGCTCTTGCGGATTCGTAGGAAACCCAACACTTTTTAAACATTTCTGTCAAACGGGCTTTTGCGAGCAACTTTTTCGAACTTCTGCGACAACGGTTGCGCACCTGCCAGGGCCATCATCCCTGTCAAATAATACCATGCGGGACACATTCGTTTTTTCTTCGCGCGCGCACGCCGAAATCTCCAAAAACCATTGGGCTTCTTAAGAATTTTAGCACCGCGCATCATAAAATCACACGAATCGCACCGTAGGTCCTCGAAAAACACCTGCACGACTTTTCAAAATTTCTACCCGCGCGCGCTGTCCTAACAACTTCTGTGGGTGTGTACTCCACGCCAGTGTAGTAGCCACGGTCGTCCGCAGGCCACGAAGTGAAGTGTCCGAACGTCATAGGGCGGGAAGCTGGGTGTGGGTGGTGGCGAAGAGTCGTGTGGATATTTGGTAGAGCTTGCACTGCCCCCCCACAAAGTGGGGGTATTGGCTGGCGTCGCATGAAAACCCTGGCACTGGTGAGAACACTGAGCGTTCGGGTAAAGTGATTGTTGTTGTTGTTGTTGTTGTTGTTGTTGTTGTTGTTGTTTTTGGGGGCCCGCGCTTCGTTCGATTTGCTTTGCCTTGCTTTGTGTTGCATGTCCGCGGTTCGCATTGCAGTGTGCTGAGTGCGCATCATCGCCACCATCACCGCCATACGCGCCGTCGTCAACTTCACGCGTGATCATTGCGCTGCCTGGATTCGAATTGCATGGCCAGGGGTTCTGTCATGGTCTCATCCACCTGGTCTTAAGGTCCTCGTCCACCTGATCTTAAGGCCTTCACTGACGTCCGCTGAGGTGGTTCGTCCGTTCGCTCGAGCTTCGATACTCGACAGAAAGTATTGACGCTTCGCGTATACCCACTGGTGGACGTTGCGTCTCCCGCCGCTCCCTCTGGCCCGGTGGGTGTCCCCCACTCGTGCCCTCGGGGCTCGCCCGCGGCGGCCGTGGTGGCCACGTCAGAAGGACCCTCCCTGGCAGGCAGCGCCGACGTCTCCACCCCATGGGCCGACCCTCAGCAAATGTCGGCGGTTCTGCATCTCGTCGGACCTCTTTGCGGCAGGACGGCACAGTGGCGCTTGGGCTGTCGCTGGCTTCCACTGGCACTGGGAGTTGTGCTCCGGAAGGCCCGGCTCTGAGTGGTGCGACCGCTGTACAGCTTGAGGTTTCCCCCGCGCACCGTCTCGGCCGCCCTCGGGCCTATCCGCCTCAGGCGCCGGACTCGATGCGCTTTGGTTGCCGCTGGCCCCCCCCGGCTGGGCGGAGGAATCTGAGGACAGAGCGCTGAGTGGTTAGGCCTCCCGCGCTCGCGTTGCCTCGTGTTTTCCACCGCGCTCTGCCTGGCTTCCCCGGTCAGTTGTTCGGCGCGGGCCGGTGGCCTGGAGTTTGGCGCCGTACCGGCGACTCACTCCGCTGCATTCGCACACTCCGCCGCTTGTCCACTTCGGTTCACACTGCGGCACCTATGTGCGTTCGCTTGTGAATTTAGTTCATTTTGTTCTGTGCATGTGCAACTGCGCACTTGCTGTGCAGGTGCGAACTGGCTTGCCAACGCGGCGGCTGTGTTCGCAAATTCGCATCGTGCCGCATCCCGGGCGCCGCTTCCGCTCCTTGACCTTTGCCTCGGAGCCGCCGACCAAAAAAGTATTCCCACCGGCCCATCCAGAAACGATCGCCAGGCGAATTGCTTTGACCAGGGAAGCCTAGAAACATGCAGTGGAACTGTCCGCTGATGTGGCTCGTCCTATCGTCCAAACTTCGATCCTCGATCGAAATTATCCCCGTGCGACCCTACCTAGGAGTTGAACCCCCTAGGAAAACAGCAAGTTAAGCTAACGCTAAGCTAAAGCTAGGCTAAAACTAAACTAAAGCTAAGCTAAAGCTAAGCTAGACCTAAGCTAAAGCTAAGCTGAAGCTGAGCTAAAGCTAAGCCAAAGGTAAAGCTAAGCTAAAGCTAAGCTAAAGCTAGGTTAAAGCTAAGCTAAAGCTGAGCTAAAGCTAAGCTAAAGCTAAGCTAAAGCTGAGCTGAAGCTAAGCTAAGGCTAAGCTGAAGCTAAGCTGAAGCTAAGCTAAAACTAAGCTAAAACTAAGCTGAAGCTAAGCTAAAGCTCAGCTAAAGCGAAGCTAAAGCTAAGCGAAGGCTCAGCTAGAGCTAAGCTAAAGCTAAGCTCAAGCTAAGCTCAAGCTGAGCTAAAGCTGAGCTAGCGTTAAGCTAAAGATAAGCTAAAGCTAAAGCTAAAGCTAAAGCTAAAGCTACAACTAAAGCTAAAGCTAAAGCTCCCAGGGGACCGGGGGAACCGCTCCCAGGGGACCGGGGGAACCGCTCGGGGCGGGTTACACTGGCCGGCCCTCTAAGCTAAAGGAGTAAGAACCCTTCTAGGCACAGCCTAGGTAGGGAATTTCTCCATCTCGCCTCAACAACATATCCACCTTGACAGGGAAGATTACCACGGTGGGTGGACTACAAGTGTCCACGTGTATCGCGAAGACTTTGAGTCATTCAAGTACGTCAGACCAACATGTATACCCCCTTTCCCCTAAATCCAAGGTTGACGGGTTTAGGCGGTAGGCCAAAGGCCAGGGACAACATGTGGACACTTTAGCTTTGGGTTTTTGGGGGAAGGGTGCGAAACAAGGTCATTTCGAAGTTGGGGTCTTTATCATGTTGCATTGCCTTCCTGCCATAGGTGTGGACACTTTTCGTCCGGGCACCGTACCACGCCGTTTTCCTGGCGAAGGCCGATGACCGAGCGGAGTGCGATAGGCCCTGTCGAATCCTCCCTCCCTCCTCCCTCCCCTCTCCGCCAGCCCTTGCGCGAATAACCTCCCAACTGGATGTCGTAAATTATTGACGCTTCGCATACCCCCACTAGCCCATCCACAAACGATGCCCAGGCACGTTGCCTTGATCAGGGAAACGGAGGAGCATGCAGTGGATCGACAGCTCGGGAAGCCGTCGAACTGAAGTCTTGGATCAGCCTGCGCAGACCCAGAAGCGAACCGTGTACGCCTTCGCAGACCTGCCAAAGAAGGACAGGCGGCGAAGAAGGACGAGGGGGATGAGACGGATGAGGAGGAAGAGGAGGCGGAGGAGGAGGAGGAGGAGGACTATCGAGGATTATCGAGCGAGGGGCTCCGCGGTCGACTCGGCCGCCGCGGCCCCCGCCCGCGCCGACCGCGCGGGCCCTCTTGAGGTCGCGAGCCCACCCCAGAGACAGGGCGGGACTCCACCCCCCTGCCGCTCCCAGGGCAGACTATCTCTGCGGGGCCGAAGCCCCGTGCCAGGCCGCGCAGACCGCGCAGGCCCGAGCCGCGCAGGCCGCGGCTGAGGTCGCGAGCCACCCCCCTGAACAGGGCGGGCCTCCACCTCACTGCCACTCCAGGGCAGAGTAAATCTGCGGGGCCGAAGCCCCGTGCCATGTACTCAACCACGCGGCCGTCGCCCAGCAGCAGCACGTGGTAGCCGACCGCCGTTGGGCGGCACCGTTCCGTCTGGCCAGTTCTGGCCCGCCTTTGGTGGTAGTCCATGCCGTAGTCGACGCAGTACAGTCGTGCCACTCGGGGTGACCTTATCCCTGCACTTCGCCGCCAGCAAGTTGACCCTGCCATATCCATCGTCATTGTGTGAAGCCACTGCCGCACAGTTCCAGCACCAGAACTGCCCATGGGCAACCGCGATGCAGTGGCTGGCGTGGATCACCTTGTCTGTTATCTCTATCATCTCGTTGTTGGGTACTTGTGCAGCATATCCGTGATCAGATCGGTGCGTCTCGTACTGCCTTCCGACGCACACATTGGCCTTCATCCAGTCGGCCACGCTGTACTTGCCAGGCGTGAGCCAGCACTCTTGGCATACCCATTGGCCCTTCTTCTTTAGCATCCTGTGTCCTGATTCCTGTTCGACTTGAGCCCGTCATTCTCGTGATATCTTTTTGGGCGCCTGCCTTGGTCTGTCCAGCTTGCTGGGGTCCGCGTCCTTGCAGATCTCGTGGATAATGGCTGCAGCACGTCGCTGGGCTCTCATGAAGGTAGTCTCCACTTCCATTAATAGTTTGGTCTCGTCACGTATATCTGCCATGGCCTCTTCTGCTCCACGCTGGGCAAGGGTGTCCGCCATCTCGTTGCCCATGCTGATGTGGAAGGCCTGGCCCGACTGCTTAACGGACTCCTGATCGAGGTGGGACAGGCATTTGTGGACTTGCACCCCGTGTATTCCACCAGGTCGCTTGCTTACCATTTTCCCGATCCTTTCCAACCATGGTCCCTGGGCTCCCTGGGGCTTCTCGTAGCACTTCTGGGTCCAGCCATTCACGACTTGCTGGCAGTCTGTGAAGATCTCGATTGGACCTTTAGTAAACGCCAACGCCCAGAATACTCCTGCATGTTCAGCTGCTGGCACGCTCTGCTCCCCATCGATCGTGCCGTAGAAGCCGGTGTGGTCTGTGCCGTCTATGTGACCAGTGCAGAGGCTAGGTCGACTCCCCTGTCGCAGTTCATGCACACATATGTGTTGTACTTCTGGCTGTTGAAACTCATTGTCATCATTGTTGTCGTCGTAATGTTCTGGGTGGTCCTGGTCGAAAGTGGGAGCTCTGTCTTGTAGTAGCTCACGGAACTGCGCCTTACTGTCCGAGGCGTTTTCGAACCAGTAGGAAATGTAGGCATCTTCCTCCCAACCTGTGAGCGTTTGGAGGTACTCATACACATCTTTGCGCTTCGTCTTGGAGGCCCGCCACTGCATGTCACACAGGTCGTTCGCGATCTTGCTAATACCTCTTGTCTGGTAGCGTGCTTGGAGTAGCCGTCGTAGTGCCGCTTGCTCAGGCTGACGGAGGAAGCTGTTCATGTACGGTTCGCACTCTAATATTTAAATGGTTTGGTTCCTGGTCTCGTCAAAGTCTATATATATATATATCTATATATATATACACCGTCCACGTAGCCGCCCATACTCCAAGGTCATGCATTAAGTTCTCCCGCTGTTGCTCTGTCGCGATATCCGTAGGAGCCGTTACATCCATCGCAGGTGGGCCAGCGCCTGATGGGGCATCCTCGCCAGTGTCCATCATGGCGTGCGAAGACCCACTCGCGGTTGGTGCGTCCAGCGGGTGGGGATCCAGACCAGCCCCTGGTGGGCCCCCTTGTTCCTCGAGGGCATGGTCGCACCACATACGCGCCTGCCCTAGCTGCTGCTGCTGTCGTCCATCTCGTAGTTGTAGTGTGAGTCCCCATCCCACTCTGTTGATGCGCATGTCGTTGCTGGTGCCTGATCCGTCCACGAAAGCTATGCTGCATTGTTCTGGGTCGACAGTAACGAGCTCTCTCGCAAGGGACTTAGGCCCAGCTGCCGCCCTAGTCCAGTAGCTGCCGTCCCAATCCCCCCATGCTGGTGGATCTGGTGCTGGATTCCTGTGCCGAGGAAGTAGTCCACGTAGCCTCTGTCTCTGGATCTTCGTGCATCCCTTCTATGGCCCTCTTGCATAGCGACTGTGACTTGATTACCACGTCGATTTAGAGGTTGTCGTTCACTTCGCACTCGTAAATCCTGTGCTTTAGCGTGTCGGCCGCCTTCAAGCATCTTGGACACATTCCGTCCGTTTGATATCTTGCATCTTTGCACCGTTGTCCTGTCCATATAGTGCCACAAGCTAGAGCCTCAAGTGCGCCAGCTTCTTGGACTCGGTCAGCTTTCCGTAGTTTCTGCTGTGTGTTTTTCAGCATTGTGGTGACCATACCGTGTTGCATTCGTTTGCCGTAGTAGTGGTCCGCCGCTTTCGTCCAGAGCTGTGCTTCCATGTCTTTTGCCAGCGCTTTCAGGATCTCCCTGAAGTCTAGTGCACCCTCAGTCTGGAACCTCCAGGTTTCTCCACGCGTGTCGTCCCACTCGTCTGGCTGCTTCGGGTCCCATCCATTTTGCTGCTGGAGCGACAGGATGAGGGCCCCCATTGGCCCCGTGATGGGTTTCCACTTGCCTCTGGGTCTCATATGCGTCAGCCGCTTTAGGCTATCTTGCCATCCTTGTTGTAGTCGATCGTGTGCTGGCGTATCTTTCTGCCACATCTGGATCCATTCTCGTACATGTCGCTGGAGGCATGCTGTGGCTGGTTCGTTCTCGCCGTAGAAGATGGCGTTGGTGGTTGAGGTGCACCTGCCACTGGTTGTGAAGCCGATCATTTCTGCCGCTTGAGCTCTTGCATTGCGCGCTGCACTTGGGCTGAGCCCTGTGACTGGCCAATCGTAGCTCTGCTTGGCCCTCAGGTTCGGGTTGAATAATGTCGCCGTTCTGCGCCGCCAACGCCCCTTCTGCCTGCTGAAGATCTTCGCGCTCTTGGCTCGTAGGCGCGCTTGTTTGGTCCTACTCATACGCGTGGATGTGGCACGCTGCCTTCCCATTGCCGCGTCGATGCCGAAGTTCTTGACGAACTCCGGGGTCTTTATGTACATGCTCTTGCCTTTGAGGTACTTGACGATGACCTTCTTGGCGATGCCGCAGTTCGTGTGAGCAGGGCTGACTTTCCTAACGCCGCCAGCTTTGAGTCCAAGCATGCCTGCACCAACGTGTCGACCGCGTCGGGGAATTGCTCTTGGAATTGATCTGGTAATCCTTCGACTCGCGCTTGGAGGTCGTCCACGAACTCACGCGTGGCCGCTAGCGGCGCCGCGTTGTGGGTGATGTTCAGGATTATGTATATCATGGCCCTCGCCGCGTGGTTCGCGGCCGCACATCCTGCCACGATGCCATTCCATGGGCAGATGGGGTCAGCATGGTCATGGCAAGCGCGTACTACTCGAGGCGATAGGTGCATTAGCATGCTCATGCAAAGGTTGACCTTTGGGCATTCCAGCTGCATCGTCCGCCTGATTAGGATGCTCAGGTCCACGCTGTCGTAGAACTTCTCAAGGTCGAGGTATAATGTGCCATATGAGGACCTTTTGAGTTTCGCGCTTGTCCCGTCAAGTGCCATGGATACTACGGCCGCCCTAAGTGCCGACGAGCCAGGGATCGCTGCGTCCCAATAGCCAGCCTTCTCAGCACACCAATCTTACATTTCACTTTTTGCCATCTTCCCCCACAGGCGTACTGGGAGCGGTAGTAGCCCAGTAGGTCGCTCTTCGCCTGCCGTGTTAGAGCCTGCATTGACCAACAAGTGGTACCATAGAGAGTAGAATTGATGAGGCCAACATAAGTTCCGCTCGCACGAGTTGATCACGTAGACCAGGCTGCGCTTGGCTTCTTGTTGGAGGGCCTTTATGTCTGTTGGTTGCCATCGGTCTGGTTTTCGCGCCGTGGGCCGAAACTTCGGAGGCGCCGCCTCCAGGTCGTTAACGTCGAAGTAGCTGCGGTGAGGTAGTTCTTCTTGGGCTGCTTGTCTCAGCTCTGCCATAGCCTCTTCCAACTTCTGACTGCAGTTGTGCCGCTGCCACCTCGTCTGCCATATTCTTGCGCGGCATTCTGTAGCTTCTCGTAGCGCTCCAGTTTCTTCTTTACCAACTGGGGCCACTGCAGGATCTGGTAGGTCTCGCCGTTCATGTTTGCTGATGTAATTGTGGGCTGCCTTCGTGCTGCCTGATAATGCCGGCCTGGTCCATTGTCCCACTTGCTCTCTGATTTTATTCCATAGCTTCCACGTGTGCCACTCTGATCGTGCCCGTGTAGCCTCCATTGCGTCATGCCAGTCTTGGATGTTCTCGACTGTTACTTCTGCATCTGGGGCGTGTCGGAGGTTGGTGACTCGTCTAGCTAATCGAGCTGCTTGGACGTCTGAGTAATCCACCTCCTCTATACCTGTCTTGCTGTCTTGCCGAGCGCCTCTATCTGATCCACAAGCACAATGATGATGTGGCATGCGGTTGCCATGTGCTGCTGGCTGTCGGTCGGGTGCCTTTGTAGAAGTATCTCACCATCACGGCATCGTTGGTGCAGCTTCGACCAACGTGTGCTAACTTGCTGCTGCTTGTCAGCCTTTGTGTCACCGATGGGCTTGTTCGCGACATGCTGTAGATATGGTACTTCGCGATATCTCATCGGTTGTCCTCGCCGCGCTCCAGCATGACGCGGTGCTTGTGTGATAGTGGGCAATGCTCTCTCGGCCGCATTCGCCCACTTGCCGTACAGTCTGCCAAGCAAGTCGCTCATTCTTGGGTTTTGCATGTAGGCCAAGGGGTTCTGGACCCATCCTAGCGGGCCTCGGATTCGGCCAGCGGCCTCCTCCTCGCGGCACTTGTCCCGCATGGTCGGGTCGCATTTCATGGCTACCATCTCCGTGTAGTAGTTGTCCAGGAGCGCATTATCCAGGAGGTCCTCGTCGAAGTACTGGGTCATGTCTTGGTGCTGCTTCCTGTCTCGCTGCTTCCTCTTGATGCCTTTCTCCAGCTGCACCTCCGTCATGGGGATGGGCTTCTTAGTTGGGAAGCATGGGCTTGCGAGTCTTTAGCGTCGAAGGTTTCGCCCATACTTCGATGATGATGCCGATGTGTAATGGCCATGGTGCGCCGTGCTCTGCTCGACCTGCTTTAAGTAGTGGACGAAAGGTTGGAGGAACGATCGCGTAGCCTATGAGCCTTTCAGGTCCACTGCTACACGTGTGATTGACGTGCTGCGATACCACACTAGCTGCTCCAAGTAACTTTAGCCATGGGGCCGCCTCGAAATCTTGGGGCGTGTTATTGAAGTCGCTGCATCTACTCCATGGTATATTGCCCAGGCTGCGCGTCAGCTGCACGAGGTGCTGCATCTTGCGAATGTTCTCACCCGTAAAACCTATGGAGGCCGTGGGGTAGGCCGTGATGACTGCAATCTGCTGGCTTTTGAGTTGCCATTTGACGATGGTTATGTCGTGGATGTCCTTCGCGAAGATACTATGGCCCTGCGCGCCTCACTGGTGAATGCGCGTGTCCAAGTGCCGTCTTCGAAGTATGCATGTGCCTCCTAGCGTGCCTTTTCTTCGATCTCGGCGACTGTCTTGCTGGCGTCCAAATACCACCCGACCTCCACCCCAGCCGCATGAGCCTGTTAGCCTCAATCTCCGCTGCTGATCCTCGCAAGTGGTGCTCGCTGAAAGCCATCAGGTCGTGCTCCTCGCTCTTATCGCCCTCTACGAATTTCTTGGCGGCATCATTGTACTGCGTGCAGTTGGCCACGAACATTTTGACGATTTTATTGGTATCGTCCTTCAGCTTGCTCTGCTTTGCGTTGTCGACGGCGGGGGGTGTAGAACCAGTACCTTGCGCTCCTGCACGGACTGGTTCTGTCGCCATCGTAGCACACGAAGAGCTCCCACAAAGTGACATTGTCGAAGCCGCGTTGCCATTATCATCCCTAGTCCGAGTGAAAGCACGGAGGCGGAGGAGGAGGAGGAGGGCGACGAGGAGGAGGAGGAGGAGGAGGAGGAGGAGGAGGAGGAGGAGGAGGAGGAGGAGGAGGAGGAGGAGGGAGGAGGGAGGGGGAACAATAGGCGGATGAAGAAGAGAAGGAGGAAGAGGGGGAGGAGGAAGAAGAGCAGGAGGAGGACAATGGCGAGCTTGAGGGCTTCTTGGGGCGTCTTGGGGACCTCTTGTCTGTCCTGGGGGCCTCTTGCGCACCGCGGGGGGCCCCTTGGAGCCTCCTGGGGGTCTCTTGGGAGCCGCTCGGAGGCCTCTTGGGCGCCTCTTGGTGCCTCCTGGGCGCCTCCTGGGCGCCTCTTGGGTTCCTCTCGAAGCGCTCTTAGGAGGCTTGGGAGCGCTCTTGGGGCCATCTTGGAGGAGATCGATTCAATAATGGAGGAGCCTGAATTTCGCCGCCACCCCACGGGAGCCCCACACATCGCCTCTTGGAGCGCTCTTGGGGCGCCTTTGCGGCGCTCTTGGGCGCTGTTGGGGCCGTCTTGGAACTCCTCTCTCGGGCCTCTCTCGAGGCTCTCTGGAGCTCTCTTGGCGCTGTCTTGAGACCTCGGAAGGCCATCGAAACCAGAAAGGGCGAGAAGGCACCATCCATTGAGCGGCCTCCGTGGGACGGACGCTCTGGGGCCACTTGGAACCGTCTTGGAACGGTCTTGGGGCCTCTGGGAGCATCGTGGGAACCATCCGGGGCTATCCTGTGCCGTCTTGGAGGTCATCTGGGGCTCTCTGAGGCCTTCCTGGAGCCGTCTTGGGTCATCTCAGATGCTCTGACCGCTCGCGGGGCGCCCCGTCCAGGTCCAAGGGGGGGGGGTAGGGGGAGGGGTACCCCCCTCCCCGAAAGGGGAAGAAAGGGGGTTGGAAGAGGAGCCTCCCTTGACCACCTACGCCCCGAGGGCTGGTATGGGGTCTACTTCACGGTATGTTTCTCTCTTTACCCAGGGCTTAGGTCCCAGGTATGTGGGACACCAAGAGGAGGGACGTCCGTAGGGCAGAAGGGCAGTATAGAGCGCTCCAGCAGATCTGAAAGCAAGCTGGTGCCGCTTTCCAGAGCCGCCTGGAACACCATGCCCCATCCGATCTGCAAGCAGCATGTGGACGCTCTGCTGCTTACCTGGCCAGGAGAGTACACACCAGAGATGCAGCTTGGCAGTCGTAGTTAGAAACAAGGGCTCACATGCTGACGGGCTGGTCTGATGCACGAACTTCCGCACCCGGAGGATGCAATCGCTACCTCGAGGTCTTCTGGCGTCTCCACAGAGCTGGCCGCAGCGGATGATCGGTGCCATCATGGCTTGCCGAAGGTGTCCGAGTCCTCAGCCGGCGCAGATGATCCTGGCAGCTTGACAGATAACGGCGCAGGCGACGGCGCGGGGCAGGGTAGCTTGCCACAGCATGCCAACCGGGACTCGTGCAAGCCGCCTCAGCACCCGCCTGGGGTTCACAGCAGCTCCTGCGCTGCCGGCGACTTGACTCGGACCGAGAGGCTGCTGCAGCTGCAGCATAGTCTGCCTCGGCAGCAGCCCGCCGTTGAGGGCACTGCGATCCCCCCGCGGGCAGCCGCGGAGCCTGCTGGCCCGGAGCAGCAGGACTCCAGCGCGGCCGCTGGGCAAGTTCGCCAGGCCTCTGGCGCAGCACTCGGCAAGGACCACCAGCGGCGAACTTTTCCGTATCCGCGCCCTCGCGGTCTGGATTCCCGGGCGCGACCCCGCGGATGCGCGGTCGCACGGGCACGTTCGAACAACGCGCCGTGCCCGCGGGGCCGTGGCCGAGGGGCAGAGCCCGCGAGGCTGCGGATACGGACCTGCCTTTCGCCCACGAAAGGAGGCCTGCGAGGACATCCGGCCGCCAGGGCCCGTGGCACCTGGGCCGTGCGACCAGCTGCGCACCTGGCCACAGGAGGCCCCCGAGCACGCAGCCGCAGCCGCGGGCTCGGAGCCCTGCCACCAGGGCGCCGGCGCGAGGCTCACGGCGGCGCGCGCGAGGGAGCGCGCCGGCGGCGCGCGGGAGGGCTCCCCGCAGCAGCTGCGCCTCGACGGCCCCGCATGCCGGAAGGAGCCCTCGGAGCCTGCTGCGGCCTGGAGGGCCCCCGTGGACACGGGCGCGAGCGCCGCCAGCACCAACGTCAGCGGCGCCAGCACCACCGCCAGCGCCAGCGCTGCGCCCACGGACGCCGCGGACGCCCTGGACGCGGCCGCCAGCTGCGTCGGGAGCGAGAGGATCCGCAGCTGCCTCCGCGCCGAGATCGAGCGCCTGCAGCGGCAGAGCAGGATCGAGCTCCGGGCGGAGGCGTGCCCGGAGGCGGCGGCCCCCGCGCACGCCCCGGCCGCCAGCCCTCGGCAGGATCCCCTGAGCGGGTGCCTGGAGCAGGTCCTCGCCGAGCTCGCCTCCGAGAGGAGCGAGCGAGAGGCGGTCGCCGCCGCGGTGGTGCGGCTGGAGAAGCGGCTGGCCGAGGGGGTCGCCTCCATCAGCGAGGTCGCCGCGGCGCGGGTCGCCACGGACTCCGCGACGGACACCATGATGGGCGCGCTGAGAGGCTGCGTGGACGAGCTCCGCGACCAGTGCGGCTGGCCCCCAAAGAGCGCGACCCCCTGGTCGCGCCAGCTGGCTTCCACCATGGGGGAGGCCGTCAGGGTCAACGTTGGGGGGTGTGGACAGGCTTCAGGGGGTATCGAATTGACCCCCAATCGCACATTGGTCGCCGATGAAGGCCTCGTAGCGCCCACCCCGCCCAGGACCATACGACTTTGCTATCGGGGGGCCTGTCGCCGATCTGTCGGTGATGTATCGCCAATTCCAGTGTTCCCCCCCTGAGCCGGTTCCCCCCCAACGTTGCCTCTCAGGCCATCGTACGGCAGCAGAGGGAGATAGAGGATCTGACGGGGCTATGACGAGGATGAATCCTTTCCACAGCGTTCCGGAACGCTCTCAGAGCGTTTCAGAACGCTCTGAGAAGGCCGCGGCGACCGAGACATCCTCCAGAGCCGCCAGATCTCAGAGATTCTCGACTTGTCCTCACCCGATGTTGCAGTCAACGCGCCTAGTAAGGACGCGCGCGTTCATCTAGGGTGCCCTCGTGTTCTTGCCTCTACGGCCCGTCCTCTACCGTCTGCACTGGTCGCCTGCCGCCCAAGAACTGCCAGCTTCGGCCTTCAAGGGCCTTGCGTCTTTGCCACCCGTCCTCAATGCACGCTCCGCCTGCATCCACGCCCTTCTGGGATCGAAATTGAATTCGCATGGAATTGAGCAGGTCCCAGGCCCAGCTGACCACACCTGTACCCCCCTATTAGGATTTACCTGGAATGAAGGGCGCATCCCCCAGATCCAGCTGCTTCGAATGGGGTTCTCAGTGCAATCGAACAAGAACGGAATTGGAATGGAGCAGACCCCGTGTCTTCTGTTGCATCTTCGGGGGACCTCGCCTGTCCCCCAAATTGGTATCTTTTTGGGGGCCCGACGCGTGCTCGATGCGGACTCGACGCGGATTTGGCGTGGATTCGACGCGGATTCGACACGGATTCGACACGGATCTGACGCGTCCGACATGGATTCGACACGGATTCGACGCGGACAGGGCCGCGACGGGACAGACAAGGTCCCCCGAGGATGCAACATAACGTGCCCCTCGCTTCGCCTCCGAGGAGCTCCGGGGCTACGTGGAGAGCGCTCGGGCTCAGCAGGACGAGCAGCAGCGGCACGCGCGGGCGCTGGCCTCCAGGAACGCGCGGCGCTGCCGCCCCCCTCCTCCTCAAAGCCGCTGCGCCTCGCGTGCGCCCGCGGCGGTCCGTAGTCGGGCCGAACGAAAGGGGGGGATTGGGAAAGGGGGGTTTACGAAATTTGCTGCATGCAGCTGGTTTCGGGCCCACCGAGGGGCCCATTCCTCGATACATAGACGCCTCCGGCGCCGGAAGGCGCCGGGAAAATCAGCTACGTGAGCTGATTCTCAAACCCCCCCTTTGCTATCCCCCCCTTTCACCCGACCCGACGTAGGTCTCTGCGCTGCGAGGAGGCGAGGGGGGTGTCGTAGAGCAGTGCGCCTGGTGGGCCCTGGAAACGGCAGGGCCCTCTTCTTACCGGTTCCGCTTTGCCGCCGCTGCGCCTCGCGTGCGCCCGCGGCGGTCCGTAGGTTAACGGGCGAAGAGCGGTGTAGAATAAACTTTTTCGCCGTCGGGGGCGCCTGCCCCTGGGCGGCTGGAGAGTGTATATACCCTTACGGTGGCACCGTAGGGGCATAACCTTTCCGGCCGCCCAGAGGCAGGTGTCCCCGACGGTGGAAAGTTTATTTTATACCGTTCTTCGCTCGCTGAGTAGGCCTCTGCGCTGCGAGGAGGAGAGAGGGGTGTCGTAGAGCAGTGCGCCTAGTGGGCCCTGGAAGCGGCAGGGCCGTTTCCTTACCAGTTCCGTCTTGCCGTTTTTGTTGCCGCTTCCGACGCCGTTGCTTTACCGGTTCCGTCGCCGTTGTTTGACCGGTTCTGGCTCCGGTTCCAATCTTGGAGCCGTTTTTGTTGCCGTTTCGGGTCGCCGTTTTTTTTTTTTTCCCCGTTTCCATTTTCAAGGGACATTTTTGTTGGAAACGGTGAAAACAACGTCCCTGCCGTATTCGGGGCCCACAAAGCCCCCCTCCCGTCGTTTAGACGGCGAAGCCCGCTACGAGGAGGAGAGCGGGGGATTGTGGAGAAGTGTGCCACGGTATCTTCGCACGACCCCCCCCGTCGCTTGGACGGTTAAGTGTCCGCATCACTGCCCACGGCATCATGGCGAACCTGTTCGGCAGACCTTGCGCCCCCACTTCCACTCTTCACGGAAGGGTTCGGAAGTTTCGTGTGCAAGTGTTCGATGGAGAAGAGGTGCAGAGGAGCATGATTGGGAGGAGACCGGGAGGGAGAAATGGGTAGGCAGGGAGAGGAAGGAGGAGGAGGAGGAGGAGGAGGACGAGGAAGAGGAGGAGGAGGGCATGGGAGAAAGAGAACGGTGCAGAAGATGGTAGTTCTTAGAACGAGAAGTTAACGGGGGATGAGGATGAGGGTTGAGAGGAGCCTGTCACCGATGTGTACATTTGTGTACCTAGATGCCTCGACATCCCCCTCCTCTGGTCTGGCCTAGTCTGATATTGCAGTCTGGGCAGATGTGGTACTTGTATCATCATGTCTGTCATGGTCTTTCGCAGCTTGAGATGTTATACGGTCTAGGTATGATGCAGTCTGGCCTGGCCAGATGTAGGAGAAGGAGTAGGAGGATGAGAAGGAGTGGGAGGAACGGGACAGTTGGCCACGTCATGAGGAATCGTAGCATGTGCCCCTCTGGAGGGCCTCGCTATGCTTCTCTGGGTGTCTCTCGTGTGCCAGACCCCCTGGGTCGTCCTGCGGGGAGGGAGCATGAGACAGAGGAGCAGCAGCCACGCCATGCCAGACATGGTGTGGCGCCCTTCTTGGGAGCCTCTGGGGGCTCTCCTGTGGGCCTCTCGGTGCCGACTTGTGTTTCTGGGGGCCGCGCCGGCCGTCTTGGGAGCCCCTTCGGCGGCCCCCCTGACGCGTCTTGGCCCGTTTGGGTAGCCTTTTGATTTGGGGCCGACGAGACGTTGTGGCTGAATTAGTCGCGGGTATGTCCTGGATACCCGTAAAAAAGCCATGCGTAACATGTTTTGCAATAGTTTGCCCGATGGGTGTCGTCGGCGTTATAGACGGCCCGCCGAAGTTCGCGTCTTGGGACGGAGGGGAGTTTCTGGAGACGAGTCCGGTCCGCCGCACTGACAGCAGGCGGATGGACTTTTACACTTGGGGGGTCCCGCTTGTGCCTTGTGGTGGATTTTGGGCAGGTGCCTGGGAGGAGGAGGAGGAGGTGACGGAGGAGGAGACGAGCGGCTTCTGGGGGCACGTCTACATGTTGGCTGGATCTCGCTTCTCTGGTTGCCATTGCTCAGTATCGCCCAGTGAACGCCCACTGCTGTTACTGGATCCGCGAGGATGGACGAGATGGAGGAGCACACGAAACGGGTGGACAGGGAGGTCGCGGCGCTGGAGAAGAGCTGCAGCAGCAGGCAGAGCAAGCTGGAGTTCTCGGTGCAGGCGCTGCAGGAGAGCGTGGCGAAGCTGAGGGTCTGCAAGGATCGGCGGCGAGCGAGGGGGGGAGGTGAGACGGAGAGGGCCCTCTCAGAAGTCGGTAGCACTTCTCAGAAGCCTTCGCGCCTTCTGAGAAGTTTTCTGTGTCTTCGGGGAAGCTCTAGAAGCCTCTCAGAAGACTGGGGAACTTCCGAGCCTTCTGAGAAGGCCCGCCCCCTCTCACTTGCCCCCCGGGCTTGCCGCCGAGAGGAGGAGTCGGACAGCGTCGTTGGGCTGACGGCCACCGTCCAGGCTGTCCAGAGCCAGCTGAGGAATATCCAGGGCGAGTGCGGGCAGTTCCGCAGTGCGGTGGCCGCGCTCTCGGAGCAGCAGCAGCGGCTGCAGCAGGCGCCCACGCCAGCGCGACAGGCCACAGCAGCGAAGCATGACACGGAGATGATGCAGGTCGCCGTTTTCTTATGCATCGTTTCGCCGATCGGCGCGGGCCCCAGCCCCCTCCCCCTCCCCCCCTCGTAGACCAGATATTGGCTGCTTTTGGCGACTGCTCTCGGCGGCTGGTCAGGACCCCTCCCCCCATGTCTGCCTGCGCGACTGGTAGAAGCAAGGCAGATCGACCGAGCGCCGGCCCAACTGCAGGTGCCGCCCCTCCCCCACCTTCTGGCCAACTGTCGAAGCCCCGAATGCAAACAAAGACGCCTGCCAGGCGCTGTGCTCGGTCCTGGAGCGGCAGCAGCAGCTGCAGGACGCCCACCAGCGCCAGGAGAGCGACCTGGCCGCCCTCCGGGGCGCTCTGCTGGAGGGCGAGGCCGGCGAAGGGAGCGCCGCGCCCGCTGCCCCCGCCGCCGAGCGGGCTTCCGGCGCCGAGCAGGCTGCCAGCGGCAGCCCTGCGCCGGAGCTCCCGGGGGTGCGGCCGCGGACCTCGGCGGCCCCCACGGCCGCAGACGCGCCGGCGGGCCGCGCGGAGGCCGCCCGGCAGGTGGAGCCGCTGGGCGCCCTGCAGGCGGAGCTGGGCGCAGTGGCAGGCTCGGTGTCCCGGCTCGCCGCGCAGGTGGAGCACCTGCGGTCGTGCCGCAGCTCGCCGTGCTCGTCGCTCTCGCCGCACGCGACGCCGCACAAGCCCAGCCTCAGCGGCGCGCCCGCCCAGTCGCCGGCGGCGCAGGAGCCCCAGGGCTCCCAGGGCGCGGAGGTGTGCCGGCAGCTGTCTGCCGCCATGGAGGCAGCGGGCTCCCCCGCAGCTCCGCCTGCGATCGCCTCGGGCCCGGGGCCGACGGCGGCCTGCGCAGTGGAGGGAGCGCAGGCCAGGGAGGCGTTGTCGCAATGGGGCGCGGGCGTCAGTCGACCAGGCGTGTGAGAGTGATCTTTCGCTGGAGGGGCCTTCGATGCGGGCCCAATGGGGCCTCCCGATCGCCACACGCGAAGCGGTGGCAGCGGCTTGCGCAGCCAGGTCTGGCCACCCCGCGCCCCCCTGGGGTTTCTCTTGCCCAAGGTTTAAGGCAGGCGTGTCCCTCTACAGGAGGGATGTTCAAAAATGATCCGAAGAGTCGGGGGACTATGCTTTCTTTTTTGTGACAATTTTTGAGTATTTCTTGAATATGGTTTGGACTATTTTTGGTTCTTCGTCCACAGTCCCCCTGCAGGGGGACAGGCCCGACCTCACCCAAGGGGCACTCCTGCTCGCAGCCGAGATTCGGCCAGAGCGTTCTCGGGCGGGGGCGCCCGCCCGGCCCCCGGACTCCGGCCTGGCCTGTGCCCGAGGGCCCTGTCCATGCGAGGCCCCATCGGGCCGAAGGAACGGAGGGGATGGTAGACGTTTCGGGTGCTGCTATGCGGGGTAATTTGGAGGGGGGCTCCGACTCGCCCGAGTTGATATCGATTCCTGCTATCCCGATCCGATTCGGTCCCGATATCCCGACGATCCGATGCGGCCCGATGCTCGCATGGCGCCGTGGTGAATCCTGGTGCTGCTGATCCGATTCGCTTCCGCCCCCGCTCCGATGCAGCCTGATTCGATACACGTTTCGGGCGCTGCTAGCAGTGCCCCTGGCCCAAAGTGCCCCCAGGAGTTCCAAGGAGGCCCCGACGGCCTGGGGCTCCAAAATGGAGCGAAAAGCTGGGGGCACTTCGGTCCAGGGGCACTTCTTTCGGGGCCGAACGAAAGAGGGGGATAGGGAAGGGGGGGCACGAAATCTGCTGCACGCAGCTGGTTTTGGCCCCGCCGCAGGGCCCACTCCTCGATACTTGGGCTCCTCCTGGCGCCGGGAGGCGCTGGGAAAATCAGCTACGCGAGCTGATTATCTGCCCAAACCCTTTGCGCTTTCCCCCCGTTTCGTTCCCCCCGATCCTGGCAACGCCCGAACGCTCTGGTCCGATGCTGCGATCCGCTGCTGCCTGTGCCGGCCTCGCGGAGCGCCTCCCCGGCCGCCCGAGGCGCTCCGCGAGCAGCTCGCCGTCCTGATGGCCAAGGTCCGGCAGCTCCCCCCCGCCGGCGAGCCGCCCGGGGGCGCTGGCGGGGAGGTCGCCGGGAGCATGGGCAAGCAGGACCCGGCGATGCCCCCCCCCCACCAAAAAAAAATGAAAACAACAAAAAAATAAAAAAGGACCCGGCGATGCCCCCCGGCTTCGACACGCTGACGGCGCCCGCAGCAGAGCAAAGTTCGGCGGCGCGTCCACGGGGCGGAAGTCAGGGGGGGTGG
Source organism: Prorocentrum cordatum (assembly GCA_963575745.1). Classification (NCBI taxonomy): domain Eukaryota; class Dinophyceae; order Prorocentrales; family Prorocentraceae; genus Prorocentrum; species Prorocentrum cordatum. The sequence continues at coordinate 227,168 of CAUYUJ010014860.1, read as the reverse complement.
CCCTTCTCAGGAGGCTCCATGGAGGCCTCCGTCCTGAGCTGTCTCGGCCTTCTCCGAAGGCACAAGCGGTTTCTCACTAAGGCCAGGGGCTTCCGAGCAGGCCCGCCGTCTTCTGAGCGGCTTGCCCCTGTCACTTCCCTCCTGGGCGCGCCGCCGAAAAGCGGCATGGTTATATAAATTGTTGGAGGTTCGCGCCGATCTCTCCTGTCGGCGCGGGGCCCCCTGGCGGCACCTCCGGCGCCGCTCCTGGCGCGCTCCGCGTGCCAGGGAGGGGGGCCCAGCGCCGATCCAAGAGGCCTGCGCGAAGCTTCGAAGGACTGCGTGTTGTGTCGCCTTCCCTTCCTCCAGGACGCGGGCAAGCAGCAGGGCCCAGCGGTGCCCCCCGGCTTCGACACGCTGCAGGCGCGGGTGAGCTCCTGCGTGCCGAGTGCCTCCGGCGAGAAGAAGGCACCGAGCCCGCGGAAGTGGCTCACGGAGCCCCTCGCGGTGGCGGTGGGGCGGTTCAGCTCGGGTACCCCTGGGAGCCTGGCGTCGTCGCCCCGTTCTGTAATTAACGCTGCAGGTGCATGAATTGGCAAACGTTCCTCACTATGTTCGGCGGCGCGCTGATGGGGGGAGCTGAGAGGGGGTCGGTCTTCTCAGACGGCGGCGGGGCTTCTCAGAAGCTCACCGGCCTTCTGAGAAGTCCTCTGTGACTGGAGAAGGCTCAGACAGCTTCTCAGAAGGCCAGTGGCTTTCTAAGCCTTTTGAGAAGGCCCGCCCCCTCTGACTTCCCCCCTGGGCGCGCCGCCGATATACTTCTGCTCTGTCTTCTTTTCATTTTTCATTTCCACTTTATAAGATAGACCTTGCAGTGCGGTTATTGCTGAAGCAATCCGATGCCATCTGCGTAGCAGTGCCGTGACTGCATTGGGACCTCTTTTGAAAGACCAGCTAAATCAAGACAGAGCGAAAAATTGCGCGCCGTGCTTTTGTTGCAAGAGTGACTGATGGCTGCTTCTACGAGCGCAGCTTGACATAGTCCCAATTGTTATCCAACTCCACCAGTCCCGACATCCCTAGTTTGTCACACGCGCACCTCTGCGCCTTCCTAGGCAGGCTTCGGCGACTCGCGACTCCTTCTCTTGCCTTTACGCGCGCCCTTGCGACAGCGTGTGCAACTGGCAAGAATAATACGAGCAGGGGAAGAAGGGAATCATGGCGAAGAGCCAGTATGAACGATGCCACTCGGACACGTCCTCTGCGACATCGTCTTCGATTGGCTGGTGAGCTGCGGGGGAGGAAAGTTCATTGGGGAGAGGCGCACACGGTATAACGGGGGCTTGAAGGCACGGGCGGGTGGGAGGAGGAGGAGCAGGAGGAGGAGGAGATGGAGGTACGCATCAGTACTGGAGGATATGAGGAAGAGAAGGGGGATACTTCTGAGGAGAAGGGGGATACACTCCTCCAGCGCCTGCGGGGATTTGTCGGGGGCAGTGCTATCGACATCATGCTACGTAGCAGGACGGAGCGGCGAACAGACCTCCCATTCCTCGCCTCTTTCTTGCTTTGCACAGCCGTTGCGTGTCCGATGACGCGCGCCGGGTGCACGGGGTACAGTCCATTTGGACACCGCAGGATCGACAAGCTCGAATGCGTTCCTGAGCAGTTCCAAGGACGCTCTCCCGAGCTAACGGGGGCATTTAGGCACATTCGCATACGCCTCCTGCAAAACACGCGGCGAAAACAATGAGCCCAGGGCTTCGCGCCAACACGGCTGGCTCGAGCGCCCCCTCGGGAGGCTATTCTGGCACGTGGGGGGGGCCCAAGGGCATCCTCGGGGCTCTGTGCGGGCCTCGGGCGGGCCTCTCCTGTGGCCTTCTCCGCCCCTCTCAAGGCCCCGGTGGGGCGCTCCTGGAGGTCCTCAATGCCACTTCGGACCTGCTTTGGGGGGGTTCTTTCGGTCCTCCTGGGTGCCCTCCTGGGGGCCAGCCTCGGCATTCTGCCTCGGGGCCGTTTCTGGGACCTCGTTGGCCCTCTCGTGTTTTGTGTTGGGCCGCATCGGGCCAATCCTCGCCCGACCTTGGTGCTGACTTGGGCTTGGGCAGGCCTTGGACTCACTCTGGGCCTTCTTGGCGCCCTCTTGCCCACCATGAGTCGTGACGACTGCCGCGTCGGCATGCCCTGTTTCCAGACCTGCCGCGCCGTGGGTGGGCGAGCGAGCCACGGACGCGAGCAGGCGCCAGTCAGCCCGGCGCCTCGCGGGAGCGTCCGGCCAGGGAGCCGCGCGCGCATGCGCTGGAGTCGCTGGCTGCCTCTGTGGTCTGCTTACAGCAGGCTGCTGCGCCTGAACGGCTTCGTCGCTCGAGCCGCACCCGCGCGGGGCGCCTTCGGAGCGCCTCGCGCTGCAGGCCCGGCCCCGCGGTGCCTGCGCCCCCGGGCTCGGCGCAGGGGCGCGCGCTGCCGCGCGGGGGCCGTGGGCGGCCCCCCGCCTCTGGGGCACAAGCGGCCGCGGAGGGGCAGCGCTGCGGCTGCCAGCCGTCGGCGCCCGCACCCCGCCTGCCCCCTCTCCTGCGCTCCCCGGCTGCGGCCCTGGTGCACATAGAGCAGGGCATGCAGTCGGACCGAGGTACAGTCGGGGCGCTGAAGAAGGAACCCTTTGCGTTGGGGAGGGGCTCCGTGTTCCCTGATTGCTTCACAGCTTGCCTGAGGTTTTCCTAAGGTTTTCGATGGGAAATCGAAGTTCAACTTATTTAGGGTTCCTTGGGTCAGCGCCCCGGCTGTATAGGACAGGGCATGCAGTCGGACCGAGGTACAAGAGCAAGGTCGGTTCGGGGAGGGCACCCAAACATGATTCGCGCCTGTTGGATGCTCTTGTGCGTCCTCGGGGAGGGCATCCTCGAGTGGCCGGCGGAGGGTCTCGTGTTCTTGAGGATGTTCTTCTCGGCTGTATGCATCTTCATCTTGAAGTCAGAGGTACACCGCTCCAATTATCATCCGTAGTTGTGCAGTCTGCCGAGCCTGCGGTGGCGCGTTTTTGGTAACCGGCTGCATCGTGACTCCTCACTGTGACAAGAGCAACGCTGGCGATGAATGCTCCTCCTCCTCCTCCTCCTCCTCCTCCTCCTCCTCCTCCTCCCTGAGGCAGGCGGCGGCGGCGGGGAAGCGCTGCTGCTGCCGGTGGCGCCCGCCCCCTCCCCCGCCTAGACCCCCCTCCCCGCTCCTCTTCCGAGCCAGAGCAGCCTCGACAGACAGGCGCGTTCCGCGACTCGCAGAGCAACTGCTCGCAAGTGGCCTGGGTCTGCCGCGGGGGATTGCAGGATTCGTTGCGTCGATGCACACCCGTGTGCTTCGGACGTTTGCGAGCGGGCACTTTGCGAGGCCGGCGCCCCATGGCAAGCCGCTCCGTGCCGGCGGCGCCCCCGGCCCGGTGGCCCGAGGGGTATAGCGGGGGCCTTCCCGCCAGCAGGGGCGGCGCCGCGGGCGCCTCCGCCGGGGGGGCGTGCGCTGGCGGGCCCGGGGCAGGCACTCCCAGCATTCTCCCCCCCCACCCCCCCAGGAGGAGGAGGAGGAGGAGGCAGAGGAGGAGGAGGAGGAGGAGGAGGAGGAGGAGGAGGAGGAGGAGGAGGAGGAGGAAGGAGGAGGAGGAGGAGGAGGAGGTAGAGGAGGGCAGGAGGAAGGCAGGAGGAGGAGGAGGAGGAGGAGGAGGAGGAGGAGGAGGAGGAGGAGGAGGAGGAGGAGGAGGGGGAGGAGGAGAGGAGGAGGAGGAGGAGGAGGAGGAGGGGAGGAGGAGGAGGAGGAGGAGGAGGAGGAGGAGGAGGAGGAGGAGGAGGAGGGCATGCCCCCCCCCGTCCCTCGCTCCTCTGTTCCACGCGCGCCCTCGCTCCCCCGCTATCCATTCCTGACCGTGTTGCTCCTCTCGCCTCCCGCATCTCCCTCCTCCACCTCCCCTTCTCGTCTCGCCCGTCCTTCCCTTCCTCCTGTGCCCGCCTCCTTCCCTCTCCCCGCATCCTCGTGATCCCTGTGGGGCGGCAGCTGCTGGGGCGCCAGGGCGCGCTGCTCCCAGCGGCATGTTCAGATGCTGGGGAGCCTGCGGCCTGGAAGCCACCGCCCGCGCGCGCGCGCGCGCGCCCGATGCGAGGAAGAGGCTCTCGCGGAGACGCCCCGACTCGGCGGCGAACGAGGGGGGAACTGAGAAGGAGAAGACCTCCTCAGAAGGCGGCGGGACTTCTCAGAGAAGACCTCGCGCCCTCTGAAAAACTTGGCCGAGCCTTCGGGGAAGGCTCGGCCAGCTTCCCAGAAGGCCCGGGGACTTCCGAGCCTCCTGAGATCGGGTCTCAAGAGACGGGGGCCAATACAAACGGGGGTCAGCCAGGGCACCGGATCCTGCAGGATCCTGCGAAGACCCCCTCAGGCGAGCCGCTCGTGGCCGCGAGGCGGCCGCGCATATTGGCTGACCCGGGTTTGCGAAGACCTGCGTTGCAGTTTTTTCTTTTCCTGCATTGCAGTTTTTTGGTTTGCTGCTGACCCGGGTCTGGATTGACCCGGGTCAGAAGATCCCCGATGAGAAACCCCAGGAAGCATTTAAGAACCCCCCCCCTTCCGGCAAATCGATAACCCTTCCGCACCATCATCCATATCCGCATCATCATCATCATCATCATCATCATCATCATCATCATCATCATCATCATCATCATCATCATCATCATCATCATCATCATCATCATCATCATATCATCATCATCATCATCATCATCATCATCATCATCATCATCATCATCATCATCATCATCATCATCATCATCATCATCATCATCATCATCATCATCATCATCATCATCATCATCATCGTGTCCGGGTGCTACAGCTATCGTTCGGTTATTTCGGCCCTTCGGAATATCGAATAAAAAATGCGGTGCTACGATATCGCCGGGGGGTTTCTTAAATGCTTCCTGGGGTAAGGCATTCGTTCTTCTCGCTTCCCCCCCGGGCTCGCCGCCGACCGTCCCTGGGCTGGCCAAGCCGCCCCCGAGCATCGGGTGGCCTCTCGTTGCCGCCGCGCCGTGCCGGGCCGTCCCGCGGCCTCGGGGGTCCCCAGGGCCAGGGCTTGGAGGAGGAGGAGGAGGAGGAGGAGGAGGAGGAGGAGGAGGAGGAGGAGGAGGAGGGAGAGGTCGCGGGCCCCGAGTGGGAACACTTCTGGAGGCCGCTGGACCCTTTTGTGCCCTAGTCTGGTCTTCTCTCTTTCTTGTGGTGCCTGGGTGTGGTTGCTGGATGGGACCCCTGATGTCACGACGGCCTTGCATGCAGGTAGCCCCGAAGTGGGTTTCTCCGTACTGTCTCTGCCTCCCATTTTCCTTGAGTAGGCTACAAATTGTAACGGCCTTTAGATCGACCGACCGACCAGCCGACCGAGGAGGTCAAGCCATCTGGCGCGGGGAGGGCTCGGCTCCAGTGCGTCAAGGGGGGAGTCCAGAGGAGGAAAAGGTGCCCATACCTCTACCCCTCGCCCGTTTTCCCCTTTTTGGGCCTCCTGGGAGGCCCTCGTCGCCACTGCCGGATTCGCCTCGAAATCCTGGTCAGAACGCACCCCAGGAGAGGCCCAGGGAGGAGCGGTATCGGTACCTCTTGGCTTCCCCAGGTGTCCGAGAGGGACGGATGGTACCGAAGGGCAAGTCTGGCGGGCCGGCTGCAGGCGCCGCTCGCCCTGTAAGGGTGCCAGGAGGAACCAAAATACACACGGACATAAATCACGGTCGATTCCGCGGGAAGATGGGGAACTGCGGCAAGTGGGGGGGGGGAGGAGACGAACGCCCCCCAAATATGGACACACAGGAGGGATCCTGGCCCGGGAGGTGTGTCTGTTTATGTCTGCTTATCTGTGTGCTCCTGAGCCTCTCTAGGGCTGCGGAAGGGCGGCGGGAGCGCATGCCTGCGCGTGAACAGAATCTGAGCTGCCCCTGGCGGACAGGCTTCTCGAGGCGGTGGCACGGGTTTCGGGGCCAGTCCCGTGCGCGCGAGGCTGGTTGCCCAGGCGGAATTGCCCTTCTCCCGGTGGAGTCAAGCAGTGGCGAAGCGTCCTCGCCCGCCTATGTAGCCCTACCAAGCAATGTCCTAAGGACTTTTCGTGGTTTCCACGAAATGCTCTTAGAACATGTCTGGTTGAGATTGTCTTTTTTTACACCTCGGGCTTATGTTCTAAGAACATTGTTTCTGTTATTAGAACATGTTTTGGTTCCAAGAACATTTCGTGGTAGGACTATAGGAATGCTGGGACGGTCGGTCCCTGCTCAATGGAATGGTCTTGCCATCGCAGGACGTGTGCATGTTTTTCTCGGCGAGGAGCCTCCTGGATCATCCCGGGGAAGCAGAAGCGCTCGAAGCCGACAGATGCACGGGGACTGGGCGCCCGAGCGATGGCAGGCGGCCCTTCCCACGGCGGAAGATCAAAAGAGTTGCGACATCGGGGCTCAAGAGAAGGGGGGTCAATGCAACCGGGGGTCAGTCTCCACCGCCAGAATATGTCCACATCCACCGCTTCGGAGTCGTGCCCTGGAATCTCGAGGAGCAGTGGATATGGATATCTGCCCGCCCGCGTGAGCGGGCAGATATCCATATCCGCCGCTCCCCGAGTCCTCGCAACACGACCCAGCAGCAGTGGATATGGTCAAATTCTGGCGGCGCACAGTCAGAGCGCCTGATCTTGCAGGATCCTGCAGAGGCAGGGCTGCACTGACCCGCGTTTGGGCGCAGGATGTTGCAGGATCCTGCAGGGTCTCGCGACGCGCAGGATCCTGCAAGGCCTGACTGACCCGGGTCTGGATTGACCCAGGCCAGTGGATCCCCAAGCTGGTGGAATGGTTTTTTCCCTGGCAGAAGATGGGAAGCCTTGAAAAGGTTGATTCCCCGAAGGGGAATTCTGCATGTTGTTTCCTTGTGTGGGGCATGCCCGAAGCCTTCCAGAAGCGTGTCGAAAGGAGTTGGAAGCTCGTGCACTAGTGCACTACCTCAGAGGGGGAGCGATGTACTTCCTCGCTCATGATAGCCAGCATGCTACTGGGGAGCGGTCCTCGCAAAATTGCGATGCTGATGGTATAGTGGCTCTCAGGAGCCCTCGGGGATCCCGAGGACCCCCACAGGATCTGAAGCAACTTACAGGAAGCTCCTCAGAGTCTCCCGAGAAGCTCCTTCGAGGCTCCTCAGAGGCTCCACAGAGGATTGTTGGAGACCCCCCAGAGGAACCTCCGGATACTGCAGGATCCCCAAGGAATCCTGCAAGAACTTTCAGGAACCCAGTGCACGAGTGGATCGCACAGCAGCGGTGGTAATAGACGCATCAAGATTAGTATGCGGAGGACTACTCATAGAACGACGGGTAGCATCAGTAGCGGTAGCAATAGTCGCAGTATGGCCGTCATATCATTTTCTCTCAGGAGTATAAGTTGGATTTGTATAGTTCTTTTCAAAAAGAGGTTCGTCAGAGGCTGTCTGAGGCCCTTCGAAGTCTCTTCAGAAACTCTGCAGACGATCTTCATAATCTCTTCAGATGCTTTCCCGACGCCTTTCAGAAGCACTTCACGTAAGAGGCTCGGTCCTCCAGGGGCCTTTCAAAGGCCCTCCAGAGACCCCTGAGAAGCTTTTTTGGCGCAGAGGCTCTTCAGAGGCTTTTCAGGGGCTCTTCAGAGGCCCTTGAGGCTCTTCGGAGGCTCCTCAGAGGCTCTTCAGAGGCTCAACAAGGCCTTGGGATGCTAGGCTCCTCAGAAGCAAATCACAGGCTCTGCGGAGGCTTTCAAAGGCTTTCAAAAGCTCTGCAGAGGCTCTCCAGAGGCTCTTCAAAGGCTCCTCAGAGACTATTCAAAGGCTCTTCAGAGGCCCTTTAGTAGAGATTCTTCAGAGGCCCTTCGGATGCCTTCAGAGGCCTCTCAGAGGCTCTCAACGGCTCTGGGACGCCCTTCGGATGCCTCACAGAGGCGGCTCTCACTTGTCATGATAGTTCCAGAAGGAGCAGGGGCTCTACCGGGAACCCGGGGAACGAGCCGCTCAGCTGGGGAACGAACCTCCTTTTTGGAAATAGTCACAGGGGAACGAACCGTTCAACCGGGGAACGAACCCTTCCACCAGGGAAGCCTTTTTCTCAGTCCCGTGCCCCTCGCTGGCAGTGCAGGGTGGTACAGGTGGCGCGGGGAGGTGGAGGTTCGGAGTGGCAGGGCGCGGGGAGGTGGAGGTTCGGAGTGGCAGTGCCAGGGGCCGTTTCGATCTGATCGATTCTACGTTTCGATTTCGATTTCGGCCAGTCCGATCCAGTTCGATGCGGTCCGATGCCCGATGCCTACATGGTGATGTTTGTGCACACTGGCGCGAAGGATCCGATTCGATTCCGACTCCGTGCCGATGCTGCCCGATTTCGATGCACAATCCGATCCAAACCGATTTCCCGACTCGATGCGAGGCTGATTGATCCTGCGGGGTGGGAGATGATGGAAGAGGCGGGTTGAGGCTCAGCTGACAGACGTGGCTCAAGAGCTGCAAAGGAGGAGCGTAGCAAGGCAATTCGTGGAGCCTTCGCTGAAAGGGAGGGGCGGGGGAGGCTACCTGATCCCTGCGGGTACACGAGTAGGCGGACGGGCGGGGGGGAGAGGAAGAGAAAGAAGGGCAGGAGAGGAGCGAGCGATGGGAGGGCGGATCCTATCTGTTGCACCAGATTGCCAATCGGGGTCGAATGAGTCATTCATCAAGCAAGCTCTGCTAGACTTCTGTGCGGTGGCCGACACCGGTTTCCTCCTCAATTCCAGTGGCCTCTTGTCCCACGCCTTCGCTGCCGGTAGAGAGTCGCCAGCGCGGCGAGGACAATTCCGAAGAGAATGTGTCCGACGAGGAGAGAATACCTGCCGCATGGCGGGCCGCTGGGGCCAGGCGGTGCCTTTCCTCATGTGCAGCTCTCCTCAAACTCCCGCTCCTCGTCCCTCCCGCCATCCCTCGCTTATCCTCGACCTGTTTCCGCTTGCCTCTTACCTCCTCACTCCTCCCTCTCCCCCCTCCTCCCCCTCCCTTCCCCTCCTCCGAGCCTCCTCCCCCGTCCTTCCTCGGGCGATGGGGCAGGGACGGGAAGGAGGAGGAGGAGGAGGAGGAGGATCAGGAGAAGGAGGAGGAGGAGAAGGAGGAGGAGGAGGAGGAGGAGGAGGAGGAGAAGGAGGAGGAGGAGGAGGAAGGGTGGGAGGAGGAGGAGGAGGAGGAGGAGGAGGAGGAGGAGGAGGAGGAGGGGAGCAGGAGGGGAGGAGGAGGGGGAGGGGGAGGAGGAGAGGAGGAGGAGGAGGAGGAGGAGGAGGAGGAGGAGGAGGAGGAGGAGGAGGAGGAGATGACGAGGGAAAAGGGGGAGGAGGACCAGCGCTCGGCCGTGGGGGGGTTCAAAGCTCCTCTGTGAAGGGATCCGCCGACCCTCACAGGGGGCCTCCTCACGACGCAGCTCGGGCGCGGGTCGGGGCCTCGCTGGGACAGGAGCTGCGCGCGGCCGGAGTGCGCGGTGGCACCGGCCCCACCTCGAATCCGCGCGCAGCGAGGGGCAAAGCCCCGCGGCTGCACGGAGCACACAGTCTTCAGTCGTCCAGTCGTTGTGGCCATTGTTTGATTCTGCAGCTGCGTCTGTCGCACAGCTTGCGCAACTACCAAATACGCCACCCGCGCTGGCGGCACATATGCATGGTACTGATACGTGTTGGGAAAGAGAGGCGGCAAGCCATGCAAGGGTGGGTGGATTTACCTCTAGCCTTCCTCCGTAGCACGTGTCCTGAGCAGCATCGGGACGCCCTCAGGCGCGCCCTCGGGATGTCGGGACATAAGAAGATGGCCTCGTCGGTGGTGTTCACCTGCCGCCCTCCGTCTTCGAATCCTCCGTTGAGCTTTTCGTTCTGCCGGGTGGCACTCATGCTGGAGCCGCAGTCGCCGGCAGACGGCGGCGGTGCACTCGGCGACTTCATGGCCAGGCAGCCGATGCCAACGTCCCGGAATTCTGCGTTTTCTTTGCCGACTTGTCCCTGCTGCAGGGGGTCTGGGATGACGGAGTCGCAATTCTCGGCGATCGGCGGCGCACACGGCGCCTCGGTGGTCGGCGAGCGCTCGATGTCTCCATCCTCGTGACTCTTCTGGAGCTTGTCCTCCTGCAGGGTATCGCGCACGGGCATCGGCTCCAACGGCGCCGGCCCGAGCTGCCAGGCAAGACGTGGCAGAGGGCGTCCGCGTGGGAAGCTTCGGGGTGCTCTGCCAGGCGGCGGGCCCTCCGCCGCCGCCGCGTGGAGCTTTGCCGGGTACCAGCCAGCGGCCAGGCCCTCCTCGAAGGCCCTGGCCTGGACGCTCCTCTCCGCCCGTGGCGCCTGCGCGGTCGACTGCGGGCCTGCAGCGGCGAGGCCCTCCTCGAAGGCCCTGGCCTCGACGCTCCTCTCCGCCTCGGGCGCCTGCCTGGTCGACTGCGGGCCTGGGCCCCGGCCCAGTCGGGGCCCCGCCGCGGCGGCCTCCAAAGACGCCCTGGAGGCCGCGGCGCACCCCTCCGCGGGGGCCTCCGCCGCGTGCCCGGCCGTGCTGCGCCGCAGCCTCGCTCCGCCTGGCACGCGGCGGCCAGCAGCGAGGCGGCGCAGAGCGGGCCGCGCTGCCGCCTCGCGGTCGCCCCACGAGCGGGGTGGCCAGGGCCTCGCCCCCCGCGCGCGCCGCTCCAGGGCGTTCAGCCGGCGGCTGCGGGCCGCGCGGCGCGCCGCCGAGGGCCCCAGGGCCTCGTGCTCATCCTTCCTGCGTCCAAGGGGCCGCCAGAGAGCAGCTGGCGGCCCTGCGCAGCCCTGCACCGTCGGCCTGGCCCTTCCCCGCCGCGAAGGGGGAGGGAGACCGAGCCGCTCCCAAAATGCTTGGTGCGAGGCAAGGCGCGGCTCCAGCCAAGCGAGGCTTGCAGAGCCCAGATGGCTGGAGCCAAAATGGCCACGGGGATGGAGGATGAGGGGGAGGAGGGGGAGGAGGAGGAGGAGGAGGAGGAGGAGGAGGAGGAGGAGGAGGAGGAGGAGGAGGAGGAGGAGGAGGAGGAGGAGGAGGAGGGGGAGGAGGACAAGGAGGAAGAGGAGGAGGACGAGGAGGACGAGGAGGAGGACGAGGAGGAGGAGGACGAGGAGGAGGAGGAGGAGGACGAGGAGGAGGAGGACGAGGAGGAGGAGGAGGAGGAGGAGGAGGAGGAGGAGGAGGAGGAGGAGGAGACGGCGAAAAAGTCTCAGGCGAAACGCTCGGCCCGCCTTTTTCGACCAGCCTCGGAGTGTGACAGGGAGGACATATTCACACGGGAAAGGAATTGAGGGAAAAGGGAGGACGAGGGCGAAGGGTGAGGAGTTGAGCCAAGGGCCTTGCTGCAGCTCGTAGCCCCCCCCAGGGTCCCAGGGACCTACGGCATTGTTTTGCGGGCTGCTGGATCCGCCATGTGGAATAACGTCGGGCCAGCGGCTGGGAACGTCGAACTTCTTCGTCATGATATCAGAGGGGGACCACGATGGCCTTCTGCGAAGCTCCAGCTTCTCCGATTGCGCCGGCTGGTCCATCTGTATCCATTGACAGGGGATAGCCCAAATCGCACGGGTATCATGTACTACGTGGCAGGAGTCTGATTAGAGATAGAGCATCCAGGCTCAAGCTATGTCTATTATACGGTGATGTGGAGCCGAGGAGGAGTTGCGCCTCGCTGAGTTGCCAAATTGGTCGAAGGGGCAGAACTGGTGTGCATACGTCACCAGCGTAGCATCTGGCAGACAAGCGACACGTTTGCCGGATTCCCCTTTTTATAAGATTGGCATACTGTTATTAGTATGATACCTCCGCCTCCCACTACTTCCTTCATCCTTTTCTGTTTCCTCCTTCCCACTCATCCCACCACCTCATACTCAGTTACTTTTACTTGGACTCGCTCGCGCTAAGACGCACTCACACTTAGACTTATCAATACTCAGACTCGCTCATACGCATGCTCAGACTCACACACATTCAGACTCACGCGCACTCATTCAGACGTGCACGCAATTTGTCACTGATTCTCAGACCCACTCTTACTCGTATCCATTCCAACCCAGAGCCCTGGCCGGGATGTGGCCATCATAGCACTCGGGTGCCGCAAGGGCGGTGGGGGGGGGGTGGCATGGGGTATTCTTGCAGCTTCTCGTATCCCCACCAGCCCATCTAGCAACGATGCCCAGGCGAATTGCATTGAGGAGGGGGGCGGCCATCAGGATTAGCATGAGCAATTCCAAGAGTCAGCCATAGATGCCGTCGCGGATCTTTCGATATAGGAGTTTGTTAGCAGCCTGCTGGGACCACCTTGGGGCCATATTGGAGGCTTCTGAGGGTAGATTGAAGCCCTCTTGTTGCCTGAAGGGCGCTTTTGGTGCCAACGTGCAGGCTATCGATCAAACAATATGGGTCGGTCAATTTGCACCGCTCCCTGAAAGCCTGAAATTATCGCCTCTTGGGGCGCCCTTGGAGCGCTCTGAGGGCGCTCTTGGGGCTTTCTTGGGATCCTCTCGGGCTTCTCAGCACTGCGTGCGCGATTGGAGGAGGAGGAGCAGCAGCAGCAGGAGGAGCAGCAGCAGCAGCAGCAGCAGCAGGGCCCTCTTGGGACATGCTGTAGCCCAAGGCCCTTTGAAGCGAATCGGCGAGTCGTCAGTTGCGTTTTTTCCATGGCAAGGTTTTGGACAGATTCTGGCATCTCGCGACCGTCCTTGGGAGACTTCGTGGCCGCTCGGGGCCGTCTTGGAGGTCCTTTGGGTCTCTGGGGGGCAGAGTGGCGGCCCTCCTGAGCCATCCTGGGGGATCCTGAGCCAGCTTGGAGGCCACCTTGGGCTCTCCCACGAAGCCCCCGATATGCCAAGATCTTTGAACAGAGCATTGGTTTTCCAATGACGTTAGTTTTGAGCGAAGGGGAGGTCCTCAGTGTGGCCGGCCTCCCCGGAGCCCCTAAGATCGCCCCTCGGGACCTGCTTTGGGCCCTCCTGGGTCATCTAGGAAAACATCGATCAAAGAAGGGGGGCCCCCTGCAAGCGTCGCCCCTCTAGAGTCCCAGATGTCGCCTCTTGGGGCCCTCTTGGGAGGCTCTTGGGCGCTCTTAGGGCCGTTTTAGAAACCCGTTCGGGCCCCTCTTGAGGCTCTTTTCGGTTGTCTCCGAGCCGTCTTGAGACTTCTGAGGTCCATGGGCAGCGATGAGGCGTATTGCACAACTCCTTCGGTGTCCTCGGGTCCCCCAAGCCTTTCTTGTACTTAGGGGGTGCTTACTTGTCTGTTTCAGTGGAGAGCCATGCCAAGAAACACCCTGTTTGCCTCCAGGGTGCCCTGGGTTTCTTGGGTTTCGATGGTTTCGCGATGGAAAGCGTGACGTTCCCGCAGCAAAACTCAATGGACGTCCTGGGGTCTCAGGGATGGTTTTTTCTTTGGAAGGTTTCTTGTGGACAGGCCTCCACTGTGAAGGAACTGCCCTCGTTCGTCGCATCCGCCGCCCTGTTGCCCCCCGTCGCCGCCCCGTCGCCGCCGCGTCGCCGCCCCTCGGTGGGGCTCGTCTGCTGGCTCCGCCGCCTGGTGGCCGCCGCCGCCGCCCCGTCGCCGCCCGTGGCCGCAGCCCCGGCGCCCCCCCCCGCTGCAGCCCGACCGGTTGCAGTCCAATCGATCGATTGCAATCCACTCGATCGATTGCAGTCCAGTCGATCGATTGCAATCTTATCGACTGCAGTCACATCGATCCATTGGAACCCAACCGATTGCACTCCGCGCGAACCGCAAGTCAATCGTCTGCGACCCGTGCGATAGCACTTCAATCGATCGATGGCAATCCAACCGATTGCCAGCCGATCGATTGCGATTCGATTGATTGCAGTCCAATCGATTGCAGTCCAATCGATCGATTGCGCGCCAACCGATTGCAATCGAATCGATGGCCATCCAACCGATCGATTGCAATCGATTGCAATGTATTGCAACGCCTCGGTTTCACCACATTGGTTGCACCACAAAGCGTACACCACATGGTCCACATTTCATACACGAGCACATCTATTAGCCACCACATAACTTGGCAACCTAGCTCACACCACATGATGATTACGCTAGCTCCTAAAACATGTGTTGTGCCAACTAGCCTACACCGCATAGTTCACCCCGTACAGATGTGTATGTTAGTTTCTACCAAATAGGTTGCACCACAGAGCTTGCACTACACATTCGAACGTTTGCAATCACATATGTTGCAATCGACCTTCGATCGTCTGCCTGCACCGATCGCTGACACCACATAGCTCATGCCACATACATGCACACGTATTTCACTATACAGCTTGCACCACACATCTTACACCACATCGACGAGTACGTTACTCCTACCGCAGAGACTGCACCACATAGCTTACACCTAGCTTACAACGCACTGATGAGCATGTTAGCTGCTCCTAGCACATCGATGGCACCACGCAGCCTACATCACATAGCTCACCCCACATGTATGGTATCACATTTTTTTGCACCACCTAGCTTGCACTACGTGGACTTGCACCACCTGACTTACACATCCACAGTGCAGTAGCTTACTGATTGGGGTCCATGCTGGCTGACATGTTGTTTGCCTCTCGAGGGCATGCTTCAGAGGATCCGTGGCCAGTGGAGGCCGTCTTGGAGCGGTCTCGGTTCCCCTTGGAGCATGTTGGAAGTCAGCTTGCGCGATCGTCCGCTGTACTGCGCCATCTTGGGGGCCAGCGTGGGCGACCTGAGGCCCTCTTGGGCGCCGTGCTGGGCCAGCTCGGGCGCTCCAAGAGCCCGCGGGGCGCCCTGACCAGACCCGGGGGGAGGGACTTCCCCAAAAGTGTGGCGGGCGAGCCAGGATGGGCCACCTCGAAGCGCGCCGGAGTTCTGGATCCTAAGGCAGGCTCGAGCGTGAGGAGGTGGCTCGTAGGATTAATAAGTCGGGCGTGTCCCTCTACAGGAGGAGTGTCCAAGAAGAGTCAACAGCTAGTCTGGGGATGCGTTTTTTTGAATATTTCGGAATGTGTTTTTTGTATTTTCTGGGGCACTGTGAATGGTTCGTCCAAAAGTCGCCTGGAGGAGGACGCGCCCGACCTAATCGTAGCATCGATGAGCGTCAGAGTGTGATGGGGCGTGCTGAAGTGCACGGGGCGGCGTCCTGCGGCCGCCCACGGCCTGGAGCCGCAAGCGGGGGGCTCTCTGGAGGGCACGCGGCTCGTCGAGGAGGCGCGCCACGGGGCGCGCTGGAGGGAGCGGGGTGGCGGCGTGCGGCCTCCCGCGGCCCGGAGCCGCAGGCGGGGCTCCTCGTCGGAGGGGCGCGGAACTCGTCGAGGGGGCGCACCACGGGCACGACGGAGGCGCAAGGAGGCATGAGAAGAGGAGGAGGAGGCGGAGGAGGAGGAGGGGGAGGCGGAGGAGGAGGAGGAGGAGGAGGAGGAGGAGGAGGAGGAGGAGGAGGAGGAGGAGGAGGAGGAGGAGGCGGAGGAGGAGGAGGAGGAGGAAAAGGCCTTAAGCTGGCGGTCTGGGGCCCTCAAGGGTGTCTACAGGATCTCAGGTTGGATAGTATCGAGGCCCTAAGGACACTCCGGCACGCTGGCGGGCATCGAGGCAGTGTTGTGGATCCTCCTTGGAGCCTTTTTTGGCCCATCTCGGGGTCTCTCGGAGACATGCTGGCGATCTTGGAGGTAGATTGGGAAATCTGCACTGCATATCGGCCATCTTGTGTTCTTGTTGGGCCACTTTGGCCTTGAGGCCAACTCGGGCATCTTGGGGGCCAGCTTTGGCCTTGAGGCCAACTCGGGCAACCTTGAGGGCTTGGTGTCTTTTCGAAGCGCTCTTATGACATCGTGCGTCAAAGCATGTAGCTGGCAAGCTTTATAAGACAACACTGTTTGTGTGTGTGTGTGCGTGATTGGGTCTACCGGGTGCGGCATCGGGCTCTATGGGTCCATCTTATAAGTATGTTGACGGTACCTTGGACTGTGTTGGACTCTTGGGGTCCTCGGAATGATGGAGCGTCTGGGAAACCCCCTGGGCCCTCCTTGCCATGTGGTGACGTCCCCGTAGACATCCCCATTGTAACTCTGGAGGCTGAGGGGTCTCATCTGGGTGGTTCTCGTTGCCGCTGCGCCCTCTCTCTACATGTATATATTCATACGTACGCGTAGGGGGGAGAGCGACAGAGAGAGAGAGAGAGGGAGAGAAACATCACACAAACGCGAGAACATCAGCACCAGCATGATAGCATCGCATCAACGTGCTCCACAGCATTGGCGATGAAGTGCCTACCATCTCCAAATTTTGTCGAGAGGTGAATCACGTAGCTTTCTCGCAGAGGCAGTGTCAGCAGTACCAAGCGTCAAGTTGTACTCAACCAGTGGTGCTACTGATTGTGTCCTGCATCGCGGCCGAAACAGCAGCGCCGATCACTCATGTTAGAACAAGAGGCAAGGTGCATGTCCGACAGTCGCAGATGCTCCTAACTTTGTCCGCCGCGCCGTGTCGTTTTGCCTCTTCTTGTTTGTGGTGCGGAGCCGCTTTGTCCCATCCTCTCAAGTTTACTTCTCATGCCCTCCCGTCCCCGCCCACCGAGACCCATCTGCGAGTTGGGCGCGAAGTGTACCCTACGCATGGACCCGGCACACTTAGAGGCGGAGGCGCCAGCCTGTTTCGATTATATCTCTTTCTGGTCAGGTGTTCTTCTCACGCTTTTCACCCCTCGACTGTTGCCGATTTATTTGCGTGCTCCAGTTCTGTATGTAAGATGGCTTTGTCTTTGGAGTGATCGTCAATAGCTGGTTCGCGACAGGTGGGGCTTCGCTGGAGAGCTCTGTCCACCCGTCCGAGCCCCACGCAGACAGAGGTTCTGTCCAACAGGAGCCGTACAGGCTAACGGCAGACTTCGTTCGTTGAGCGGGCGTAGCATGTCGCCGCTTGGTGGGTGTCGTCATCGTATAGTTGGCGCAACTTTTCATCATAGCCGTAGCGTCTGAGACGTATTTTTGTGTTTCATGTTTGAGCCACTGGCTTCGGCTCTCCACGTTCATACAAGCTTTTCGTTGTGGGTATCTACTTAGGGCTTTTGGCCTTCAGACGTATGTGTATACCGCATGTAAGTGTGCATATGTGTTTACGTCGATGTGTGTGTATGTACATGCAAATGCCTCTGTTTAGGTATACGTATTATGTGGATGCATCTGTATATGTAGGTGCATGTGAATATGTGTAAGTGCAGGTGCTGTATGAGTATATGTGTGCGCATATGCATGTGTATATGTATATGTGTCTCTACGGCTTATCATTCATATATGGTTTGGTGTGTACGCACATTCCTATGCATGATATGCATTTGCATATGTATAGGTGTATGTATATGAATGCTTATGTGTATTCGTGTGTATATATATATATATATCGTATACATCTATATATATATATATGTATGTATGTATGCATGTCTATATATATATAGGTATCGGAGTAGCCAGGGGTGGGGGGGTCGGGCCAGTGCCTGTTCAGGGGTGCCCGCGGGGGTTTCTGGGGGGTTCCAGAGCTCCCGAGGTGGCCCAGACCCGCTACGAAACAGGCCACGACAGGCTAAGGGGGTCCCGAGAAGGCCCAAGACGGTTCCAAGAGGCCCCGAAGACGCTTCAGATGCCCTTAAGACAGCCGACGAGGACTCCAACACGCCCCAGGACGAACTCAAGAGGCTTTCCAAGAGAGCCCTGGGAGGCAAAATTCACTACTCATGTTTCTATGGTTTTTGAACTATTTTGGCGTTCTCGCTTTTCCCGTTTCCAGCGCTCCCTCACGGCCTCCGAGGCCCTTCAGATTGATCCAAGGCGGCACACGAAGCCCCGAAGAGGGCCCCCAGACGGCCCAGGAGGCTCCCGAGACAACCCAGTGTCAATGATGTCGGAGAAGTGCCCCTAAGAGCGCCCCAAGTGTCATTGATGTTGGAAATTCACCTGTCTTTATTTTCCTTCCGCACGTAAGCTCCGCGGAGTCGAGCAAGAAGACAACGGCCGTCTGTACGACCAATCAAATACAGCAAGTAGAAAACAGGGAAACCCGAATCAGTGACTGGAACACATCTGATAACTTGTTATCGTTGATAGCTCAAAAAGGGGATCACTTGATAGTATTGAGAGAAATGGCCACAGCATCTATCATACTGTCTCTTCTCTCTAACTG
Source organism: Prorocentrum cordatum (assembly GCA_963575745.1). NCBI lineage: Eukaryota > Dinophyceae > Prorocentrales > Prorocentraceae > Prorocentrum > Prorocentrum cordatum. The sequence continues at coordinate 208,979 of CAUYUJ010014860.1, read as the reverse complement.
CTTATCTGCGGCGTTTCTAGCGGCACAGATACGGGCAAAACACACCCATATTCACACAGAGTAAAACATTTGCCAGCTTAGAAACTGGAGATCAGCACGTTACAAAAAAGGGCACTGCCGTCTCCGTCGCAGTCCAAACCAGAACGGGTCGAACGCATCCGTTCAAAAAACACATCAACTTAGAAACGACACTCGCTAGGTTTCTCCTCGCAGTAGGAGAGAATCCTCGTGACCAAATCTGCCTTGATTCCTGAAGCTGGTAAACGCATCTCGCGAAGCATAGCCTGCAAATCACATACTCGCAGACTCTCGAGTCTACGACGTACATCCGATCGGTCGTCCTCTATCATCGGACGGGGTCTATCGATCGCCTGCGCTGCAATGTGTGGTGTAAACGGGGATGTTACAATCGCAGTCGGCGAAGCACTATCCACTTTCGCCTCTACCACTAATGTAGGATCAGCTGTCCTTTGCAAATACTGCCACAGACAAAGACACAAACCAATCATCGAACGAATTCCGATCTGAAAAACTGTCATACACGACTCGGCTGGTGAAAGCACACACCTCGACCAATCGTCGAATGGCTGAGCCATAGACGTTGAAATCTGGCAAACTGCTTGTTCCGATGCGGTCGTCACCGCAGTTGCTGCGACAAGAATTGGCACGGAAGTGCCAGACGAAAAAATTGCTTGCCAGAACTCCTGCAAAAAAGCATGGCACGCGATGAGCGCGTCACAGATGTGCCACCTGCCTTACTCACTTCAGAATGGTATGCGATCTCATGTACATCAATCCTTGCAATTTCGTCGTCAGCGCTATGGTCCTTCGGTTTGGCGTAGCACGCATTCGTCTCGTCGGCGTCCTCTGGTAGTTCCACTCGCTGCGCTCGCTGCGTTTCCTCCCAAGGATCTGTCAGCTTCCGTTTCCTGAGCGAAGGTGCTCGGGGATCCGGTCCGAACGTCCAGAGATTCTCGTACAAGACTCGGTCTTGGTATGGTGTGTCCATCTTCTTGGTAAGTCCGTCGGCCAGTTGCTGCTCGCATCGGACCCATTTGATACCTCCATGCTGGCATTCCTGCCTGATGATGGCTGCTTCCAGAGAAAGTCTCCGATCTGATAAGTGAACGCGCCCTTTCACAACACAATTCCACAAAGAAAGGCCATCTGTAACCAAAACTCCTTTCCACTCCTCAGCTGCTTGGCGGTACGCATGTCCAAGCCTACTAGCTGAAAAGATATCTGCACACACTGCTTGCGTCCAAAAGCAAACATCTTGAGCTTCAGAACAGCTGTAAGCCTCTGCTGAAAGGGTACTCCGTACTGCACGTCCAATGCGGTCGCTCGACCATGCCAAGAGCATACATGGATACAGCTTCGTGTGGTCGTCCATCATGTTGCCATCTCCCACCATGCTATAACAACCACGTTGGCTCTTATGGTTTGGCATGTTGTCGAATGATGCGTCGTGTGAAGCTATGATAACAGACTTTTCAAAATCAAATCCTCCACGAAAATCCATCTGAGTCTTCCCCTCACGGCGAATAGACCTCACCAAACTATTCACATCCTTCATGTCTTGCACCGTCGGCTTCGACATCTGGCCAGCAAGCCGCGATGCCTCAAAACTGTACTTATGAAGCAGTGGTCGTACCGCCCACTGAACTTGTCCATTCATGCCACGAAGCGCCCGATGTTCAGCAGCGGTAAGTAGCTCTTTCTCCTGCTCAGCCCTTTCACGGGGCATCCGGTAGTCCGTCATCGCATCGATGTAGTTGTCCATGTCGATGGTGATAGCATAGTCCTTGTCTTGTTGGAAGCGTCGCCCAGTAAACGTAGCTCCTCCTGGTGCGTTCTGTAGATCATGCCAGTCTCCAAACCCCACCTGGCTCCTCAACTGTTGAATCACGTGATCGCAGAACTCCTTGTTGTTCTCCATGTCGAAGGCCATGAGCATGTCGTCGACGTGTAGGCACAATAGTCCAACCAACTTCCCTTGGTTCATCAACTTGAAGGCGGCAGTTTCAAACTGCACCTGCTCGAAGCCGGAGTCTCGCATAATCTGGGCAGTTCTTTTGTGCCAGGCCTTTGCCGCGTCGTTGGTGCCATAGATGCTCTTGTTGAGCTTGAGTAGGCCTACCTGTTCGATCCCAGGCATGCTCATGCCCAGCAAGTTCCAGAGCGTCTTGAAATACAGCCCCCTCTCAAACTTGACTCCCTGCAGAAAAAGCTCCAGTCGCATCGCCAGTAAAACGTGAAAATCGCTCGCGCGCGGCAGTGCTGCATAACATATTCTGCATAAAGGGTGAGCATGTCGGTGAGTCTCGTCGTAGCTTCTCATCGCATTTCTTCTGGAAGCCTTCCCCGCAATGCGACATTTGGGTTGGGAGGTAGCGTCGTGATCGCGGCCCCTGTTCGTCCATGCAGCTCGGCTCTCGATTTGTAGCGACTTACCAATCTTCTTGGCCACTGTCGGTCAAATCATTGTCACAGCGTCGCACTTGGTCCAAGTACTCCATTATTTAAGAAGTGCGTTGAGAGACTTCTCGGCACGTTCTCGGGTACATCCGTCATCGCGATTCAGTGCCTCTTTTATGTCCAGCTCGCCCTTCGATACTCGGTCAGCTTGTTCAGCCGCGAAAGCTTCGCACATGACTGTGTTGGTGGCGTAGGCGGTGCGCAATCTCTTGTTGTTCTCGGTGAACGTGATGTTGCGACCAATGTGTGTTCGCCCTCCGTGCGAAGTCTGGGATGCTGGCGTCTTTCTTGTAAGTCTCGATCGTCCAGCGCGCTCTGCCTCGCGTTGTTCACGATTCGCTTGTTGTCGAGTTTGCTGTCGTTTTCGCGCGTCTTTTTCTGGTGCTGCGCGAGGCTGAGGTCCGTCGTCGCTCGATCCAGACGGTGCACTGGGTCTTGCCGCTGATGTTGGAGTTGGTGCCGGATTGTTCAGTCCAAACGATTGAGGTGGTCATTGAGGTTCCGTACCTTTGGTAGGCCAGTTTTGTCGGACAAAATATGGGTTCTGCCCTTGTCCATTGGACGGGCCATTATTAGTCCGATACGTGCACTCCACCACAACATCCTCCATATCCAGCACACGTACCAGAGGAACTTCAAAGGGCACTTCCAGATTGTTACGAGAAATATCCTCACGTAGGGCCTTTGTGTCGTAGTTGAAGATGCGTCGCCGTAGATGCCTGTCTCGAGGAATGACATCTTCTTCTGGTAATGGGGTCCTCATACATCCCGTAATCCTTGTCGCCAGAACTGCGTCATATGGACCGCGGGGCTGTGCTCCAATGATCGTCTCCCAGGTGCTGGGTCTACTCCATGATCCTTCTGGCCAGTCAGCTTTTACGCGACGTCGTTGTGTCGGTGGTTGATCATCTGCGTCATAAGGTTATTGATCTGGTGTTCCATCCATCCTCGGCGGGCCCTGTTCGGGTTGGTCAGGGTCTGCTGGCGGTTGAGGCTGAGGTTCCCGTGGGGGCTGCGGTTGTAGCCCTGGCAGCAAGGGCTCTCGTAGCGATGCAAACGTCGTGTTCCGAAGATCGACGAAACCACGCTGACCATGAGGAACTCCCTGCCACTCGCGCTGATCTCCAGGAGCACGATCCTCAATCTCATTGATCGTCGATCTCCTCAAGATGTTCGGTTCAACCAAAATCGGGGTACCATTGTGAATCTACGAATATCCAAACTGATCCTTACCAATCACTCGAGCTGGTCCTTGCCACTTCCGATGTAGGTCGCGTTTGCCTTCAGCTGTGCGCCAATAGTGAACCCGTTCACCTCGCTCGAATGGTCCAGGCTGAGGTCGGGTCTTTGATGGTACAGCTCGTCGTACAGCTAAACTGTTGGCTGACTGGTGGAAGGCAATCTCACAAGCTTCTTGTAATCGCAGTCGATGCCACATGAGCGATCCTTGAGTAACTTGTCCAGCAACGACGGGATCGATATTGATGTCCCCGAGATGCCAGTAGTGACGGGTTCTCGCCAAGTACCCACTGCGCTAGGCTGAATCCCTTGTCGTTGGCGAGTCGTCGTTTCATAGTCTGAGCAATTTGGCATCCGGCAGCTCGGGCACACTCGTCACCTCTGATTTCCAGCTCGCGAAATATTTTAGTGGCCATCTCCTTGGAGAAGCGGATCTTTTGTTCTAACTTCTCATGTTGGTGATGTTCTTCATGAGCAACTGGAATACATGGCACTCCAAGATCCGGACACAGAGTCTCAAGTTCTAAGCGAAAAGCTGCGTTCTGATCAATCTGCATCCTCTCCGGGGTGAGCAGATTGCGTTGCCAGCCCTCCGTGAAAGCGATCTTCGCGTGTACTGACGTTGGACGTGGCTTCCGATCTCCACTGCTGATCCTCCATTGAAGTGCTGTACAGTCGGTAGCAAGGTCAAGCATAATCAAGAAAGCATGCATATTCCCACCCAAGTTTGGTACAGATGCAATGTCCATGCCCAGACACTGATTGAATCGTATCCACTTCGGTAGGCTTGCAATAGGATGTGCTGGTGGTCGCTGTTGAGAATCACATAGCTCACATGTGAAAATCTTGGCCACATAATCTTTCATACTGTCACTTCTTTCCAACTGCTTATCTACTGCGTGTCTAGATGCACAGATACGGGCAAAACACACCCATCTTCATACAAGAGGGGGACCAGAGGGGTTCCGAGGCGCCCCGGGCCCGCCCCAGAACAGATCACGACAGGCTAAGGAAGTCCCGAGAGGGACTAAGACGGTCCCAAGAGGCCCCGAAGACGCCCAAGCTGCCCTCAAGACGGCCGACGAGGACTTCAACACGCTCCAGGACGGATTGGAAAGGCTCCGCAAGAGGGCCATGGGAGGCAAAATCCACTACTCATTTTTCTAGGGTTTTTGAACTATTGTGGCGTTCTCGCTTTTCCCGTTTTCCAGCGCTCCCTCACGGCTTCGGGGGGCCCTTCAGATCGCTCCAAGACGTCCCACGAGGCCCCGGAGAGGGCCCCCAGACTGCCCAGAAGGCTTCCCAGAACCCAAGTGGGCCCCAAGAGCGCCCCAAGAGGGGTCCCAGAGGGGTTCCGAGGCGGCTTGGGCCCGCCCCGAAGCAGGCCACGACAGGCTAAGGGGGTCCCGAGAGGGCCTAAGACGGTCCCAAGAGGCCCCGAAGACGCCCAAGCTGCCCTCAAGACGGCCGACGAGGACTTCAACACGCCTCAGGACGGACTCAAGAGGCTCCGCAAGAGGGACCTGGGAGGTAAAACTCACCACTGCTCATTTTCCGATGGTTCTTGAAGGATTTTGGTTTTCTAGCTTTTCCCGCTTCCCAGTGCTCTCCCACGGCCTCGGAGGCCCTTCAGATCGCTCCAAGACAGCCCACGAGGCCCCGAAGAGAGCCCCAAGACGGCCCAGGAGGCTCCCGAGACAACCCAAGCATGCCCCAAGAGCGCCCCAAGAGGGGGTCCAGAGGGGGACGGCCAATCGATATTTCGAGATCTCTGGCCCTAGAGGCCCCCAGTAGACCCCGGGAGGCCACCAAGAGGCTCCCAAAAAGCCTCGTCAGGCGCAAAAGAGGCCCCCAGGAAGCCCCACGAGATTCCAAGGGGCTCCCAGGGAACGCCCAAGAGGCCCCCTAACACACCCCAAGAAATCATGTCCCTAGAGAGCCTTCCCAGGACATGGTTCATCATCGGCCCGAGAGTTCCCAGAGGCGCCCAAGGAGCCCCCAGGGAACGCCCAAGAGGCCCCCCCAACACATCCCATCAAATCACTTCCTAGAAAGCCTTCCGGGGACATGGTTCATCATGGGCCCGAGAGTCTCCGGAGGCTCCGAAGTACCATCACGCTACCGGAGAGCTGTCTGAGAAGTTGACTGGGAACATGACTGATCGCTTTCTCGCGGCCCCCGCAGATCGTTTCGCACAAAGTTGCCTCACGTACCTCTTCAACCGACGACGACGAAGACGACAAACGACGAAGACGAGGACGAGGACGACGACGACGACGACGACGACGGCGCGCCCCAAGAGACGACGACGACATTACGACGACGACGGCGCTCACCAACAGGCTCCCCAAGACGCCCTTCAAATCCATTTTCCCAGAAGGCCTTCTGGGAACAAGATTCATCCGGCCTCCGCCCCCCTACGCAACCATCTTACCCGAAAGCCTTCTGGAATGCGGAATTACATGCGTGGACTGTGGTCAACTACTTCAGTGGAGCAGTGAGCTCGTCAAGGCCTGGGGCCTGCTAGTACCTGAGCGCGCGCGAAGCGCGCGATGTTTCTAGTATACATCTATACATATATGTGTATGCGCGTATATGAATATTCAGATGTATGTGTAAACGGATCTGCAAATGCATAGGTGCCTTTCCAAGTATACGTATGTATATATGTATGTGTATGTGTATATATGTACGCCGATATCTGTACATGTGTGTACGTGTGCATGTGTACATGTATGAACGTGAGTATATGTATATGTCTATGTATATGTATATGTATATGTCTATGTGTAAGTGCATATATGCTTGTGTGCATGTGGTATATGCATGTGCGCAGACTGATGTAACGTACATGCATACATCTACATGTGTGTGCACGTATGTGTTTATGTTTATGCATACGTGAATATATATATATATATATATATGTATTACTATATATATAGTTGCGTGTGAATCGGTATTCGAATACATGTTTGCATATGTACATGTGAAGTTGTATAGGTATGCGTATGTATGTGTATATGGCTATTCATGTGTAGATGGACAAGGCATGCCTATGTGGATGTGCATACATTCACATGGATTCGTCGTATGTGTACTCCTATGTGCATGCGTATGTGTGTAGATGTAGGTGCATATGCTTCTGCACAGGGGTAATGTATACAATTGTATGCATAGGTGTATGTCTTTGTATGTGCATCTTCATATGCACATGTGTGTATGTTTATATGTCTGTGTATGTGTATATGTATAGTTATGTACATATGCGTGTGCCAATGAGTCGCGTATGTCTATTTATGTGATTTTGTACATGAACAGGTACATGCTCATGCATCTGAATTTATATGTGTGCATGTTTGGTATGAGTGTCGTGTGTGCATGTTCAGTCGCATAGGTAGATGTGTGTGCCTAGCTGTATGTATGTGTACATGTATGGGCATACGTATACGCACGTTCCTGTGTATGTGCATACGAATACGTACGGCTATAAGCATACGTATGTGTATATGGCAACGAGATGTGTATATACACTACATGTATATATATATATATATATATATATATATATATATATATATAGGTGTAGCTGTGTGTCGTTGTTTGTAGGCATGTGTATATGTATATGTTCATCTAGCTGTTTTCATACCTGTAGACGTATGTATATGTGAAGGCACATGTATATGTATATGCATGTGTATGTGTATGTGTATATGTACATGTCTATGCATGTGTGAGTCTGCATACGCATATGCATATGTGCGTAACTATGCAGATGTCCGTGTATATGCGTATATGGGCATACGTGTTTGTGTCTCCACACGTATACGGATGCCATGTGTACATGTATGTGTATGTGCATCTGTACATACATATTCATATTATTTCGACATGCGCATGTGTATACTTATCTGCATGCGATGTTACATGTATATGTATGTGTATTTGCATACCTATAGATCAATGCATGCATCTGTATACATAGATCTGTATACGCACATGCAGATGTGTATATGTATGTGCATATATATATATATATATATATATATATGTGTGTGTTAATATATATCCATATGCTGGTACCTGCTGATATGTAAATATATACATATATACATTTATGTTTCTGTAACTGTATATGTACTTGTTTACGTATGCGTACACGGTGCAGGTATACGTCTGCATATACAAGTACATGCATACGTATTTACATATGTATGCATGTCTGTATGTGCATACATATATCGATATACACGCGTGGGTTGTCGGGTCAAGGACCTATCATATCACCCCATATTCGTGGGTCAGAGCAGCCGGAGAGGCTCGGTCGTCCCCAGTCGCCCTCGAATGGTTTTCGTGGTGGAAGCGCTGCTGACTGAGCGTCGACAGGAGAGACCTGTTTCGCAATTCGTTCCTCTGGCCTGGTCTTTGACGTATCCTCACTCCACGCAGTCTGCCACATCATTCTCTTATAAGCGGGCGCAAAAGGACATACTAGAGCTGAGGTCAACCATGACTTCTCTCATCTTTACCAGTCACAGTGCACCGCCGTCCTGTCCACCTCATCCCCCCGCGTCCCCTCATAGTGCGTGTTTCCACCCCTGCCTCTTTTGTCCTCGTTCCGCGGCCCCTTTCGTCCTCCTTCCCCTCGCCCTCTCCAGTCAGGTTTCTGCTTCTCTTCTTCCCTGCTCCTCTGTCCCCCCTGGCCTCCCTCCCTACCGCCCTCCGCCACCCCGCTTCCGCCCCCCTGCCCCTCCCACGCGCACCGCTCTCCGAGCGGCGGGCCCCGTGCAGGCGCACGTCTGGGACCCCGACTACCAGGAGCGCCCACGGCCCGCCCACCTGGGGAGCAGGGGCCGCGGGTGCGCCTCCGGGTGCCCCGGGTCGCGCAGCAGCCCCGGGGGAGTGCACCGCGCGTGGGGCGCGGGACGGTGCGCGGGAGGGTGAAGCCCGCGCGGGGCGCGGGGGCGTCTTCGTGGCGCGTGGGGGGAGGGGGCCGGGTGGGCCGACGGAGCTGTCGGGCGGGGCGGCGCGGTGGGGTGCTCGGTGCAGAGAAGCTGGGGGCGGATCCGGATCCGTATGTAGCAAGGCATCTCCGCCACAACATGTGCTCAGACGCCTTCCAACCGATTGTTCCTGGGCCGCAGGCGAGGGTGGCGGTGTCAACATCACCACTGGGAGCCAGCGTCCTTCTATACTGCCGCCCTCCCTGAAGGTACATGCAAAATTCGTCGGAGGGTGTCTGTGTATGGATTTGCGTGACGCAGGATAGGTCCCCAACGAGTGCTTGCATCGGGTGGCCCTCGGTAGACGCCAAGGAGCTGCCCCTCCCTATCTGGCCAGTGTGCCATCTTTCTTTGAACTCTGTTGGTTCGACGTTGATGCCCGCACCACCGTTCGAGAACTTTGATTGGTTCCTTTAGTTGTGGCCCACGCGCCGGTATCATGGGCATGAATATATTCCCCCACATCTACAGTGGGTCTCTTGTTTTCTCTGGACACTCCGCGCAGGAACAAGAGAACACACCCTCTCCTCTTCCTCGAATCGCACACTCATTCATTCAATCACTCACACGCATCACCACTCACACTCACTCACTCACCCACTCACTCACCCACTCACACTCACACACACACTCACTCGCCCACTCGCACACACACGCACTCATCATCACACACTCACACACACACTCACTCACCCACTCACATACACACACACACACACACTCATCATCATTCACTCACGCACTCACTCACCCATTCACCCACTCACTCATCCATCTACCCGCCTACTCGCTCACTCACTCACATACTCATCATCATCATCATCATCATCATCATCATCATCATCATCATCATCATCGTCGTCATCATCGTCGTCATTATCATCATCAGCTCCATCACCATCCTCACGCACTCACTCATTCACTCACTCCCTCCCTCAAACCCAGATTTGAGGAAGTATCAGGCGGGATCCTCGTTTGCGAATGAATTGCAAGGAAGTCTCAGGCGGGAGCCCCCTCCTTATGGGGCCCGCAGCTGATATGAGTAATCCGAGGCGGGCCATCGGGATCCTGCAACCGTCTTCATTTTTCCCGGAAAGGGCGCAGGCCCAGGGTTCTCTTTTAGCTGTTTACCCCTGGATCTGACAGGAAGAGGGCCGGCGGATTTCTTTTGCGATGAATGACGAGTGGGAAGAGGGCCGGCGAATTAAAAATTCAGGATGTCTCGAGCGAAACGCTTGTTTTTTTCAGAATTTGTTGAGGATGTCCAAAGCGAAACGCTTGTTTTGTGTTATGGATTGTCCTCTCCTGGGGAGTAGAATTTAGAGGATCTCTCAAGTGAAATGCTTGTTTTCACGAGCCCAGATCTTGAGGATGTCTCGAGCGAGACGCTTGGATTCACGCCTCCAGGTTGCCCAGGCAGAGGTCTAGCGCCAGGATTTGTTGAGGATGTCTCGAGCGAGACGCTTGCTTTCACGCGTCCTCGTCGACCAGGCGGATGTCTAGCATGAGGATGTGTTGAGGAAGTCTCGATCGAGATGCTTGTTTGCACGTGTCCAGGTTGCCCGGTCGGATGCCTAGCATGAGGATGTGTTGAGAATGTCTCGAGAGATACGCTTGTTTTCACGTGTCCAGGTCGAGACGCTTGCCTTCACGTGTACAGGTCGCACAGGCGGATGTCTAGAATGAGGAGGTGTTGAAAACGTCTCGAGCGAAACGCTTGTTTTCACGTGCCCAGGTCACCCAGGCGGACGTCTCACATGGAGATGTGTTGAGGATGTCTCGAGCGAATCGCTTGTTTTCACGCGTCCAGTTCGCCCAGGCGGATGTCTAGCATGATAATGTGTTGAGGATGTGTTGAGCAAAACGCTTGTTTTCACGTGTCCAGGTCGCTCAGGCGGATGTCTAGCATGAGGATTTTGACAGGGAGTCTCGACCGAAACGCTTGTCCCCAGCACGTTCCGTAGCGCGCCCCCTTGGCACGTCCCGCGGTGCGACCCCATGGCACATCCCCTGGCACGTCGCTTGGTGCGTCCCTTGAGACGTTCCTCGGCGCGTCCTCCTGGCATGTCCCCCTGTCAATTGGCGCTGGGGCAGCTACTATGTGTTCAGGCAGCTCGAGCTTAAGATCCAGATCAGTTCGGTCAGGACTCGGATGCAAAGGAGGACTCGATCCACGTGGCTATAGAGCACACTCGCGGCATGGCACATCGCAATTCATCACGGCGCAGCACAGCACAGACGTCGGCACGGTACATCAAGATCGATACACTCAGCATTGCGACCTGGCACGTTCCTTGGCACGTTCCGTGGGGCGTCCCTTGGCGAGTCCCCTGGCACGTCGCGTGGCGCGTTCCCGTGGTGGCACGGTAGCGCGTCCCCTTGGCACGTCCCGCGGTGGCGCGTTCCCCTGGCACGTCGTGGCGCACCCTTGGCATCCCGTGGCGCATCTCTTGGCACGTTGCTGCCCGTGGCAGCGCGGTGCGCACTAATGGCACGTCGCCGAGCTTGGGAATCCTGGCAGGTCCCCCTGTCAATTGGCGCTGGGGCAGCTACTATGTGTTCAGGCAGCTCGAGCTTAAGATCCAGATCAGTTCGGTCAGGACTCGGATGCAAAGGAGGACTCGATCCACGTGGCTATAGAGCACACTCGCGGCATGGCACATCGCAATTCATCACGGCGCAGCACAGCACAGACGTCGGCACGGTACATCAAGATCGATACACTCAGCATTGCGACCTGGCACGTTCCTTGGCACGTTCCGTGGGGCGTCCCTTGGCGAGTTCCCCTGGCACGTCGCGTGGCGCGTCCCCTGGCACATCCCGTGGCACATCCGTTGGCACGTTCCGTAGCGCGTCCCCTTGGCACGTCCCGCGGTGCGACCCCATGGCACGTCCCCTGGCACGTCGCCTGGCGCGTCCCTTGGGACGTTTCGCGGCGCGTCATCCTGGCAGGTCCCCCTGTCAATTGGCGCTGGGGCAGCTACTATGTGTTCAGGCAGCTCGAGCTTAAGATCCAGATCAGTTCGGTCAGGACTCGGATGCAAAGGAGGACTCGATCCACGTGGCTATAGAGCACACTCGCAGCATGGCACATCGCAATTCATCACGGCGCAGCACAGCAGAGCCCTCGGCAGGGGACATCAAGATCGATACACTCAGCATTGCATTTGCCCGTCACCCAATCAAGTGTCTTTGAAAACGCTGCCATGCCTTACATTTCTATATTCCTTTCCGGGTTCGTGGGTCGATCATGTTGGGCCCCTGGAGCCTGAAAATGGAAGAAGTATCGGAGCCTCGTTTGTGAGTGAAATGCGAGGAAGTCTCAGGCGGGAGCCCCCTCCCTATGGGGCCCGCAGCTCCTATGAGTAATCCGAGGCGGGCCATCGGGATCCTGCAACTGTCGTCACTTTTGGGCCCCTCAGGCTTAAACATGGAAGAAGTATCAGGCGGGAGCCTCGTCTGTGAGTGAAACGCAACGAAATCTCAGGCGGGAGTCCCATCCTTCTGGGGCCCGCAGTTCCTATGAGTAGTCCGAGGCGGGCCATCGGGATCCTGCAACAGTCGCCATTTTCGGGCCCCTGAGGCTTGAACATGGAGGAAATATTAGGCGGGAACGTCGTTTGTGAGTGAAATGCGAGGAAGTCTCAGGCGGGAGCCCCCTCCTTATGGGGCCCGCTGTTCCTATGAGTAATCCGAGGCGGTCATCGGCCTCTTGCAACTGTCGTCACTTTTGGGCCCCTCAGGCTTGAACATGAAGGAACTATCAGGCGGGAGCCTCGTCTGTGAGTGAATTGCGAGGAGGTCTCAGGCGGGAGCCCCCTCCCTATGGGGCCTGCAGCTCCTGTGAGTAATCCGAGGCGGGCCATCGGGATCCTGCAACTGTCGTCACTTTTGGGCCCTTGAGGCTTGAGTATGAAGGAACTATCAGGCGGGAGCCTCGTCTGTGAGTGAATTGCGAGGAGGTCTCAGGCGGGAGCCCCCTCCCTATGGGGCCCGCAGCTCCTGTGAGTAATCCGAGGCGGGCCATCGGGATCCTGCAACTGTCGTCACTTTTGGGCCCTTGAGGCTTGAGCGGGAGGAGCGAGCGGGACGAGGGCGAGGACGGATGAGGGCAGGGGAACGAGGAGGAGGAGGAGGATGAGGAGGAGGAGGAGGAGGAGGAGGAGGAGGAGGAGGAGGAGGAGGGGGAGGAGGGGGAGAATGAGGAGGCGGAGGAGGAGGAGGGAGAGGAGGAGGAGGAGGGGGAGGAGGAGGAGAGGAGGAGGAGGGAGCAGGAGGAGGAGGAGGAGGAGGAGGAAGTATCAGGCGGGAGCCTCGTCTGTGAGTGCAACGCGAGGAGGTCTCGGGCGAGGAGCCCGTCCTCCGGGTCGTCCTCCGGCGCGCGCTTCCTCTGGGTCGTCACCCGGCGCGTATCCGCTGGGACGCACGTTGCGCGTTTGTTTTGGGTCGTGTTCCGCACGACGAGGAGGAGGAGGAGGAGGAGGAGGAGGAGGAGGAGGAGGAGGAGGAGGAGGAGGAGGAGGAGGAGGAGGAGGAGGAGGAGGAGGAGGAGGAGGAGGAGGAGGAGGAGGAGGAGGAGGAGGAGGAGGAGAGGAGGAGGAGGAGGAGGAGGAGGAGGAGGAGGAGGAGGAGGAGGAGGAGAGGAGGAGGGGGGAGGAGGAGGAGGAGGAGGAGGAGGAGGAGGAGGAGGAGGAGGGGGAGGAGGAGGAGGAGGAGGAGGAGGAGGAGGAGGAGGAGGAGGAGAGGAAGGGGGCGGAGGAGATGGAGGAGGAGGAGGAGGAGGAGGAAGAAGAGGAAGAGGAAGGAGGGTGCAGGACGAGAAAGAGAAGGAGGAAGAGGATGGGGCAGATGGGAGAAAGGACGAGGAGGAGGACAAGGAGGAGGAGGAGGAGGAGGAGGAGGAGGAGGAGGAGGAGGAGGAGGAGGAGTGCCCTAGGAGGCCCCAGGAGGTCCCCGCAGGTCCAGAAGGCTCCAGGAGGCCCCAAGAGGCCCCAGGAGACACCAGGAGGAGGCAGGAGGCGTAAGGAGGAGGCAGGAGGAGAAGGAGGAGGAGGATGCTAAGGAGGTGGCAGGAGGCGGAGGAGGAAGAGGGGGAGGAGGAGGGGGAGGAAGATGGAGACGAGGAGGAGGCGGAGGAGGGAGAGGTAGAGGAGGAGGAGGAGAAAGAGGAGGAGGAGGAGGATGAAGAAGGAGAAGGGAAGCAGGAGGAGGAGAAGGCAGGAGGCAGGAACAACAAGGGGAATGGAGGGAGGCGGAGGCATACAGAGGAGGAGAAGGAGGAGGAGGAGGAGGAATAATAATAAGAGGAGGAGGAGGAGGAGGAGGAGGAGGAGGAGGAGGCAGGAGTTGAGGCAGGAGGAGCAGCAGGCAGGAGGAGAAGGAGGAGGCAGGAGGAGGTAGGAGAAGGGGGCATGATGAGATCCCCAGGCAAGCTAAACATATTCTCATGCGGGGTCCTACCGTCGGAGTAATTTCGAGATCTACCAATCTATTCCAGGGCGGACACGGCGTGGCCAGGCGCGCGTGGACTGACAGGACATTCGGAGCAGTACCCATAGCCAGCTCAACCATTGCTGGCTGACTCTTGCCACGCGTCCTTGGCTACGCGTTGTCAAACTATGGAGGCCTATCACGAATCATGCCGGCCCTTTCCAACCCCACTCGGGGTACCCCTCCTCTTGCGATCGGCTCTGATGGAGGTAGATGCCTGCTTGGCTTGTTCGCTCAAACCACGATGACGCGGTCGTGATGCTACGCGCTCGGTGCCATCGGCTCCAGGGGTTGGGTCGGTGGAGCACTTTGAGCCTCCATCGCTGTATGCTCCTCTCGCTTCGCGGGGTGCACATTCGGATCGCGCAGAGTGTGGGCGCGTGGGGCCTCCTGGAGCTTTCTGGAAGCTTCTCGGGGGCCTCTTGGGGGCCTCTTGGGGGTTTCTTTGGGGGCGTGTCGGGTTATCTTCGGGCGGTCTTGGGCCCGTTCGGTGCCTTCGGAGGCCGTCAATCTTCAAGGGCCTTCAGGGGTCGCTTTGCGGGTCTCTTGGGTCTTGGGGCCCTCTTGGGTCGTCTTGGGGGCCTCTTGGGCCCTCTTGGGGGCGTCCTTGGAGGCCGTCCTGGGGGCCCCACTGTCTGAGGGACGGGCTTCAGGTCCCAGGCCAGATCGGGCCAGGGCAGAAAACGACGCACGCGTCCCCAGAGGCTGCTCTTCATGACCGCGCAGGGCGCCCAAGCGGTGTCGAAGCGGCGCGCATATCTGAAGTCGGACGATCGTTGAGATGCTCAGCAGCGTTGGCCGGCGGACCGGGCGGCATGTCGTGGCGGGGGGGTGAGGCGGGCGGGGCGGGGCCCTGCCCGGGCCACGGGCCCTGCCAGGACCTGTGCGAGCAGCAGGGTGTCGAGCCCCTGGAGGCGACTTTGCGAGTTCTGTTCGACTGGGTGGACCTCGACGCATCTGGAAAGGCCAGCAGCCGCTTGGCCCGGGGCAAGCGGCACACACCCGCGCAGGCATGTGCGGCAGTGCTCTCGCCGAGGCATCGGGAACCTGTAGAAGTGGCTGCGCTTCAGCAGACCCCTTTGACCCATCCGAGCGGCCTATGCAGTTTCACGTCGTGTGCCAATCGTTTCTTCAGCCATGCCTCCCTATGGAAGCGAGAGGTTCCGTGGACGCGAATTCATTTCATGTCTGGCTATTTCGGGGCGCACAGACTTCGTTGAGTTCATTCTCTCCCTCTTGCTTTTCTATGGTTCTCTCCAGAGGTGGGGCTGGTGGGCACGTCGCCTGGCGCGTCACTTGGAACGTTCCGCGGCGCGTCCTCCTAGCGTGTCCCCCTGTCTATTAGCTCTGGGGCAGCTACGATGTGCTCAGGCAGCTCGAGCTTAAGATGCAAATCGGTTCGGTCTGGACTCGTACACAAAGGAGCGCACAATCGCGGCATGACACATCGCAATTCAGCACGGTGCAGCACAGCACAGTATCGGCACGGCATATCAAGATCGATACATTCAGCATTGCATTTGCCCGTCGCCCAATCAGATGTCTTTGAAGCGTTGCCATGCCTTACATTTCTATATTCCTTTCCGGATTCGTGGGTCGATCATGTTGCATGGTGGATGCGTACATGGTGTGGTGTAAGCTATGCGGTGCTGGCTATGCGGTGTAAACGATGCTGTGCGGTACATGTGGTGTATGCATATATATATATATAAATATACGTGTGTAAATGTTTGAATACACTTATACGGACTACAGATCGAAGACACCTGCGGTGAATCACCGCCGCCCCCTGCCTTTTGGAATCGCCCATGTGGCCGAGCCTTGTGGCAAGATCTCTACCAAGGTATCGGACCATGTGTTCCCTCAGCCGTTGTGGAGACCCTTCGGGAAACACTTGGGGGAGGATGGCGGGGACGATCAGGAGGAGGAGGAGGAGGAGGAGGAGGAGGAGGAGGAGGAGGAGGAGGACGAGGCATCTTGGGAGCCTCTGGGGGCACTGTTGGGGCCTCCTGGGTGCTTCCTGAGAGCCTCTTGGAGAAATCTTTGGGGCCTCCTTGGGCCTCTTGTGGCCTTAGGGGCTTCTCGGGGGCCTCCTTGCCCGTCTTCGGGCGTTCCTGGCCCGTCTGACGCTGTCTGACACCGTCTTGGGGGCATTTGGGGGCTTGCTTGGGGCCCTCTTGGGGTGCTCCAGGGCCGTCTTGGAGGCCTCTTGGGGCCGTTCTTGGAGCCGTCTTGGGGCCGTCTTGGGCCGTCTTGGGACCGTCTTAGGGGGTTGTTGGGCCGTTCTGAGGCCATCTTGGAGGCCTCTTGGGCGATTTGGGGGCGATCTCGGGGGCCTGTGAGGCTGGGGGCTCTCTTGGGGTGCTCCAGGGCCGTCTTGAAGGCCTCTTGGGGCCGTCTTGGGGCCGTGTTGGGCCGACTTGGGACCGTCGTATGGGGCTGTTGGGCCGTCCTGAGGCCATCTTGGAGCCCTCTTGGGCGATTTGGGGGCGATCTCGGGGGCCTCTGAGGCCGTCTTGGACCGTCCGAAGGAAGGCCGAAAAGAAGCAAATGCCAAAATCCTTCAAAAACCAACGGGGAATCGATGGCCTTGGCCTCTTCGGGCCTTCCGGATGGACCTCTTGGAGGCATCTTGGATGCTCGTGGGCCCTCGTGGGGGCCATCTTGGACCATCTTGGGCGAGCTTGAAGGGCATCTTGGCGGTCTGGTGAGCCATATTGGCCTGGAGCGGGAAAACGTTGACAACCACCTCTGGGCAAGCTTTCCGGGTGGCCGGCGCGCTGGGCCGAAGCCCCAGGGGGAGTTCTTTTGGAGAAGAGCCAACACCAAAAACGATCGGGTCTAGCACGCCAGGCACCACTGTGGCAAGCCAACAGGGGGCGGCGGATCGAAGACGCCTACGGCGAATCACCATCGCCCCCCGTCTTTTGGAATCGCCCATGTGGCCGAGCGTTGTGACAAGAGCTCTACCACGGTATCGGACCATGTGTCCCCCCAGCCGTTATGGAAGCCCTTCGGGGAACACTTTGGGGAGGATGGCGGGGATGATCAGGAGGATGATGATGAGGAGGAGGAGGCGGAGAATGAGGAGGAGGAGGAGGAGGAGAATGAGGAGGAGGAGGAGGAGGAGGAGGAGGAGGAGAAGGAGGAGGAGGACGCGGAGAATGAGGAGGATGAGGAGGAGAATGAGGAGGAGGAGGAGGAGGAGGAGGAGGAGGAGGAGGAGGAGGAGGAGGAGGAGGAAGAGGATAGGGGCGTCTTGGGAGCCTCTGGGGGCACTGTTGGGGCCTCCTGGGTGCTTCCTGGGAGGCATCTTGGGGGCTGTTTGGGCCTCTTGGGGGCCTTGGGGCTTCTCGGGGGCCTCTTTGCCCGTCTTCGGACGTTCCTGGCCCACCTGACGCCGTCGGAAGCCGTCTTGGGGGCCTCTCTTGTCCTACTTGGGGTCCTCTTGGGGTGCTCCAGGGCCGTCTTGGTGGCTGTTTTGGGCGTCTTGAATGCAAACAGGCGCTGTTCTTGGAGCCCTTTTGGGGCCGTCTTTGGCGCCTCTTGGGCCGTTCTGGGGCCATCTTGGAGGCCTCTTGGGCGATCTTTGGGGGCTCTTTGGCCGTCTCGGACCGTCGGGCCGAAACGAAACAAATTTCAAAATCCGACAAACACCTTAGGAAAATCAATGGCTTTGACCTCTGCGGGTCTTCCTGAAGGCCCTCTTAGGGGCCTCTTGGGCCGTCTTGGAGGCCTCTTGGGGGCCTCTTGGGCCATGTTGGGATCTCTTGGGGCCATCTTGGCCGTCTTGGAGTCATCTTGGAGGCCATCTTCGGCCATCTTGGCCGTCGGGGGGGCATCTTGGAATCCGTTTGGGGCCAGCTTGGGCGAGAGAGGAATTGCAATGCATGTTTTTCGGGTGGCAGGAGCGCTGGGCCGAAGCCCCCGAGGGCTTCAAGAGAACGAGGACCCTCCTGAGATCTGGCACGCCAGGCACCCCTGTGGCAAGCCAACACGGGGCGGCGGATCGAAGACGCCTGCGGCGAATCACCGCCGCCCCCCGCATTTTGGAAGCGCCCGTGTGGCCGAAACTTGGGCTGCAGCTCTGCCAAGCTATCGAACCATGTGTTCCCCCAGCCGTCGTTCCCCCCGCCGTCGTTGAAACCCTTCGGGGAACACGTGAGGAAGAGGAGGAGGAGGAGGAGGAGGAAGAGGAGGAGGAAAAGAAGGTTGAGGAGGAGGAGGAGGAGGAGGAGGAGGAGGAGGAGGAGGAGGAGGAGGAGGAGGAGGAGGAGGAGGGGGAGGAGGGGGAGGAGGAGGAGGAGGAGGAGGAGACCTCTTGGGAGCCTCTTGGGGCACTCGGGGTCTCCTGGGAGCTTTCTGGGAGCCGCTTGGAGGCCTCGTGGGGATCTCCTTCGACCTCTTGGGGGCCTTTGGGTGCTTGTTCGGGGCCTGTTTGGCTGTCTTAGGGCGTTCCTGGGCCGTCTGACGCCGTCGGGAGCCGTCTAGTGGCCCTCTTGTGATGCTCCGTCTGGGAGGCCACCTTGGCCGTCATGGAGTCCTCTTGGCCCTTCTTGGGCGCCATCTTGGGCTATCTTGGCCATCTTGGAGGCGATTTGGGCAACCACCAAGGCATCGCCCGGAGCCTTCTGGGTGACTGGCCCGCTGTGCCGAAGCCTCAGGGGGAGTTCTTTTGGAAATTGAGCCGCAACCAAACCGTATAGGTTTCAGCACGCCAGGCACCCGTGTGGCAAGCCAACATGGGGGCGGAGGATGACGGAAAGCGCGCGTAGCGTTGCGATCCGTTCGTCGGGAGAAGTCACAAGGGGGTGTGGGGGGGGAGGCATGGCCCTAATTCTAATAGTTTTCGGCCCAAGACGGCCCAAATCAGTCCCAAGAGCGCCTAAGAGGCCCCCAAGACGGCCCAAGACAGCTCCGAAAGCGCTCGAAATACTTCCAGGACGGCGTCGGAGAGGTCCAAGAGGGCCCGAAGACGGCCCAAGTGCGCTCTAAGAGGGCCCAGTATGACTTCAAGACGGTCCAACAAGCCCCCAAGACGCCCCAAGAGGTTCTCAAAGGGAACCCCCAAGAGGCACACATCGTCTTATTCTCTTTGGAAAACGAGCATATTTAGCATATTCGCTTCTTTGGTCTTCACAGCGTCCAAAACGGCCCCAGGGGCCCCAAGAACGCCCCAAGACGGCCCCAGAGGTCCCCAAGACGGCCCAAGTGGGCGTCAAGACGGCCGAAGAGAGCCCCAAGACGGCCCAATAGAGGCCCCTGAGGGCCCCAAAAAGTTCCCAAGAGAGCCCGAAGAGGGCCCAGAGGGCCACAAGACGGCCCAAGCCCACCAACACGGCTCAAGAGGGTCCCGGCACGGCCCAAAAGGGCCCCAAGACGGCCCAAAAGAGCCCCAAGTGGACCCCAGGACGGCTTGGAGATGTTTTTTTGTTTTTATTTGATTTTCGCAAGGTTGGTTGCTAGATGGTTGTATGTCGCGCCGAAGCCTTAACACCAACAGGGCTACAAGACACTAAGCCAACAACCTCGCGCCCTCAACAAAATAAGCGGGCTTTCCGTCCCCATGTCAAGCAGGTCGAATGGCCTTCGGCCCATCCCGCCACCGTGCCTGGGTTGTGGGTCTGAGGCCTCTTGGATGGTCATTGGGATCTCGTCAAGGCCTCTTGGGGGCTTCCTGGAGGCAGTTTCGAGGCCTCTGGGGGGTTGTTTGGGGGCCTCTTGGGGCCTTTTGGGACATCTTGGGGGCCTCTTGGAGCTTCGTCGGGCCTCTTGGGGGCCTCTTGGGCATCTTAGGCGTATCTTGGGGCGGAAGGTTTAGATTTTCGGTTCGTGTGTTTCTATTGGGCCCCTCCTGGGGCCCTCTTGGGCCGCCTTGGGCGCCTCTTGGGCCGTCATCGGGCCCTCTTGGGCCGTCTTGGGGCCCTCTTGGGGCCCTCTTGGGGGCCTCTGGGGCCTTCGTGAGCCTTGTTGGAGCGTCAGAAGCTCGGAGAGGCGAGAATTCTCCAAACAGTCAAACCTTTCGGGGACCTATGATTTGGGCCTCTCAGGGCCCCGTTGGGAAGGCCCTCGGGGCTCTCTTGGAGCGTCTCGAGTGGGCCGTCATGGGCGAAACGTGGCGCACCCCTGGGACACCTAGGGAGGGCAACGGGCGGCAACGGGGCGGCAACGGGGCCGAGCGAGGCGAATCCTCGGGGCACCCATCCGCCTCCTGAAGAGGCGCAGGCGGGAATCCCGAAGTGCCAGCACCGCGTGGGGAGTCGGCTCAGCATCCCCAGAGGTCCTCTCGGAGCCCTCCTGGGGCGTCTCGAGGGCCTCCTTTGCGTCCGGAGGCACCTTGGGCCGTCTTGGAGCCACATTGAGCCGTCTTGGCTGCGTCTTGGGCCTTCTCGGGGCCTCTTGGGACCGTCTTGGAGGCCATCTTGCGCCAAACTGGCCGTCTTGGAGGTCATCTTGGGCGTCCTGGAGGCGGATCAGCAACCCCTCTTGTAAGCAGCAGGGGGCGGCGGATCTTCGGTCCACCATGCCGCCGTGCTTGGGGCGTGGACCGAGAGGCTGGGGTCTCTTCGAGAGCGTCCCATCTGTCGTTTTGGACCTTGTAGAAGCCTTCTGGAGGCCTCTCGAGGCCGCCTGGAGGTCTGTTCGGAGCTTGTGGGGGTTCCTCGGGAAGGTGCGTCTGCGGGGCATGCTGGTGGTCTCGGTGGGCAGGGGGGAAAATGGTCCTGGAGTTCCGTCGAGTTCCCCCTTTCGGGCTCTGCTTGGTACCCTCTTGACGGGCATCACAGGACCGTTCACATCGCAGTCAGGAATCTGTGTATGTTGGAGGACATCTCAGGCACCTTGTAGTGCTGTTCTCGTACGTTGATGCCGCTCGCGTATGCCCCTGTGACATGGGAAGGGGATCTCACAGACCCTTCGTCAGGAGGAAGGCTGGGGCAGTAGGAAGAAAGATGGAGGGTGACACAGCGGACGGAAGCAGCATTGGGAAGAGGCAGCCGAGGTGAGGGTCCGGAAGCCCTTCCGCCATCGCGAGGTGTCCAGAGAGGAGCTTGGGAGCGCGATGCCCTTCCTCTCCAAGTATTTCGGCGATGACCCTCTGGGGAAGAAGTGCGACTGCGACTGCTGCGGTATTGCATCGTGCTGGTTCTGTCAAGTAGCCACTGCACGTTTACTTGTCCTATACAGTGTGCTGGTGAACGTGCGTGAAGTGGGTTAGGGGTGCGATCGAGCACGTGTTTACAGCCAAGGCGCATCAATAGGAAACAGCTCTAGTTTGGAAGGGACCCGCTGTTCCTCTCTGGCTCTTCTCGTGCGCCCATGCGCTAATGGGGCCAAACTGGGGCCCCGTCCGTTGTTCAGCGCTTCTCATGGTAGTAGCTTAGCTGTACTGTGTACGTTTCCAATGTGCAAGTGCAATTTCTGACATCGTCACGTGGGCCCGAAACGGTCAGATAGGAGCGAGCCCTGTGCGTGCCTCACTGTGAGAGGAACCGTATATGTTGAGCCCTATTAGTGGAGCTCTGTTTGCGTGGAGCCCCATGCTTGTGTGTGTGTGTGTGTGTGCGCGTGTGTGTGTGTGTGTGTGTGTGTGTGTGTGTGTGTGTGAAGCCATATCTGTGTGGAGCCCTCTTTGTGGACCCCCCCCCCGTTGGAACATATGCACATGCAGCCATCTGTGCGCCACGCCCTTGCGTGGAGCCCTGTGTACAGAACCGTATGTGTGGAACCGCATGTGTGTAACCCGACGTTTGGAATCCTATGTGTGCGGAGCCCTGTGTTTGGAGCCTAATGTAAGATGGGCTGGTATACATTCTCGCCGTGCGTGCGCTGTGGCTCCCGGATGCTGGCCCGCGCCAGTTATTACCATGGATATGCGACATTACCATGGATATGCTGGCCCGCGCCAGTTAGGCAGATGTGTGTTGCGGCATTACCATGGATATGTCCAGCCTGACGTTTCCAATTGTTGACGCTTCGCGAATCCCCACCAGCCCATCCAGAAACGATGCCCAGAGGAATTGCCTCGATCAGGGAAGTGGGCAGCACACAGAGGAAGCCATTCTGAGACATCTTGGGATATCTTGAGCCATCTTGGAGTTCAGTTTGGGCTCTCCCAGGCGCTCTTGGAGTCATCTGAATCAGTGCCCCCCCCCCAAGAGGCCAACATGTGGCTAAAACCTTCGTGAAACAATGATTCGGCATTCTCGCCGAGGCCTCTTGGAGTATCTTGGGTGCCTCTGCGGGGTCTCTTGGGGCCTCTGGGGGTCTCTTGGGGGCCTCCTGGGGGCCTCTTGGGGGCCTCTTGGGGCCATCTTTGGGCCATCTTGGGGCACCCTTGGGAGCCTTGGGGGCCATCTTTGGGCCATCTTGGGTGAGATCGATCACAGGAGGGGGGGTTACGGATTACAGTCGCCCCCCCAGGAGGCCAAAATGGGGCCAAAACCATAGTACAATGAATGATTTTGGACGCCCTGACACCTCGCGAACCCCCCCGTCCCGTCCAGGTCCAGGGGAGGGGGTAGGGGGGAGGGGTAAACCCCTCCCCGAAGGAGAAGAAGGAGGGGTGGAAGAGGAGACGCTCTAGACCACCTACGCCCAGAGGGCTGGTGGGATCTTTTCGCAGCTGAGCGGCCAGGTCCAGGGCCGCTGCTGGCCTCGTGGTACTCTGCTCCCGCTCGATCTCCAGAGAAGCGCCCCACACTGCGACGCAAGTAAAGTCCCCTGCAGTTTCAGACAGGGCATCGCACGGGGCAGACATGCAGCAGGTTGCCGCGCTCGCCCGTTCGGCATCTGGCCCATGGCTGGTTGATTGCCTGTGACCGCCGTAGCCGTTCTCATCCCGACCTTGGTTACGTTGTTGGCGACCGTCGAGGTCAGCATAATGATGATTAGCATGATGATGATTAGCATCACGATCATGATTAGCATACTGATGATTAGCATAAGGATCACGACCGTCGAGGTTAGCATAATGATGATTCGCATAATATGTGTCGGTCACGATTAGCGTAATGATGATTAGCGCCGCCCTTCTGGTGTGACCGTGGTGGCCACCATCATGACAGGGCTGGACCTGTAAACGCTGTTCGGCTGGACTTCGGCCGTGTTCCGTCTTTCGTTGTGGGAGGGAGGTGCTGGAAAACAGGTGGAGCAACACGCATTACAGAACGAACACAAAACGAAAAGCAACGTTTAGGTCCAGCCCTGCATCATGATGACGGAGCATGAGCATCATCATGAGAATGACCCCCTTCCTCCTTAGACTAGTCTCCCAAGAGCTCTCAACGACGTGAGAATCTCTGAACCAAGAGCTCTCAACGACGTGAGAATCTCTGAACGTCAAGGCTCCCAGTACGAACGGTGACGTGGAACGCTTTTCTCGCCAAGGCTCCCAGTACGAACGATGACGTAAAGAAGTCGTGCAAAGCTATGAACGCCAAGGCTCTCAAGAGCGAGCGGTGTCATGAACCATCTCGGGCGAGTTCCTGAGAGCGCTTTTACCTCTCCCGTGCCAGTCCAGGTGACGGAAAAAGCGCTGGCGGGAGAAGCTCTGTACATGGTTTTGGCCCCAATGGGGGAGGTCGGGGGGGGCGTGGCCGGCCGCGATTTCTAACACGCCCACGAGGGGTCATGTTTGCGGCTTCTGCAGCCCAGGAGGCCTCAAGACGGCCCAAACAGCCTCCAAGACGGCCAAGTATGCCCCCAAGACGGCCTCAGAAAGACCCGAGAGGACCCGAAGACGGTCCAAGAGCGCTCCCAGAGGTCTTCTGATGGCCGGGTCACGGCCCAAGAGGTTCCCAAGATGCCCCAAGAGGCCCCAAGAGGCCCCCAAGGGGAATCCCAGAAGGCCCGACGGTTTCTCCTAATGGTGAAATAAGCGTTTTAATGGTGAAATAGAAATCTTAATGGTGAAATAGAATTTCTTAATGGTGACATAGAATACCTTAATGGTGAAATAGAATACCTTAATAGTGAAATAAAATACCTTAATGGTGAAATAACTCCCCGCTCCAGCGGCGCACGCAAACACCACGCAAAAACACCACGCAAAGACGCGCCGCTCCAGCGGCGCACGCAAACACCACGCCAAAACACCACGTAAACCGCGACCCGCCCCACGGCGCTCCGGCGCCGCTCCAGCGGCGCACGCAAACACCACGCAAAAACACCACGTAAACCGCGACCCGCCCCACGGCGCTCTGGCGCCGCTCCAGCGGCGCACGCAAACACCACGCAAAAACACCACGTAAACCGCGACCCGCCCCACGGCGTTCCGGCGCCGCTCCAGCGGTGCACGCAAACACAACGCAAAAACACCACGCAAAAACACCACGCAAAAACACCACGTAAACCGCGACCTGCCCCACTGCGCTCCTGGGGTGCTGCAGCGGCGCTGCAGCGGGCTGCAGCGGCGCTCCAGCTGCGCTCCTGCGCCGCTCCAGCGGCGCACGCAAACACCACGCAAAAACACCACGCAAAAACACAACGTAAACCGCGACCCGCCCCACTGCGCCCCTGCGCCGCTCCAGCGGCGCACGCAAACACCACGCAAAAACACCACGCAAAAACACCACGTAAACCGCGACCTGCCCCACTGCGCCCCCGCGCCGCTCCAGCGGCGCACGCGAACACAACGCAAAAAAAACACAACGTAAACCGCGGCCTGCCCCACGGCGCCCCTGCGCCGCTCCAGTGGCGCACGCAAACACCACGCAAAAACACCACGCGGAAACAAAAAAACACCACGCAAACCGCGACCTGCCCGACGGCGCTCCGGCGCCGCTCCAGCGGCGCACGCAAACACCACGCAAAGACACCACGTAAACCGCGACCTGCCCCACGGCGCCCCTGCGCCGCTCCAGCGGCGCACGCAAACACCACGCAACACACACTCTTGCCGAGGAGGTCGGTTACGCCGGCTCCCGTCCTCGGGGCGTCTTGACCAAGGCGCGCCAGAAAGGGCATCGCCTTCGAGGAATCGGAGGATGGTCTTCCCGCCCTCGGCGGAAAGCCGCGGAAGGCCCGCGGAAGGCGGCGGGAGTAAAATAATGATGGCTTCGTCGACGGGGGCGGGTGGAAGAAAAGGCTGACCCCCCCCCCCCTCCCCACACAAAAAACAAGGTCAACGCCAGGTCACGGGTGGCCCGTGTCAGCCAGCGCGCGCTGCACGGCAAGGTGGAGCGCGATGCCCGGTCAGGTTGAGGTGGCCAGGGAAGCGCAGGAGCAAAGAAGGGGTGCAGCCGCTATCTTTGAAAGGAGAAGGAGGAGGAGGAGGAGGAGGAGGAGGAGGAGGAGGAGGAGGAGGAGGAGGAGGAGGAGGAGGAGAAGGAGGAAGAGGAAATGTGTGAGGAGGAGGACATGGAGGACGACGTATAAAACACCACGTAAACCGCGACCTGCCCCACTGCGCTCCAGGGGCGTTGCAGCGGCACTGCAGCGGCGCTCCAGCTGCGCCACTGGGCGCCCTGGCGCCGCTCCACGCATAGCAAAAAAACACGCCGCGTGAACCGCGACCTGCCCCACTGCGTCCCCGCGCCGCCACAGCGGTGCACAAAAACACCACGCAAATACACCGCGCAAAAACACCACGCAAAAACACCACGCAGAAAAACACGCCGCGTGAACCGCGACCTGCCCCACTGCGTCCCCGCGCCGCCCCAGCGGCGCACAAATACACTACGCAAATACACCACGCAAAAACACCACGCAAAAACACACCACGTGAACCGCGACCTGTCCCACGGCGCTCCGGCGCCGCCACAGCGGTGCAAAAAAACACCACGCAAAAACACCACGCAAAAGCACCACGTGAACCGCGACCTTCCCCACTGCGTCCCCGCGCCGCCCCAGCGGCGCACAAAAACACCACGCAAATACACCGCGCAAAAACACCACGCAGAACAAAAAAACACGCCGCGTGAACCGCGACCTGCCCCACTGCGTCCCCGCGCCGCCCCAGCGGCGCACAAATACACTGCGCAAATACACCACGCAAAAACACCACGCAAAAACACACCACGTGAACCGCGACCTGCCCCACTGCGTCCCCGCGCCGCCCCAGCGGCGCACAAAAACACCACGGAAACACACCGCGCAAAAACACCACGCAAAACCGCAACGTGGTGTTTTTGCGTGGTGTTTTTGCGTGGTGTATTTGCGTGATGTCTAATTCACCCTCCAGCGTTCGCGTGGTGTTTTTGCGTAGTGTTTTTGCGTGGTGTATTTGCGTGGTGTTTTTGCGTGGTGTCTGATTTCACCATTAGGACGAACTCTCGTTACAAACATTTGTTCTCCCTCGTTCCCAGCCGTCCTGTGGTGTTGGGTCCTCGCTTTGAAGAGACAGCGCCCCGCGTCACTTCTCCTCCTCTCCTCCTCCTCGCCCCCTCCTCCCTCCTCCCATCTTCCTCGTCACCTCCCTGCGCTTCACCCCCCCAGGACAACGCTTCGTGGCCCCATAGGGAGCTCCACTGAAGGCTCCAGTGGCACAGGCCGCATGCGTCAACGCCACCCAGGACAGCGCTTCTTGGCTCCATATTCAGGTCCACCGAAGGCTCCAGTGGCACAGGCCGCATGCGACAACGCCAACCAGGACAGCGTTTCGCGGCCACATGGGGAGCTCCACCAGAGGCTCCAGTGGCACAGGCCGCATGCGTCAACGCCACCCAGGACAGCGTTTCGTGGCCCCATAGGGAGCTCCTCCGAAGGCTCCAGTGGCACAGGCCGCATGCGACAACGCCAACCAGGGCAGCGTTTCGTGACCCCACAGGGGGCTCCACCGAAGGCTCCAGTGGCACAGGCCGCATGCGTCAACGCCACCCAGGACAGCGCTTCGTGGCCCCATAGGGAGCTACACCGAAGGCTCCATTGGCACAGGCCGCATGCGTCAACGCCACCCAGGGCAGCGTTTCGTGGCCCCATAGGGAGCTCCTCCGAAGGCTCCAGTGGCACAGGCCGCATGCGACAACGCCAACCAGGGCAGCGTTTCGCGGCCCAATGGGGAGCTCCACAGAAGGCTCCAGTGGCACAGGCCGCATGCGTCAACCACCCAGGACAGCGCTTCGTGGCCCCATAGGAGTTCCACCGAAGGCTCCAGTGGTACAGGCCGCATGCGTTAACGTCACCCAGGACAGCGTTTCGTGGCCCCACAGGGGGCTCCACCGAAGGCTCCAATGGCACAGGCCGCATGCGTCAACGCCACCCAGGACAGCGCTTCGTGGCCCCATAGGAGTTCCACCGAAGGCTCCAGTGGCACAGGCCGCATGCGACAACGCCAACCAGGGCAGCGTTTCGTGGCCCCATATGTAGCTCCACCGGAGGCTCCAGTGGTACAGGCTGCATGCGTCAACGCCACCCAGGACAGCGCTTCGTGGCCCCATAGGGAGCTCCACCGAAGGCTCCAGTGGTACAGGCCGCATGCGTCAACGCCACCCAGGACAGCGTTTCGTGGCCCCATAGGGAGCTCCACCGAAGGCTCCAGTGGCACAGGCCGCATGCGACAACGCCACTCAGGACAGCGTTTTGTAGCCCAATGGGGAGCTCCACCGAAGGCTCCAGTGGCACAGGCCGCATGTGTCAACGCCACCCAGGACAGCGTTCCGTGGCCCCATAGGGAGCTCCAACGAAGGGTGGCTCAGGCCGCATGCGTCAGCGCCATCGATTTCGGCGCACCCCTCGCACGCTTCGCGGCCCCATAGGGAGCTCCACCGAAAGCGGTACCTACAATGCGGCACTCGCAGCTGCACATGGTTGGGTCCTTCGTCAGGCTAACTTTTTGAAGGATTGTTGGGCTTCTTTGTTCTCGAGCGAAGAACGGCCAAAAAGACTGCCCTGGGCGCCTCCGAGATCGCGCCAAAGACGTCTCACGCCCCCAAGAATATTTTCAAAACGGCGCACGAAGGCCTGAAAACGGCCCAAGAGAGCTCCAAGACGGCCCAAGGAGGGCCCCACAGAGCCCCAACGGGCTCCCAGGAGAGCCCCACGGGGGCCACGGAAGGGTCCCAAGTGGGCCCCGTGGGCGCCTCAAGCCGGCCGAAGCCCCCCGAGACGGTCCAAGAGGGCCCCCGGACGGCTCAAGAGGGCCCCCAAAATTGCCCGAAAGATTCCTAACAGGTCCCCAGAAGGCCTCTCAAGAGGCCCCTCAGGAGCGAAAAGTGGTATGAATTGTCCCGGCAAAGCAACCTAACAGCGATGTGTAGGAGCGTATCTGGAAGCATTCCCCTTACGATTCAGATGATAATCCAGTTGTAGAATTCTGCTGTTCTCGCAGTCGTAGTCGCATTCGCGATGACAGTCGCAGTGGCAACGGCAGTCGCAGTCACAGCCTCAGCCTCAGCCTGCCTCAGCCTCAGCCTCAGCCTCAGCCTCAGCCTCAGCCTCAGCCTCAGCCTGCTTCAGCCTCAGCCTCAGTCTGCCTTCAGCCTCGGCCTCAGCCTCAGCCTGCCTCAGCCTCAGCCTGCATCAGCCTCAGCCTCAGCCTCAGCCTGCCTCAGCCTCAGCCTGCCTCAGCCTCAGCCTCAGCCTGCCTCTGCCTCAGCCTCAGCCTGCTTCAGCCTCAGCCTCAGTCTGCCGTCGGCCTCGGCCTCAGCGTCAGCCTGCCTCAGCCTCAGCCTGCATCAGCCTCAGCCTCAGCCTCAGCCTCAGCCTCAGCCTCAGCATCAGCCTGCCTCAGCAGCCGCTGTGGAATCCTTTCGGGGGACACGTGGGCGAGGAAGAGGAGGATGAGGAGAGTGGGACATGGACGAGGGGGAGGAGGAGGAGGGGGAGGAAGAGAAGGAGGAGGAGGAGGAGGAGGAGGAGGAGGAGGAGGAGGAGGAGAAGAAAAGGGAGAATAAGACAGATGAGGGCATCTCTTTGGAGCCTCTTACGTCATTCTTGGGGTCTCCTGGGAGCTTCCCCGGGGCCTCATGCAGGCCTCTTGGGGGGCCTCCTTGTGCCTCTTGGGAGCCTTTGGGGGACTTCTTGGGGGGGTTCTTTCGCTGTCTTACGGCGCTCCCGGCCCGACTCGGGGCTCTCTTGGGGCGCTTCAGGGTCGTCTTCGAGACCATCTCGGGTGTCTTGGAGACCTCTTGGGCTCGGGGCTTTTTTGGAGGGCCGTTGGGATCTAGTTGTGGAGCCTCTCGGGGGCCGCTTGGGGGCCTCTTGGGGGCCTCCTGGCCTCTTAGGGGGCCTCTTGGGGCTTTCTGGGGGCCTCTCGGGGCGGAGGATTCGCATCGCCGTGTCGTGCGCCCACTCTTGGGGGCCGTCTTGGGGCCCTCATTCATTGGCCGACGTGGGCGCCTCTCGGGTCGTCTCCGCGCCCTCGTTGGGCCATCTTGAAGCTCTCTTCCTCCTCCTCCTCCTCCTCCTCCTCCTCCTCCTCCTCCTCGCCTCTTGGGTTGTCTTGGGACGGTCTTGGGGGCCTGCGTCGGAAGCTCGAAAAGGCGAGACCCTCAAACACAGAACAAAGAACTCACGGGACATCACCGATGTTTCTTTCTCGTGGCCCTCTTGTGGGTCCTCGTGGAGAGATCTTGGGGCCTCGTGGACCGTCTTGAGGCCATCTTGGGCGTGAAGGAGCTCTCTTGGGCCGTCATGGTGGCTCCCCCCCTTTCCCCCCTTCCCCGCCCAAACCGCACCCACCGCGGGAGCGGCCCCCCCCCTTCCCCGTCAGAGCCCCCCTGCCCCCTCCCCCAGCAGAGCTGAAGCTCAGGCTGCTGTTTTTTGTTCAGACTCACGCGCCTGATCTGCGGGTATAGATCGCGAGCCTGATCCGACGCCAGTCGCAATGCGAAAACTGCGCCCATCCTCTCCCCCCTAACCTCCTTACCACCGAAGGGTGGTCCTATAGGTAGACGGCGGTTAAGCAGAGTGTTGGCTTAACGTCTGGGATTAGGCCCCACAGCGTTGTCCTGCGAGAAGAGTCCAGGATTAAATCGGAAAGTCTCTGATTTAACATATCGGGCTCAAGTTTGCAGAGACTACTTGAAGCGCAGTGGAACTCGGAAGCCATGGGGAGATACCTGGACACTGTGCAACCAGAATGGCGGGTGCATGTCCTGTTCGCGACATTCTTAGCTATGATCGGAATGGGGCAGCTGGCTAAGCATTCAGGCCTTATGGGCACAGCGTCAGTTGAGGGGTTACGGACATTCGTGTTCAACATCGCACTTCCATCGCTATTATTTGTGTCCACTTGGCGTATACGCGTCACGCACGAGCTCCTTATTGGAATTCCTTGGTGTGTATTGTTGCATTGCCTGTGGGCTGCTTTGGCATATGCAGTGCACGCTAAGCAAGATGCGCAGAAACGGGCGTGGTTCGTTCTCACTGCCCAGGGTTGCTTTTTGGGCTATGTCTACCCGTTCGTAGCATCCGCTCCACCCGAAGTAGCTGCTCTTATCGTAGGCCCTGCCCTCATATGGGACATTGGTGGAAACATGTGGATGTGTCTTTTTTGGCAGGATTTCATTGTCGGTCGCTTAGCAAGAAACGCTCAAGTGCATTGCCCTACCTCAGCTCTTCCGCCAACAGTCATTGGCGCGGACGAAGAAAACACAGCGGTAGCAATCCAGCTAAAAGACCAAGCGGGTGTTGCACATGAGGCAGGGCATCCTGTGCACCGCGATCCATCTGGCAGAAATGACGGCTCGGAGCAGCTGCATTTTAGGCCATGCGTGCGCAACGATAAGACAAATCCGAAGACTAGGGGCCGATCACACAGTTTCTCAGGGGACACACGAACGGAGGAGGTTGTCAAGCGCCATATGAAGACCAACGGCATGCGCTTTGAGGAGTTGGAGGTTCAAATTCTTGAATGGTTGCCCCAGCAGCGTCAGTCTGAGCCGTCTCGGGAGGATGGTCTGCTCTCCGACGAGCATAAGGTCGCATTGTCCGTCGACGAAGGCATTGTTACCCGCAGATGCAGATTAGCTGCTCAGATAGTTGCCCAAAGCGTTGCCCGCCCTATTCCTGCAGCAGCTTTGTCTGGGCTTCTGCTGAGCTCCTTGGGTGTGCCCCTGCATCCTTGGCTGGAGGGATTCATCGGCACCTATGCCGCTGCCTTCACTCCGCTCATGTTCTTCATTATGGGGTGTTTTCTGCGCTTAGATCCAAGGCAGATGTCAGTCGATGTTTTGGTCGCCAATGCATTCCGCACGGGTATCTGTCTGATCATGATGCTCGTCATCACTATCTTGCCAATCAGCAGGCACACTAGGTTCACATGGACGCTATCGGTGTGGTCGCCAATGACTAGTTTCACACTGGTGCTCTCTACTAAGTACAACTTCGACGAGGCTCTCACAGTGTGTAGCATGCTGTTCTCACAGGTGCTATCTTTCTTTGCTATGTGGCTCACCACTATCGTGGCAGGAGACGGCATTCTTTAACTTGAAGGGTAACACATCATTCAACAACATGTGTTCAGGCGTCCTACGATGAAGCCGATGTGCCGGCATGCCGCAAGCTCGTGTGATGTTTGTTGCCACTCGTCGATTACCATCCCCCTTTGATAAAACTTAACCTTCCAAGACGGCCCAGAGAGGGCCCAAGAGGAACCCGAGAGCGCCTCGATACGTCTCTTTGGTTGAGGCCCATGCCTGTGCGATTTGGATGCATGACGGCCCAAGAGGGCCATCCGGGAGGCCCGAAGGTGGCCCTACCACATCCCCAACCCGGCTATCTGAGGACGGCACCTTCGTATCGTCGGATCAGACAGATCGGCCCCGCCCCTACCCGCAGCTCCCATGCCACCTACCTGCCCTCCTTCATTTTCTCTCTCATTCTCTGTCTGTCTCTCTCTCTCTCTCTCTCTCTCTCCGTCTCCGTCTCTGAATATACCTGCTACCAACTCTCCTCTTGCGCGGCGTTGCGGCCTGCGGATTTTCTAATCACGTCGGGGCGCACAAGTTTAGCCGTAGCGTTGGGCATTTAGACCGCGACGTCGGGATTTCGATCAGACGGCTTCCTCCTCGAGCCACCCGGCCAAGCCCTCACATCCCGAGAGCCGGCGGCGCCGAGGGGCATCGACCGCGCAGCCTTGGGGCCTCTGGAGCTGAAGGGCTTCGGGCAATAGTCCGTAGAGAGGCAGTCCTCGCGGATTTCCGTCTCGCGCTGTGCCTCTCTTACAGCAGACCGACACTGAGCAGCCCTTTACAGAACGGGCTTCAACCCGTGTTTACGCGAGGATCGTGCTCCTTGAGACAAGCGTTGAGGCATCATATCAATCTCTGCGAGTGTTACATGCGCGCGTGGATCACAGCGGACACAGGAAGTCTCAATGACTCATCATCCTGTCAACTTTCCGCGCAAGGGCTTGCAGCCTTTTGAGGAACGCATTCCGAAGCGTACGATGAACGTGTTCCCCGTCAGGTTCGCTACGTACAGGCTGTTAGTCAGCACTTGTGTGTGCTGCTTGACCTTGGCGACTTCAAGTTTGCAGCTCAGGTGCACCCCATAGAATGCACCACACGGGTCGTTACGAAGGCTGCCCACCGAGTGAAATAATCCACAGTTTTGGGGTCCACGGTTTGTATACACATATGAACACACATCATAGTGTTAAGTCGGGCGTGTCCCTCTACTGGAGGAACATTCAGGAATAGTCAAAAATAGTCTGGGGACGATGTTTTGACTATTCTCGATTATGTTTTTGTGTATTGCGAAGGCCTTACGGCCGCTGCCGCCGACCCTGCATGGCGACGACGACGACCACGAGCGGTCTCGGGGGCCTCTTGGGGGTAGTTTGGGGGCCTCTTGGGAAGCTCTTGGGGGCCGCTTGGAAGCCTCGTGGGGGCCTCTTGGGGCTTCCTGGGGGTCTCTTGGGGGCTTCTTGGGGCTTCTTGGGGGGCTTCTTAGGGACCTCTGGTGCCCTCTTGAGAGCTTCTCAGGCCGAGGTCTCGAAATGTCCGCTCGGGTCCCCCGTCTGGGCTCCTCCTTGGAGCCGTCTTGGGGGCCTCTTCGGCTGTCTTGGAGGCCTCTTGGTCGGTCTTGGGGCCCTCTTGGGCCGTTTTGGGCCTCTCTTGGAGGCCTCTTGGGCCATCTTGGGGCGGTCTTGGGGGCTTCTTGGCATGTCTTGGGCGTCGGGAAGCTGACAAGGCGAGAATGCCGAAATCTTTCAACAAATTAGGGGGAATCGATGATTTTTGCCCGGGCCCTCTTGAAAGTCCTCTTGGAGGCCTCTTGGGGCGTTTTGGAAACCTTTTCAGCCGTTTGGAGGCTATTTTGGCAACCTGGACCGATACTTCGGCGATTCGGGGCCCTCGAGGTCCGTCTTGGGGGCATCTTGGGGCAGTTTTGCCGCGTCCTGCGGCTTTTCCTGGCCGCCCAACCGCCCGAGGGGGAGTCGTTTGGTCCCCGGGACCCCCTGGGGACCCTCTCCTGGGACCCCCCAGGGGCCCCCTCCCGGGACCTCACCCCCGGGACCTCCCCCCCCCGGCGGGGAAGAGATCAAAGGGAGGGGTCTTCCCTTCGACTCAACTACAACGTTGCTCAATTTCGCTGTGGCTGGCGCGCTCGAGGAGGAGAACCCGGTGAAAGCGGCGACGGGCCTAGGGAAAAGAGGGGAAGCGAGCGGCGAAGGCGACGACGACGACAACGACCGCGACGACGACGACGACGACGACGACGACGACGACGACGACGACGACGACGACGACGACGACGACGAGTCAAACGGAGCAGCCTCTTCCACACGCCGACAGGGTCGGCGGATTGTTTTAATATTTTTTTGCTCGGCCTAGCAGCATTTTTCCGCAACCAGAGCTTGCCTCTGTAGGGGTCCTAGCGGATTCGTATGGTTAGGTGTGGTGGGCCGCCGATTTCGGTGGCCGGCCCGGGTGCCCCGGCGCCTGGGTGCCCGGGTACACGTGCCGGGGGTGCCGGGGGTGCCGGGGGTGCCGGGGGTGCCAGGGGTGCCCGGGTGCCCGGGTGCCCGGGGGTGCCTGGAGGTGCCTGCAGGGGTGCCCGGAGGTGCCCAGGGGTGCCCGGGTGCCCTATCGCCCTATAGCCTTATAGCCCTATGGCCCTACAGCCCAAGAGCCCTACAGCCCTATAGCCTTATAGTTCAATAGCCCTATATAGCCTTATAGCCCTATAACCCAATAGCCCTACAGCCCTATAGCCCTATAGCAATATGGTCCTGTAGCCCCATAGCCCCATAGCCCTATAGCCATACACATATTATGATTTGGTTTGTCTCGGGTATCATGGAAGAAAGGTTTGGGTAAGACGTCATACCATAAGAGGAGGATGGAGGAGGAGGATGAGCAGGAGGAGGAGGAGGGTGGATGAAGGAGGAGGAATAGGTGGATGAGGAAGAGGAGGAGGAGGATGAGGAGGAGGAGGAGGAGGGCGAGCAGAAAGATGTGTCTCTGAGTCTCTCCGGATGTCTTTCGAGGGCTTCTTGGAGTCCTCTTCGGGCGTCTTGGGGATTTCTTGGTAGTCCTGGGGGCCTCTTGGTGCGTTTTGGGTGCCTCTGGGGGGCCTCTTGGGGGTCTCTTGGGAGCCTCTTGGTGGCATCTTTGGGGCCTCTAGCGGGCCTATTGGGGCCTCCTGGGCAGGAGCCGTCTTGGGGCACCCGCGGGAGCCTCGGGTGCCATCTTGGGGCTATTTTGGAGGAGATGGATCAGAGGAGGGGCAACGTGTGGCCGCAACCTCCCTGTGGTGCTTGACGGCATGTTGCGGCACCACAGGCGCACCCTGGTGTGGCGTGACCGGCGCGACGAACCCCCCCCCCCCGGTCACGCGCGTGACCGGCCCGAATAAACGAACGGGCTCCTACGATTCCGGGATTCCGGGACCCGTTCTCATCGCTCTGATTAGGGCTTCGACCCGATTCCTGCTTCTGAGCGGTCCTCCGTGCGGGTCTGTGTGTGTGTGAGGGCGGGCGGGGGTGGGAGTCATCCTAGATCCACGGCGGCAGGATCCTGTCTGTGCACATCCCGCCATTTCTGTGCGCATGGTCGCTTGCCGTGCCTCTCTTCGACCCCCCTCTAAAACTTCCCCCCTGCCTATGAGCCTTGGCGGGAGGACATGCGTATCTCGCCGGAGTCTTGGAAGGATCGGCCCGCACGATACTCTCTCTCGCGATGGGCGGAAGCAATGTAGCATTTATCTCAGCACGTTGCGCTATATTCAGCGTGATGGGAAGCAGATGTGGCTTTGGGCACAAGGTAGTTTCGATTGCTGGTCGCATTGCGTCTTGAGGTGTGGGCGAATCAGGGCATGACGCTTCTCTGGCTAGATGACTTCTACGCTGCACACGTGGCGGGCAGTACAGTGCATGCAGCCAAGACGCCGAAATAGGGAGCAGTTCGGGTTCGGAAGGGATTCGCTGTTCCTTAGGTTCTTCCATGCTTGTTCCTCCAGCGCTCCTCGTTCATCCAAGCGCTTATGGTGCCCAAATGGGGCTTTGTCTTTTTATGCAGTTTTCCTTGTGGTAGTAACTTGACCGTACCTCACGAGGACAGTTGTATCTCTTCGGCACTCGACCTGAAAGCACGATCGATCAAACCACCCTTGCTCCGCGTTCGAGCGCGAGCCGGAGTGGTACGGCTGTGTGCCAATTGGGCCATACTCTGCCCGACACGAGTTGCCCGTAGGGGGGCGTGTCTTCACAGCTCTTTTCTAGCAGAACTGATCCATCCGCTTGGGCACGGCGCTCATCCCAAGTTTTTACGGCTCTTTCTTCCGCCTGTGGTCCCGAGAGCGTCCACCGCCGAACAAGGAACATAGAGACGGAGGGAGAAAGGGAGGCTGGGGAAGTGCGGAGGGAGGGGGGGAAGGAGGGGGGGCGGGAGGGATGGAGGCAGCATGTGAGCCTTTCGGAACGAGCGCGCTGCGGAGCGCGCTGGTTCGAATACGAGTGGAAGTCCTCTCGTGCCCTTGCGCCGAGGCTCCCTTTCCCTCCTCTCAAGAGAAGGAGCTCGACGAGGACGGCAATGGCTACGTGAACTTCTCTGAGTTTGCGGAGTGGGCGGGTCCTCGCTTAGGCGGGCGGGAGTCGGGCGGCAACGACGGCGCAGCGAGGGACAAGGGGACAGATGCTGATGGGCTTGTTTTCCACCACCACCACCATACGTTGGAGGGGGGAAGGAGGTGGAGGACGAGGAGGAGAAGGACGAGGAGGAGAAGGAGGAGGTGGAGGAGGAGTAGGAGGACCCCCTCCCCCTCCAACTTATCGTGGTGGTAGTGGCAAACAGGCCCATCAGGTGTGCAGAGTCCAACGTATCCTGTCACCCGCCCAGGTGAGTTCCAGGGCAAAGAGGGGAGCATCTCAAGCCAACCATGATCCTAGACCCGCGATCTTCGACCACGGTCACTACCACGGGGACGACCACGATGGCGACCATGACCACGACCACGACGACGACGACCACGACCACGACCACGACCATGAACACGACCACGATCACGACCACGACGACGACCACGACCACGACCACGACCACGACCACGACCACGACCACGACCTCGACCATGACGACGACCACGACTACGACCACGACCA
Organism: Prorocentrum cordatum; assembly: GCA_963575745.1. Classification (NCBI taxonomy): domain Eukaryota; class Dinophyceae; order Prorocentrales; family Prorocentraceae; genus Prorocentrum; species Prorocentrum cordatum. The sequence goes on along the minus strand of CAUYUJ010014860.1, from coordinate 172,283 downwards.
CGACCACGACGACGACCACGACGACGACGATGACGTACACGTGCGCGATCAGTTTTTGTTGGCCTGCACTTGAGCGCGGTCGCTCGTGCACGCGGGACCGCGAGGGGCGCACACGTGCACATGTCGCTGCTCGCCCAGAGTATCGAGGGTTCCGTGTTTTGTTGTTTGACAAGCGAGCCGATGGGCCGAATGCCGAGAACGCAGCAATCATCTTCGCAGTTGCGCGACTCTCTGAGCCCCTGCTGGGTCACCAGCAAGGCGCGCACATCCAGGCCCTGGCCAAAACGAGCCAGCAGCTCATGCTCACTCCACTTCGCCCTCAGGGCCTTCGTTTGCAACGTGCGGCATCGATGGCTCATTCCTCTCCCCCCTCCTTCGTCTCCTCCTCCCGGGCCCTCCATGTACTTCCTTCGCTTTCCCTCCGAGCGCCGCGCTTGGTGGAAGCACTCTCGCAACCTCTCGCCGCATCCTCTCGGAGACTTCCCGTTCCCATTCTCACCGGGATCTGCAGCCGGCGGGGGTGGCGTCATGTCTTTCCGCGATGGGGCGTTCGAGGACGGCTTCCAGCTGGAGCTGCCGCGATGGTCCACGGCTGGGCTCAAGGCACGACTGATAGACGAGGGAAGGCGCAACGCGAACGAAACTCCATACTGGGTGTGATTGCGGCATTCGGTGAGGACCTCTACATTGTTCATTTCTAATTCTTCGAAAGTTCTTAGATCTTCCTGGGGGCCAAGATCCTCTCATGTCTAATTGTTCTATCCTGGGCCTCTTCCTGGCCACCAGGGGGCCAGGAACAATTAGAACCGGGCACAATTCGAAATGAGCACGATTAGAAATGAACGACGTGTACCATGACAGCGCCGGCAGAAACTTTGCCGGCAACCGGTGCCAACATCGAGACGACCACCACGACGCAGCCCCGCGACTTGCGCGTCCTGAGCTGGGGAGAGCCTTGCGCCATCTGCGGTCCGACAGAGCTGCCGACCACCTCTGCTGAGGTCGCAGAAAACATGTTGAAATCAGGAGGGGATGTGCTTCGATCCGTGCTTCTCGACATACACAACGACATCATATCACTGGGTTCTGCAACACCAATCAGCTGGCGACATATAGTATTCAGTGCTCTTTCTAAACATGGAGATCCCCCCAAAAGCGAAGGCCTACCGACCGATTTGCAAGCATCCCGATGTGGTACAACTTCTCCTCGCGGCTTCTCTACAACCGACTACACGCGCTGACCAAGCAGGCTAGCAACCCCAATGCAGCACTACATGCAATTTTTCACTGAAGCATTGCTGTAGGAAGTAGCGGACGAGCGACAGCTCCCCATGTGGCTAACCTCCGTCGATTCCAAGTACGCGTTCGACAACATTACGCACCCGAGCATTATTTGCAACAAAACGTACGCGGTCAGTATATCAAATCTTTTCCCAAATTGTACAATGCCCAGACCGCGTCCGTTCACACAGACCGCTTACACAGACCGGTCTACGGGGGACGAAGCAAGGAGAAACCCTAAGTTCATTACACTTCAGCGGCGCATTGAATCGCATCACGAGACGAACAAAGGCAATATGCACACGAAGCAATTACGGTTGCAGTTTACACTCGCGCACGGAAAACAGAGTGACCAGTCTACGTTTCGCTGGTGATATCTCCCTTCTTGTTGGATCGCTAAGTCACCTCACTAAAATGCTTTCCGACTTGACAGCCGAAGCGGGCAAGGCGGTCTTCTGATTACACCTGGGCATAACATACATTATGCACAGCGGCAGTCGACGACCATGCAGGAAACATGCACCCGACTGTGTGAATGTGCATGGCATGATGATCGAGGTTATGCCACTTCCCCACGCTGAGAAATACCTCAGACGACAAGTGTAGCACAGCTCATCCCACACAGCCGAAATAGAACATCGCATCGCCACAACATGGCGGAGGTTCCACGCACTCAATCACGAACTGAGTGGAACAGACCGTCTTCGCCTTCTCAATCGAAGCATCCCACCTACCATTTTCTAGTGTTGCGAGGCGTAGACACTTACGACTCGTTTTCGCAGAATTGACTCCAGCACGAGCGCCAGCAGATGTTTGGCACGATTGTGAAAATTGCCGAAGCGGCTCTACCGTCGCCAGTATCCAACCAACACAGCTGAGGCAAGTACCAGCACCTACGACCGACACGATGCCGCCTGCCAGCACTGCGACCACGACGACGGACGCGACATAGACAGCGTGCCAGGCATTGTTCACGGGGGTGGAAGCCCAACAGGTAATAAAAGGGTAAAACGAGCCACTCGCAGGGCAGAAGCGGCAATGGAAAGGCTACACATCACATACTGGATTTACAAATGCGAGTGACGCACAGATATCGGTGCGTCACGAACAAGGATCTCATCGCATCATTTGCGCATCGTCTTTCAGTGGTGTGCCGCGCAGGTGGGAATTGGGAATGCATTTGGGCAGTCCGACATCCTCGCTAAACTTGAGTGTGGTGCTCTGGCATGCTGTGGCCCGTACCACATTTACACTGCCGTCGTTGGCTTCCAGACCAGGAATATGTTCTAACATGTGTATGGGAGTAGGGCTGAGGAGCTGTTTCAATCGCCGTGCCTCTGCTGTCGCTGGGTGCCACGATCATCTGAAGTTGTGCTTCTACTTATATACCTGAGTTACTGCACCGGGCCCGTACGTCCCAGATCTGGGGCAACTAGTTCCATCATCGCTATGGCCCCCGAATTTGGACATCCCCCCTGCGATATTCAAGGGCGCCCTCGAGGGCGCGAAGTTATTCGCGCTTCGCGCTTCGCGGTTCGGCTCCGATTCCTCCTCATCTTCCTCTTCTCCCCTGGGAGGCGGCGCGAGAGCGCGAAGTTATTCGCGCTTCGCGCTTCGCGCAGCGCGAAGCGCGAAGTTGGGAGCCCTTGGATATAGTAGTGAGAGGTTGCCCAAGCGATGGGGGTGGGGGACACTGCACCCACGGCCGAAGCCCGCTGCTGGCGCCGATCGTTCCAACTTTGAGCGCCCCGCCCCTCGCAAATACAAGGGCGCCCTCGAGGGCGCGAAGTTATTCGCGCTTCGCGCTTCGCGGTTCGGCTCCGATTCCTCCTCGTCCTCCTCTTCTCCCCTGGGAGACGGCGCGAGAGCGCGAAGTTATTCGCACTTCGCGCTTCGCGCAGCGCGAAGCGCGAAGTTGGGAGCCCTAGCAAATATTTCTCGAGTAAGTCTCGCCCGTTCGCGCAGCCCCGGCGCTCGTTGCTGCGAGTTGTACTTCCGAAGCCAGACGGAACCCCACTCCCACTCGGATGAGCTTCGACGGCCTTCGCAGTCGCGTGCGTCGTCTGCACAGGGAGGAGGCGGGGTTCTTTTGGGTCGCCCTGAGGCGCGACTGGCTTTCCCCCGGCCCTCGCCTGGGCTCCCACGCGCCCCGCCCCCGGGGCCTCTTGATTGATGTCCCACCTGGGCTCCCTGGGCCTCCGGGGCAGACTTCCCTGCGAGGTGGACGAGGGAAGCAGCACGGTTGCGGAAAGCCAGCCCGAACCAGATGGCGCGTGCCCGGCGCTGAAGATATCGGCGCGACCGGAGTCGCCACGAGGGTCGTTGGTCAAAGCATGTGCTCGCGAGCATCCACCGCTTTGGTGTAAGGGCTCTTCGATGATCGAGGATACAAGAACCCCTAGCCCCAAGGACACAGTGAAGACGTGGCCTCACTGAGGTCCCCGTCTCTCCACTGGGACTGATACATCTCGGCGGTTTGATTCGATACATTTGCAGAAAGACCCCCCCATCCCATCTAGTCGGGCGACGAAATCTATACATATCCACTGCTCCCTGACCATGCCCATCTTGAACCCAGGAGCTGTGTATGCGCCCTCCTGGCCAAGCCAGGAGGGCGTGGCGTATACACCGCTGCGGGGTTGAGGATGGGCCTGGCCTGGGAGCAGTGGATATGTATAGATTTCGTCGCCCTATCTAGGAGGACTCCAGCGATGGCAGCCTGCCCTGCCCCGCGTGCCATCAGAGCGCAGCTCCGGCCTCGGCGCTGGCCACGCAGCTGGCCCAGCACAGCGGCGGCCGCGCCCCCTTCCCGGCTCGGAGCTGTGAGCTCGCGGCGCGGCGCCCCTCTCGCCTGCAGGAGGACACGCCCCTCTGAACTCGAGACCCCTCTTGTGGGGCACCTTTCCGCCCCAGAACCGGTTTGGTTGCTGGCCCCGTGAGGGCCCGAAAGCGGCCGACGAACTGAGCGGAGACAGCGCCCTCTCGCCCCTTGGCGCGGAGCGATGCCCCTGCATTCGGAGGCGACGACGGCGGCGAGACCCAGGAGGGAGCAGCACATTTCAGGCGGGCCTGTCCCTCTACAGGAGAAATATTCCAATATAGTCAACAGAAAGCCTGGGGACGATTCTTCTAGCATTTTTTGACCATGTTTGGATATCCGTAAGGGCTTCGCCCCATGCCGCTGGCCCCCTGTCTCGGATAATGGGAGATGCAAAGGCTAACTCATGAGGTCTGGGCGCCGCCGTGAAGCAGTGTCAGGACCTGTTTGTTTTTCGACCCTGACCCTGCCGAACTGCGTGAGGGGTGCCAGCAAATTTCAGAAATGTGGCAAATCCCTTTGTGTTTTTGGACCCTGACCCCGCCGATCTGCGTGAGGGGTGCCAGCGAATTTCAGAAATGTGGCGAATCTCTTGGTGTTTTTGGACCCTGACCCTGCCGATCTGCGTGAGGGGTTCCGCCAAATTTCAGAAATGTGGCAAATCCCTTTGTGTTTTTGAACCCTGACCCTGCCGATCTGCGTGAGGGGTGCCAGCAAATTTCAGAAATGTGGCGAATCCCTTTGTGTTTGTGGACCCTGCCCCCGCCGATCTGCGTGAGGGGTGCCAGCGAATTTCAGAAATGTGGCGAATCCCTTTGCGTTTGTGGACCCTGACCCCGCCGATCTGCGTGAGGGGTGCCAGCGAATTTCAGAAATGTGGCGAATCCCTTGGTGTTTTTGGACCCTGACCCCGCCGATCTGCGTGAGGGGTGCCAGCAAATTCCAGAAATGTGGCGACTCCCTTTGTGTTTTTGGACCCCGACCCCGCCGATCTGCGTGAGGGGTGCCACCGAATTTCAGACATGTGGCGAATCCCTTTGTGTTTTTGGACCCCGACCCCGCCGATCTGTGTGAGGGGTGCCACCGAATTTCAGAAACGTGGCAAATCCTTCTGTGTTTTGGACCCCGACCCCGCCGATCTGCGTGAGGGGTGCCAGCAAATTTCAGAAATGTGGCGAATTCCTTTGTGTTTTTGGACCCCGACCCCGCCGATCTGCGTGAGGGGTGCCAGCGAATTTCAGAAATGTGGCGAATCTCTTGGTGTTTTTGGACCCTGGCCCCGCCGATCTGCGTGAGGGGTGCCAGCAAATTTCAGAAATGTGGCGAATCCCTTTGCGTTTGTGGACCCTGACCCCGCCGATCTGCGTGAGGGGTGCCAGCGAATTTCAGAAATGTGGCGAATCCCTCTGTGTTTGTGGACCCTGACCCCGCCGATCTGCGTGAGGGGTGCCACCGAATTCCAGAAATGTGGCGACTCCCTTTGTGTTTGTGGGACCCTGACCCCGCCGATCTGCGTGAGGGGTGTGAAATGGCACCCCTCCCAGCCACTCAGAGCACACGCTCCAGGCGTGGTAACAATGTCAGTTCTGGGCCTCGCCCCCTCGCGCGGTCCACCAACAAGGAACAGTAAGCAGCAAGAAGCAAGAATTGTTATCGTTGTTATCGTTGTTATCGTTGTTATCGTTGTTATCGTTGTTATCGTTGTTATCGTTGTTATCATTGTTATCGTTGTTATCGTTATCGTTGAAGCTGCAAAGAAGCAGAAGTGTAACAGAGGAAACTGGAAGCTGCAACTGGTACAGGAAACTGCGAGCCTTCGGCCTGCAGCCTGGTGGCCCCACAAGGGGAGGGGGCCGGCGGATGTTTGAACTATCTTCAACCGTTCGCCCCAAATCCGCCTTTAGGCGGACATGCCCGACCTAACAGTACACGCATCCTGGGGCGCCGACAATCTCCGTCTTCGGCGAGGCCCCCCCCCGACGAATGCGCAAAAGGCCCGCCCCCGGACTATTGGGAGTGTTTCTGTTTACCTTCGGGACCATAGCGCGCGTTATGTCCCCTACCCTCTCCCCCCCTCCCCCCGCCCAATAAAGTAAGGCTCTCCCCCTCGGTGCGTCCCAGGCACCGCCGCAGTGCCTCGGGAACCACAGTCTGGGGTGGGGGTGGGGGTGGCGCTATGCTATCCTTCCTCCCGCCCCCCCCCACCTCCCCCTCCCCCCCGTTGTGGCCGCCCCCCCCCCCCCGTTGTGGCCGCCACGAATTAAAGAATGGCCGCCCCCACCTGTTGTGGCCGCCCACATTCCCCCCCCCCGTTGTGGCCGCGAATCATAGAATGGCCGCCCCCCCGTTGTGGCCCCCCGTTTTAACGGGCTGTCGGGGGCGCCTGTCCCAGGGCGGCTGGAAAGTTTATACCCTTACGGTGGCACCGTAGGGGTATAAACTTTCCAGCCGCCTAGGGACAGGCGCCCCCGACAGCGAAAAAGTTTATTCTATACCGTTCTTCGCTCGCTGGCCGTTAACGGCTTTCTGCATTATCATTCCTCCCGCCCCCCCCCGTTGTGGCCGCGAGTTGCAGCAGGCGCTCCCGCCGCCTCGGGGCGGTGCTGCCCGCTTCGGCGCCGGCCACCCTCCGGCTCGGGAGCAGGCGCTGGTAGGTCGGGCGTGTCCCTCTAATTACAGGAGGGATGTTCAAACATAGTCCACGAATAGTCTGGGGACGATGTTTGGAGGATTTTTGTGGGCATGTTTGAACATTTGTTGCACGAGGAGGACGCGCCCGACCTAAAGGTGGTGCCCTCGAGCTGGGGACGATGTTGGGAGTATTTTTTTTGCATGTTTGAGCATGTGTTGCACGAGGGGGACGCGCCCGACCTAAAGGTGGTGCCCTCGAGCCCGGCGCCAGAGGTGTGTGCGCTCCTGGCTCTCGCCCCCGCTCCTCGAGGCCGGGCGCGTGCACCTTTTCCTTCGGCGAGCACCACCGAGAAGCATCCTGGACCATCCCCCTTTTCCTTCGGCGAGCACCACCGAGAAGCATCCCCCTCCTCCCCCTCCTCCTCCTCTCCTCCTCCTCCTCCTCCTCCTCCTCTTCCTCCTCCTCCTCCTCAGCGAGCACCCCCGAGGAGCATCCTGGACCATCTTCCGAGGCGGGAAGTTATACATGACCACCGCCTGGAGGGTAAGTTTTCGGAGCCTCGGCAGGCGGTGGATATGGACGTATTCGGGCCCCCGGGGGCCGAAATATATCCACATCCGCCGCCGGCAGGGGCACCAGGACGTCGGTTCCCAGGCTGTGGATACGGATGAATCCCCGCATCGCACATATTTCAACATCAGCACGCACGGAATCGAAGAATGCACGGGGAATGGACGTCCGAGCGATGGCGAGTGCCCTCCCCTCACTTCCGGGGTAGCCTTAGGGGGTGAGATGCCCAGGTGGGGGGTCCAGAAATTCCTCCAATGCTTTCGGGTCCCGGAGCGTTTCAGAGAGGGGTGCCGGGATCTTCCCGAACGGTCGCCGCAGATCGGGTGTTGCTAGAAGTACCCCTGGCCCAAGGTACCCCCAGGATTCTCGGGGTGGCCCAGGCAGCCTCCAGGGCACCCCTCACGAGGCCCAGAGGACCCCAGGGGCTCCAAATTGGAGCGAAAAGCTGAGGGCACCTTGGGCCAGGGCACTTCTAGCAACACCCGAGCAGACTCGAGCCCTGACCCGAAGGCCAGGTGAGGAGGATGACTTGGGGAGAAAGGCTCATGGGGTAGACGCATCGACCGCCAAACGCCCATGGATCGCCGATTTGGGGCCCGGTAGCGCTCCCCGCCCTGGAGCGTGCGGCTTTGCCATCGGGGGCCTATCGCCGATCTCCTGGCGATGCCTCGCCGACTTCAGCTCGATGCTTCCCCCCTGAGCCAGGCCCCCCCTCGCGTTCCCCCCGAAACGATGCTCGGGCCAGGCCTCCCGCTTGGCGTGGGCCACCTGTTCGGCAACAACAACAGCCGCAGCCAGAGTGGCCTGACGGTGCGATGGGGATGGGAAGAGGTTGGCAGACTTCTTGCATCGTCGCCCCATCTCCTTCCGCTCCACCACCTGCGCTGCTCCCATCCTCATCGGCGCTTCCTCCAGCATCTTGTCCGTCAGGCCTGGGGTCGAGATACATCGCTCCAGACCGTTCCGACAAAGTATCGGAGCGTTCCTGAGCGCTCTTGAACGGCCGCGGCGCCCGATACACCTTCCAGACCCGTCGTCGCTTCCTCCTCATGTTCCTCCTCCTCCTCCTCCTCCTCCCTTACCGATTTTCCTGATACAAAACTCCTCCTCCTCCTCCTCCTCCTCCTCCTCCTCCTCCTCCTCCTCCTCCTCCTCCTTCATCCATTTTCCTCAAGAAAACTCCCTGTCGCACCCCCAGTCGTGCCGGCAGGGCGGGCCAGGCGTTTCGCCTGAGACTTCCCCCACCACGTCGTAGCGCCGCACACATGTTTTTTTAAGTCTGCAGCAGTTAAAGGATGGAGGGCGGGTGGTTTTCAAAAGGTGGCTCTCGCCGTAGTGCCACGAACATTCGTGTTCATGTATTGCAGCAGTTTCAAGGATTCGTAGGGTCGAAGTTCCAACACTTAGTGTTCTGGCACGATTCAATATTGTTGCGACGCAGCAGTCGCGTTGTTTCGCGGTGTTGATGTCCCAAGGATGACGTTTTGGCAGGAATTCTGCATTTTGGCGCGATTGCGAATTATCAGGCGGTTGTCTTCTAATGTTCCACTTCCAGCAATGAAAGAGTAGGTACTTATAGAGAGGGAACTTGGAAGGACGGTTTATTGCAACATCGTTGATGCGCCTTGGTTTTACACAGGCCGTTATCCTCCTTCTCCCGCCTTCTCCTCTCTTTGCTCAGTGCCTCGCTGTGGTTTGTGAGCCTAGGTGGCGTCGCTGGCCCCTGCTGGAGGATGCGAGTCGCCACGGGGGAGGGAGGCGAGGGAGGAATCTTGTCCCACTGGTGCTCCAGTTTAGGAGAAGGAAGGATGACATAAACAGAACAACTCTGACCTCCGAGTTTTTATGTTCTTGTCCTTGTTCGTTCCCCTGCGGTTGTCTACTCCTCCGCACGGCCGCGCGGGCGGTCGGCCAGGGCTCCTGCTGCGGGATCATGAACTGCCCCTGCAAGGAGCGGGCCTGGGCTCCCTTGGCCGGCCCGTCGGGAGGAGCAGCGTCGGGGAGGTGCCCCCCTCCTCCTCCCCCTCCTCCTCCTCCTCCTCCTCCTCCTCCTCCTTCTCCTCCCACTCCTCTTTCTCCTCCTCCTCCTCTTCCTCCTCCTCTTCCTCCTTCTCCTCCTCCTCCTTTTCCTCCTCTCCTCCTCGTCCTCCTCCTCCTCCTCCTCCTCTCCTCCTCCTCCTCCTCCTCCTCCTCCTCCTCCTCCTCCTCCTCCTCCCCCTCACCCCCTCCTCCTCCTCCTCCTCCTCCTCCTCCTCCTCCTCCTCCTCCTCCTCCTCTTCCCCGCTCCTCCCCTCTCCTCTTGCTCCCCAGCGCTCTGTTATGCTCTCGCAGCCGCGGTTTTTCAATCTGCGAAAGTTGGCATGCCCGTTTCAGTGTCGCCTGCATTTGGGAGACCTTCGACCTCTCAGCGGTTACCTCGCTCCCTTGCCCTTGACCAGAGTTTCCCTGTTGGCAGCGGCACTCCTCCGTTTCCTTCTCATCCTTCTCCTTCACATTTCTTCTTTTCACGTTTCCCCCTTCAGGAGGACGGCTCTCCATCTTCCTCTCCTTTCCTCGCCCCCTCCTATTCGTCCTGCCGTGATGAAAGAGCTGTAATTGCTTTGCTGTTCGGGCCTCAGGGATGTTTACACAACGGCTGTGTTAGGTTTCTCAATTCATGGTGACAGGCCCAGGTCGCACCTGGCAGTCTGGTTGTGCAGGCGCTATTTGTTGCTGTGGTACTGTGCGCGGTGACAGACGGTTTTCCCCTCCAGGAAGACGAGGAGCAGCATATGGAGGAGGAGGAGGTTGATGAGGAGGATGATAAATAATGATTGGAGGGAAGGTCGCTGTGGTTCCACACTGAGCCCATCAGTCGAGCCATCGACATGATTCAGCCATGGTCGCGATACATTGGTTGTTGCTTACTACAGACGCTTCGCGTTCACCGCCCGCCCAATCCAGTTATCATTGGAAAAGGCGCAGACGGCGCCAATACTAGTGTCAATTTTCCGAAAATAGTGAAAGACTCCCCCACGCGTGTGTTTTGTATTTCTTCCTGCGTTACATTTTTGCTCTATCTCATCTCAGGTCGGGCTCAGGTATGATGGTGAATTGGTCGATTAGTCGTCGGCCCGTCATCATTACCAACGAGAGAGCGCGTTTCACGGGCGCTTTTTGGGGAACATTCGGCGGCGCGTTTCGAACCAGGAGGTGGCCCCCCCCCAACACTCGGCACCGTCGATCAAAACCAGGGGGACTCCCCTCCCCCCCAGCCCCCCGCCCTCCCGACCCCCCCCCCTCCCAAGGGTGGGTGGGGTGGGGTTCAAAACTGCCCCCCCCCCCTTTCGGCGCCGGCGCCGGCGCCAGCGCTGGCGGCCGCCAGCAGCGCCGACGGTGGGGACGCAGCGACGATGACCAGAGGCAGCCCAAGGGGGGTGTGTTTCAACCCCCGCCCGCCTCTCCCCCTGGCGCCGGCGCCGGCGCCGGCTCTGGCGGCGGCCAGCAGCGCCAACGCTGGCGCCGGCTACAGCGGGGACGCAGCGACGATTACCACCACTACCACCACCACCACTACCACCACCACCACCGCTTCATCAACCCATCCCCACAACCACCAACCCACCACACAACCACCACCACCACCACCACCACAGCCACGACCACCACAACCACCACCACCACAACTCACCATCACCACCACCCCCACAAAAAGCCACCACAACTACCACCACCACCACAGTCTACCACACCACCACCACCGCCACAACCACCACCAGTACCAGCAGCACAACCACCAACCCACCACAAACCACCACACCACCACCACCTCCGCCACCACCACCATCAGCACCACCTCCACAAACGACAGCCACCGCCTCAACCCACCACCACCACCACCACAAACCACCACCACAAACCACCACCAGACCACCACCAAACCACCACCACCACAACCCACCACCACCACCACCACAAAGCACCACCACCCCACCACCAAACCACCACCACCACCACCCACCACCACAACCACCACTGCCACACCACATCACCACACCATCACCACCACAACCACCACACCGCCACCACCACCACCACAACCCACCACCACCAGCACCGTCGTCCTCGTCGACGCTCCCCGCCGCCGCCGCCCGCCGCCGCAGGCGCCGGCGCCAGCCCAGAAGGAACTTGTCATCCCCGCCGCCGCCGCCAGCCGCCGCCGACGCTGGCGCAGGCCCGAGGTGAGGGAGAGAGAAGAAGTGGGGAGGAAGGGGGGGGGTCCGGTTCCCCCCCCCCCCTTGCAAGCGACCACAGAACGCGCTCTTTCTTACCAGCGGATCCGTGGTATGCACGCTGGGTCTCTGCGACCCGTATTCCTTATCCACATCAGGAAGCCAAAGATAGCCTGAACATTGCCCGAGACCAGCCACAGACGATCCGAAACCGGCCCACAAGGCGCCGTTGAGGGCCGAAAAGGGCTTCGAGAAGTGCCCAACAAGAGGCCAAGAAGGGCACGAGGCGGCCCACAGGAGCCTCCTGGACGGCCCACGCGAGAGCACCTCCGCATACCCGCCCGAATGCCATCGGAAACCCTGCTGGTTCGGGGGCGGGTTTGGGCTTCGTTTTGGGGCTGGGCCCAGCATCATCCAAAACTGACCCCAGAGCGCGCCCAAAATCGCAGTCGACATTTGCATTTTGAGCAATGCCCCAGACGAGCCCGAAAGGTGGCTGTTAGAGGCGTCCAGGCGTTTTGAAACCCCGAGTTTGTAGGCGAAGTGGGGCCCACGAGGCGCCTGTTGAGAGCCCCGGGAGCGAATCTTGGATGCCCAGAAGGGGCCCACAAGGGGCGGGAATGGAGCCAACTTGCGCCTCGAGAGCGTATCGGGAAGGGTCTGAAATTCGAACTCGTCTTGGACGCCGTCCGGAAACCGTCTCAAACCGAAAAAGGGTCTGTGGCGCAGCCGGGCGGCGGACTGGCGGAGGCCACTGCGGGGGGTTCCAAGGGGGGTGGGCTAAAACCCTGCAAAGAACTCTCGCAATCCAGTCTCACACCCCCGGCAGCCGGGCGGGCTGGCGGATGATGGGAAGCGCCTTCTCGGAACGAGAATGTGATTGGAGTTTGGTAGACCACGCTGCGTAAGGAGTTCCTATCGCAGACGCCTGCGGCGAATCACCGCCACCCCTTGCCTTTTGGAAGCGCCTGTGCGGCCAAAAGGGTGGTTGGTGCTCGGCCAAGCTATCGGACCATGTGTTCCCCCAGCCGTCGTTGAAACCCCTCGGGGAGCACTTTTCCGTCGGGGTCCCTCCCCCCCCCCACTCCCCCATTCCGCCTCCTTTTCCCTCCCCCCCCCCTTCCCCCTGACCCTCTCCCTTCCTCCCGTGGAGGGCTCGTGCCCCGGCGTCCCGCTCGTGCCCCGCCCCGGCGCCCGAAGGAGTACAGGGAGAAGGCCCCGGGCATCTGCAGGTGCGGCCACAAGAGGGCGGCCCACCACAGCGCGGGGTCCCACACCAGCCAGGCGCGCAGTGGGCGGGGCGGTCGGGGGGGTGGAGAGCGAGGAGGGGAGCCCGGCGGGGGCACGGGCAAGAGCGGCTCGGAGCTGGGATGGGGTGGGGGAGAAGGTTCTGGGGAGGGGGGTGGTGGCGGGGATGTTGGCGAGGGGAGGCTGATGGTGAAGAGGGCGATGGTGAAGATGATGGCGAGGAGACTGGAGAGCAGGAGGAGGAGGAGGAGGAGGAGGAGGAGGAGGAGGAGGAGGGAAACCTCCGGTTGGGGTCAACGCGCTCAGTCTCGCTCAGATAAAGCAGACGGGATGGAAGGTCCCGTACCCTAGCTATTGGAAGAATGTCGGCAGCACCACAGACTTTGTGGACTTGGTCCCGCTGAGAAATATCAGCGTGTTCCAGGACGGGCTAGCTATTTTCTTCATAGCTTTTTGTCCTCGCCGCTCCTGTTTCTCCTGCGCCTTCTCCTCCAGTTGCACCTGCATCTTCTCGCACTTATTGTCCTCACCATAGTTGAGCGTTCTTTCTCCCAGTCCACTTTCTGTCCATTTCCCCTTTCTCCTGCACGTCTTCCTCCAGCCTCCGCTGGTCCTCCTCCTCTCCGTCCAACGTTCGAGAAGCATCGCGATGTGGCAATTCGTCAGCAAAGCTGCAAGGTGGGTCGCTGAAGGGACAGACAGTACCCTGCAAGCATGCGGTAGTCGACATGACAGTCGACGGGTGCGATTCGGTGGCCCAGGAGGACAACGATGTATGCGCAGCTCTGTGTGGAGGATCATGCGGAGCATGCGCGTGCGCGTCGGAATCGTTGCAGTGGCTGTGAGCAGCAGCGCTCTGAAGGAGTCCCTGGAAGGCCCTCATGGGTCGGGTCTGGAGCGGTCGTCGAGAGAGGTCTCAGTGTGTTTCGCCGTAGAGCCCAGCCACAGCTCGCCCGTGAGAGACGGGGACGCCGCGTCGGCTGCCCTTGATGCTCGAGAGAACGAACACATGGATTAGGGCACGTGGATGGATTAGCGACGTTCCCGCTTCCATAATACGAAGCCGACGCGCCCCGTCGCCGAATGAGGCAAAAATTGCGTCGTGTTTGGGGGAGGTGCTTTCCACGATCCGTTGATCTGGCGCCCACGCGCAAGATCCACGGATCCGTAGTCCATGTCAGCGTGCGCCCGACTGATGTGCGCGCGTCTCCAGCGCAGCATGGGCTTCATGGCAGTAGCCCATGGCGCCGCCCCCGCTGCGGTGACTGCGGGCCCACCAGCGGTGATCGCCGCGATCGTGGCTCGGTGGACGAGCATTTCGATGACAGTGTCCTTGGGCTGCGTTCGCGAGCCAGAGCGTGCTGAATCCCGGGTACAGTCGGACCGAGGTCTACGATCGAGGTCGGCCTGGGGAGGGCACCCTACATAGTGTTCTTCGTGCGCGTTGGAGGTGTCCGTGCAGCCTGGGGAGGGTGCCCTTAGATCTTCTGTGCGTCTTGGCCAGCCGAGGGTCTCGTGCTCGTGGAGGATGATCGTCTGTCCTAGGTCCGACTGTAGTCTGGTGCGTTGCGCGGTGGGGCACCGCCTTTGGGCTTGCGGCAGGCCCTCCGCCTCACAGCTGCATCTCTTGCCCTGTTTTCGAAGCAGCCCAGCCAGCCACCGGCATGTTCCCACAGCTCGCGACAAGCCCGAAGACATGTCGAAGGGCGTCAAGATCATTTTGGCGTGCTGTTGTGGTCATTACGGCTACTACAGTGGAAACACGCATATTAGCGTCATCTTCAAATCCGGAAGATCATCGCTCCCGTAGAACTACTGACCCGTCTCCTTGGTGCAACTCATGTGAACAATAAAGCAGTACATGATAGGATGGGCGGGTGGTGCGTGCAGGCGAGAGCAACGGTGAGCGGACCGAGACCGTGAGCAATCCGTTGCTGTTTTGGCTCGAGGCGCATCGCATCGTTCTTTCTTTCGCACGCGGCCCGACTTTGCCATGTGGGGAGCGTCCCCACCGCTGTCCCGCTGTCCCGCGAAGCGAGAATCGTTTGCCGGCGGCGAGGGAGGGGGGGGTTCGAACCGGCAGTGACCCCCCCCCTTTTCATGATGGACTGGGGGGGCAGTGGGGTTCGAACCGTGAACCCCCCGGTTTTTGAGGGGAGGGGGGGGGACGGGTTGGGAACGAACCCCCAGTGACCCCGCCGATTTTCCGCACGCGGGCCGGCTTCGCCATGTGGGGCCGAGGAGGAGGAGAAGGAGGAGGAGGAGGAAGAGGAGGAGGAGGAGGAGGAGGAGGAGGAGGAGGAGGAGGAGGAGGAGGAGGAGGGAGGAGGGAGGCGAGCCCGGGCCCCGCCCCATGGGGTCCCGGCCCTGCTGCAAACTATAGGCCCCAGCGGGCCCCGGGCCCTCGCGCACTGTGGCCCTGGCGGGCCCGGGGCCAAGACAACTTCTGGCCCCGGCGGGCCCCGGCCCTGCTGCAAGCTACCCCGGCGGGCCCCATGGCCCATGCGGCCCATGCGCACCGTGGCCCCGGCGGGCCGCGGGCCAAGGCAGATTCTGACCCCGGCGGGCCCCGGGCCTGCTGCAAGCTGTGGCCCGCGGCGGGCCCCATGGCCCAGGCGCACCGCGGCCTCGGCGAGGGTTCGCGGCGGTTCTAGCCCCAAGCTGTTTGCCGCAGTGTGCAGGTCTGGCGGGGCCATGGTCGTGTTTTGGTGTCGTCGTCGAGGCGCGGGGGGCGCAGACCTGCGCGTCGGCACCTTTCATGTGTAATTCGCGGCCGGAATTGGAAATGACCAGCCCATCTCACAGCAGCAACTCTCGCGAAGCATGCCGACAGTCAGTTTCTCGCGAAGTGTGCCGACAGTCGTGTTTTTCAGGCGTGTGTCCGCTTGGCCCCGCGCCTCTTGTACATCCTCCTTGTGGGGGGAGCGGGAGAAGGACGAGGCGAAGGAGGAGGGAGAGAAAGCGCTCCTCGTGGTTTGAGTCGTTTGGGGTTTCTCGTCCTGGTCTGAGTCGTTCGGGCCCTTCTTCCTGGTGTGAGTCGTTCGGGCTCTTCGTGGTGTGAGTCGTTCGGGCTCTTCGTCCTGGTGTGAGTCGTTCGGGCTTCTCGTGGTGTGAGTTGTTCGGGCCCCTCGTCCTGGTGTGAGTCGTTCGGGCCCCTCCTCCTGGTGTGACTCGTTCGGGCTCCTCGTGGTGTGAGTCGTTCGGGGCCTTCGTCGTGGTGTGAGTCGTTCGGGCTCCTCGTGGTGTGAGTCGTTCGGGCGCCTCGTCCTGGTGTGAGTCGTTCGGGCCCCTCCTTCTGGTGTGAGTCGTTCGGGCTCTTCGTGGTGTGAGTCGTTCGGGCCCCTCGTCCTGATGTGAGTCGTTCGGGCTCCTCGTGGGGCCTCTTGGGGGCCTCTTGGAGCCTCGTGGGGCCTCTTGGGGGCCTCTTGGGGGCCTCTTGGGGGCCTCTTGGGGGCCTCTTGGGGGCCTCTTGGGGCGTCGTGGGCCTCTTGGGGGCCTCTTGGGGGCCTCTTGGGGGCCTCTTGGGGCCTCGTGGGGCCTCTTGGGGGCCTCTTGGGGGCCTCTTGGGGGCCTCTTGGGGCCGCTTGGGGGCCTCTGGGGGGCCTCTTGGAGGCCTCTTGGGAGCCTCCTGGGGGCCTCTTGGGGCCATCTTGGGGCCTCTTGCGACCTCCGCAGAAGCGCAAAGGAGAGCTGCCCCCTGAGAAGGACAAAATGAGCCCAAAACCTTAGTAAAATCAATGATTTTGCTATGAGGGAAGAGAAGCGCGGCCCCCTCAGGAGGCCAAAATGGGGCCAAAACCATAGTAAAATCAATGATTTTGGCTTCAAAGAAGAGCAGAGGGGCCAAACTCTGCCCCCCCGTCGGGGCCAGAATCCTCGTGAGGGTCGTCGTTTTTTGCCCCTCCCAGGAGTCGAAAAAGACCCCCTTGAGAACACCCGGGACTCCCTGTCCAGGCCCAGGGGGAGGGGGTAGGGGGAGGGGTAAACCCCTCCCCGAAGGGGAAGAAGGGGGGTTGAGGACAGAGCGGGCTCTCTAAACCACTCACGCCCAAAGGGCTGGTGGGAATAGAATGGACCGGAATCAGTAATGAGTGCTTTGTCTATTCCGCAGTGTTGCCGCGAATGAGGATATGAGATACGAGGACTTGTACTGCGACAGAGGCCCCTTCAATGGAGACTGTTTGTGGCAAGTGTGCACGATAAAGCAGGGACGTGGAGCCGAAAGCCTTTTGGGACCCCACCAACACCAATGCGCGTGCAAGGTTGCTACCACCACAGCGACCCACCGGAAGGTGGACGGAGGATGCCGTGGAGTCCATGTGCACAGCATGCCGAGACAATTGGCGAGCCCCTGCGCCGGGGACAGCACCGCGTGGTCACGATTGGTGGATGGTTACGCTCACCGTGCAAGGAGAACGCGATTTCTGGAGGCGGAGTCGGCGGCGCCCTGGGGCCCACCGCCGGCCCGCACGGACGAATTGGGAGCCGCTTCGCCTCGCCTCGCCCCCTCGTGTGCCGTCGGCGAGAATTCCGAGCTGCGCAGCGCCCTCTCTTGCGAATCGTATGGTTCCTCTTCACCTCGTCGTCGCCCTTCTCCTCCTCCTCCTCCTCCTTCTCCTCATCCTCCTCCTCCTCGTCTTCTTTCCCCTTCGTCTTTCTCCTTCTGCTGCTGCTCCTCCTCCGACTCATAACCCCGCCCTGTCTTCTTTCTTCTCTTTTCGTCCTCGTTTTGCGAGGCAGGTTCCTGTCAGAGGGCAGGGCCTAGCCGGATCCTCCTCCTCCTCCTATTCTCAATTGTTGTTGCTCCTCTGGCCAGTTTTTTTCCTGTCCCCAGTCTCGTGGAGAAGAGGCCGCGCATCTGGCTATGGCTTGCTCGACCGACCCCCGGTCAGCGTTTCTCTCCAGAGCGACGGCCTGGAAACTTGTTGCTGATCCTGCTCTTTGTCGTCTTCCTGCTGCTCCTCCGTCTACGCTTCAGGACCCGTAAAAGTCGGGGGTGGACAGACCTCCTACCCTGACACGTCGATCAGCGAATTGGCAGTTTTCTGTTCGCGAGAGGGCGTCGCGGCCGTCATTTTTGCGGGTCCAGGTCCGTCGGTTTCGGCCCCAGGCCGTTTTCACTAAAGGGTGGTTTACTGAAGGGAGGTTTGTCCACCGCCGAGTCTACGCTTCAGGACCCGTAAATGCAGGCCTGGATCAGGCAGAGGAAGTCCGCGGTGGGTGCCAGGGCCCCTTCTTTCGCACACTCCCCGCAGCTGCCGCTTGAGCGGGTGGTCCGTCTACCACGTTCTCTCCTACTGCGCGACGCTGCTTTCGGCCCTCCCCTGCTTGCCCTCTCCTTCTCAGGGACAACGCTAGGGTGAAATAGCCCGGGGGGGTGAGACATCGACCCCTGATCGCCCATTGGTCACTCCGCCCTGGAACGTCTGGATTCGCTATCGTGGGCCCAGCGCCGTTGTGTCGACGATGTATCGCTGATCCAAGCTCGATGTTCTCCCGTGGGCCAGTCCCCTTCCCCTATCGCTCCCCATCAGCCTCTGCCAGGACCTCTTCGACCACACGCATATCAGAAAGTGGACGCGCGACCGCATAAAGCACACCGGCACCAAAGAGATCCCCAGGCGGTACACCGTCACCAAGGCTCGCACCCCCCCCCCTCCCCATCGACTCACGACGAGAGGTGGCCGCGGAGAGGTGCCATCCAAGAGCGCGCGATGGAACTGTTGCTCTTCGTTGCGGGGTGGCGGCCCCGGCGACACGCCGTGCCCTGCTGGCGGACAGCGTATCGCTCCGCTCCGCGGGGCGGGAGGCTTCGAAAAGCTTGTGGGCGGTGACGCCTGGGGACGGGGAATGGGACGTGGTTAGCGTGTCGCGCCGAAGCGTGGTGACCACATCCGGCGGCGCGACACGCTAAACAAACGTTCTTGATCGCATCTGCACGTTCGCACTACTCCTGGCGTCATGTTGAGCCGGCGACCTCCAGACGCAATTCGTTGTATTTTGCTCTGGCAAGGTACGTCCAGACGTCGCGTTGCGTTTTGGCGCTTCCATTGGGACGTAATGGTGTTGCCGTGTTGCACCTAGGTGTGTGCTGGACGGGCTCAACCAGGGAGCCAGTTTGAGCTCCGCGTGCCACCCGCCCACCGTCAAGTCGGGCGTGCCCCTTTACGGGAGGAATACTATGAAATAGTAAACAAATAGTCAGGGGATGATTTTTCGACTATTTGGGATTCTTTTCGCAATTTGTTTGAATCTTCTTCGTTTTTCCTCCCGAGATCGGTCCGCAGGGGGACATGCCCGACCTAAGTCCACCGCGGCGCGCACTCGGCACAGCTGCTCGTGCCAGCCCGCTGCCGCAGGGCCCTCGGTATATACAATGGCCCGAGAGGCGGCCCCTCGCCGGGCCACGGCAGCGTCGGCCCTGCGCTGCCGCGCGCACCTGCACTGCGCTCGGGCGGGCGCCGGGGGGGAGGGAGGAGGGAGGAGGAGGAGGGAGGGAGGGAGGGAGGATGAGGGAGGGAGGGAGGGATGGATGGAGGGAGGGAGAGGGAGGAGGGAGGGGAGGAGGGAGGAAGGAGGGGGAGGGAGAGGAGGCAGGGAGGAGGGAGGGGGAGGGAGGGAGGAGGGAGGGAGGAGGGGGGATTGAGGTGGGGGGCTCGGCTGCGCGCGAGAGTGGCCCTTTGGCGGAGTGACCTTTGGTGCGGGCCCAAAGGGGTCCCCTTGGCACTGGCGTGCGCGCTCGGGAGCGTGCGGATTCGATATCCAGGGCCTATCGCCGATCTTTTCGGCGATGCATCGCCGATTCCAGCTCGATGTATCGCCCCCTGAGCCGGTCCCCCCTATCGTGCCCCCTCAGTGCTGCCAATCGCGCAACTCTCCCCACTTTCTTGCGACCCTGGGACGTCCAGCAGGACTACGTCGTGCGCAGATGGGAGCCCACTCGGGACCCTTGGGTGTTGCCAAACGCATGACCGTCCTCGCCTTCCCTGGGGCCACGGGGTCTCCAGCGGAGTGGCGTCTCACGCAGTTGCGATCACTCTCACTTCTCTGGGTGATTTGTTTTCAGGCGCAGAAAGCTCACCTTATTTCCTGCAGCTCTGGATTCGGGGAGGATCCAGCGGAGTGTCATGTATGATCTGGCCCACGCAGACACTGCACCATCGCTGTATACATTCGTTCATACTCGATTCCATGTTATGCGATCGCCCATTATTTCGGCTTGCCTCGACTGGCTTTGACTTGATCAGTCGTTGCTTGTATGGAATGGTCACGCAGCAATCCACGCCATTTGCATCTCCTCTTTGCCATGTGGCTCACTTCCCCGTCTCCCTCCGTGCAGTCCGCATTGTCTCACCCCCTCTCTCTCCCTCTCCCCGGGGCTTCCAGAGGCCCTGGTTCCTTTTGGCAGTTGCCCTCGGCCTCCGGCCCCGCGCACAGTCCAGTTGGCGACCAGCATGTGCTCTCAGACGCTCGGAGGGATTGAAGGATGGCCCAGCACTGGTTTCTCATGGTCGCACCGTGCATGTTACGCGTGTGACCTCAGCCGCGCCAGAAGGTGTGGAGAGTAGAGAACAGCAAGACGTGGCGGGAGTATTGCGTGAAGAAGGCTCTCATGATGCAGGCGAGGCAGGGCGACGCGAAGGACGGCTCTGCCCAAATCTGGAGCGATCGCCGTCTGATCCGGCCTGGCCTCGTGAATTCACTCGGATGCGCCAACGATCTCTTGCCGTCCAGGACTACGAGATTTTCAACGACGTGAAGTCCTCACTGGCATGGGTAGCGAGCTCACCAGACCTGGGAGACCAGTCGCTTGAGGAAAGCGTCGCAGCCTCAGCGATTCCACATGTCCAATTGACCGTCTCCATTCTTGTGCGCACCTTTCGTTCCCTCTTGACGATATCGAGGATGCCTACGGCGAGTCACCGCCGCTTCCTGCCACCCGCGCAAGCCCCGAATTTGTTGTTCGTCACACGTGCGGACTCTGACAGTTACCCTGGCCGTCTCACAGCGCTTGCCAAGCAGGCCAGAGCAGCACGCGCATCCGCGGACCCACCGTGCAGGCGTGGGTTTTGACAGTTAGAAAACTGCGCATTTAGCCATGCGCTTTCCAAACCAAGCTTGGCTGGTGACCTGAGCCGCTCTAACTGTAAATAATCGCAGTCCAGGCTGTCCGTTCCTGCCGTTTACTTGTTTTAGCAGCTTGGACAGGTTAGAGCAGATCACCCACGTTGGCAGGACATTTTTCTAGCGGCACTCCAGGGTTAGTGTGTTCACGACCGGGTAGCCAAACGCATGGCACTTGTGGACGATAGTCGATATAAAACTCGTTCAGCTGTAGTTGCATTCTGGTCTGCCCAGGCAAAGTCGGGGCGACTGGGGAGATACAGCATCCGTCAGCATCTCAAAATTGACTCCGACAATTGTACCAACCTGCTTGAAGTCAACTCCTTGAGGACCCTTCTTGGGCCCTTTTTGGGGGATCACCGTCGCAGGGAAGGTGGAAGGTCAGGGCCTCAAAGGTCCGGGCTTGTGGTTCATGCGACGCTTTTGCTCTTGCCGCCGCTCCCCCGCCAGCGGGGCCGGCCGCGCCACTCGCTCCGGGTGTGTCCCATCCCCCTGAGCGGCCCCTGCTCCGTCTCTCCTCCTTCGGCCGCACTCCCTGTCTCCTTCCAGCTTCCTCCATAGTGGCACAACTCGCGTCACATTGCTCTTCAAGCTAGGGTTTGCCCGAAACGAGGTCCAGCGACAAGGGGGTGGTGCAATAGATTTGGTGCAATCGATTTGTTGGGTTGCAATACATTTAGGGCGTGCAATACATTCCAGGGCACAAATGTATTGCTGGATTTTCGCGTGCAACACATGACTTGCAATACAATGCAATACAACTGTCCGGCGCAAAACATGTGCAATCACCCCATTTCAGCTGGGCCTGATTTGGGTCACCCAAATCTTCCGCCAGCGCAGTTACTTTGCCTAGCCGCCGACGCAAAAAGGTTTCCGCGGAGCGGTACCCTCCAGGAGTCTTGCGCGTGCTTCTGGCTTGAGGTGCCCGTCCTGCACCGGGTTTCGTGTGCCCTTCCCGTCGGGCGAGTCCTGGTCCTCCTCCTTCTCCTCCCCCTCCTCCTCCTCCTGCTCCTCCTCCTCCTCCTTCTGGTAGGGCCTTACTTACCGACACTGCTAGGCGAAACTCCAACCGACGGTTTCCCCTGCTACTCGGGGGGACACACACACTCACCGCCAAATGGCGTTGGATTTTTTGTAATAGAGCCACAACGCATCAACATTGATATGGCAACATAATGTAATAGTAGCATAATATCATCTGCAACAGCAATGCACACACTCATTATGACGTCGCCTTCGTTCACGTCCCCCCAAACAAAACCACGCATCAATAACATTTGCAGGAGTTGCGTTGCACGTGTGAGATACGCAAGAGAGGCGTCGTTTGAAGGTCCTCGCATTGATTGCAATGCGTTGCGAATGTATCTTGGGGGCCTTCCGTGTCTGCACCTCCAACGTTTTCTTCCGTTTCCATAGCCATTTTGGTTTCAGCATGGACGTCGATTCTGTGCACGAGGAACCGCCACAAGCGCCCATTGCGGCCGACAGTGATTCAATCGATGGGGATCCCGAGAATGCTAGGCGAAATTCCTCACGGTCTGGCCGCCCACGAGGTGAGTTGGACAATTTCGGCACAATCACGTTGTATATGATATGTGCGACTGCGGCTGTGGCAGGTTTCACGGCTGTTGAGCGTTTGCAGTGCCAATGCGATGATCTGGTCTTGACTTCTGTTGGAATAGGTGTGTGGGAAATTCTGTCGGCCAGCGATGTTGCAGACACCATTGGCAAGTTCAACGGCAACGCTAGATTCAAAGATTTCATCGCCGCTTCTTTTCAGCGGCCATCGCGAAACGAATTTGTTGGGGCTGTGGGTTATCAGTTGACGGATGTGGCTTCGCTTGTACATGAATTGCGTTTGCCCCACGGCTGCATTGATCTGTTTAGTTTTGTGTGCGACAAGTTGGTTCACAATCCAATTGATGGTGAAACAGCTTGCTTCAGAGACGTATTGAGCATGTGGTCTGATCTTGTTGCTTATCGTCCGTCTGTATGGACATGCCAGACAGTATACGTTGGAACAGACTTTGCAAAATTGATCGTGCCTGGCTGGCCCTACTTGAAATTAATTCCGCTTTCACCTGGGCTAAGCATCAAACATCATATATTATTGATGGGCCCTGCGATGTCAACCGTCAAAAAACACATGGGTGCAATGCGTGATTTCTCTTCTGCCGTTGTGCGCATAACGACTGGAGATAGTGAGCAAGAACATGTTGTCGGCCCGAGGGGTGCTCGACCTGGATTGGAATCATTCCCAGTGGAAGTCATTATTGATTACCTCGATGCGACGCGATACTTGAAAGGTCTGCGACTGGCTGACAGATGCAAACGGGCCTGGGCTAAAGTTCTTGCTCGGCACGACCAGTCCGCGGGCGACGAGTTGGCCAGGCGAAGCGTGTGCATCAGTTATGACGTTTTGAGGCGTGGACGCTGGAGACTCGATGTTGTCTGTATGTTGTTGTTGCGACGGTGGTTTCAAACCAATATGGGGCTGGCGCATTTTTATCTTTATACTGACGGATCACCCCAATGGAGGGGAGTAGAGCTGTTCGCCACCACCGTTGACTGTGTTGGTAGAATTTCGGGCGAATGGATTTGTTTTCGGTACCTCTTGCCAGTCATCCGCATTGGTGGTCAGCACCTCAGCCTGTACGGAAAGCTGTATGCGTTGCTATGGAAGTTTGTGCTGTGTGTGGGTCCGTCATTTGTATCGCTCAGGCAGATGTCGGCACGGGTCGTATCGGTGACATCGGATATGGGCACTGAGAGGTTGTTCGGCAATGCGAAAGACATCTTGCCAGCATTCTGCAAGCACGTAGGCGTAGCAGTACCGCGAGGCATGCCAACGCAGACACGTTTGTTCCCATATGCAGTGCAAGCGCCAGGTTGGATGCACATCTTCGACACGCTCATTAGGAGGGCTTTGTGTAGCATGGACTGGTTCCCGCGATGGTTGGACGGCATCAAAAGCGTACTCACTTTCTTGCGGCAATACAGCGTTGAGATCGTCAGGAACTTCAGGGAGGCCGGTTTGTCAGCGGTCGCTGAGATCGTGGACGCGTTATCGTTACCATACTTCGCGCAGTGGCGGTGGGGCACGCTCCGCAAAGTGTGCAGATCTCTCAAGGGAGTCATCGGCATATTGCAGAGACATTGGGGGCACATGTCATTCCTCAAGAAAGTCAGGGACACTTCGTTGATCAGGAGGGTTCGACGGGCGATGGATGACCAACGATGGGTGGATCTCTTTTCGTTCACTGCGTGGCTCGTGGAGTGGTTGACTCATTTGCAGTCGTGGGGCGGGAGCTGCATTTGTCACCAGGCCGATTGCGAGCTTGGGAACCCAGTCGACTGCAAGAGAAAGGGCAGACTTCTTCCTTACGCCTACGGTAAGGCGCAATCTTCGTTCCAGGACCGCTCGTGCTGCCGCTGCCACGACGTATGCGATCTCCTTCGCCTTTGTCTTCTCCCCCCCGTTTTCCCGCTTTTGCTTCTCATCATCCTCTGTCCTCGTTCTCTGATTCATCTTTCCCCGCTTTGTGTCCCACGCAGTGCCCGTTCTCATCTTCGCCTGGGGGAGGGGGCAAGGGCATCTAATGTCGTTGACGTCGTGGATGTGTCAATCGACCAGTGTCAGCGTGATCGAAAACAGCGTTTCAAACATCTTTAACGGGGGGGCCGTCGCCAAGGGAACCTCGGAGTAGGTATGCAATCTCGAAGTTTTCCAGGATGTTGTTTCAAATCAGGTTGAGCAGAACTCCGAGGGGTAAGGTTTTTCAAATCAAGCGCCCCCCCCACTCCCTCCATGCGCTGTTTTCGGCATGCGCGAGCAGTCGCGATAGTAGCAGCACGTCCCAGGAGGCATTGAAGGAGGCTGAGGCTTGGACAACGTCCACCTTCGGGGGTGATCAGTCTTTGCTTCAGCAGTGCACGGGATCTGTTCGCATGGTCTGCGCACTCGGGCTCAGGAAGCTCGATTACATGAATACGGTGCCATATTTGTTTTCTCGCCTTGGGGAGCCTGGGGTCAAGGAGTTGGCGCTGAGACAGTTTGAATCGACAGATCGTGCACTTCACCACCCTCTAACCTTGAAGTTCCTGGGCCCCGACTCGCCACTTCGAGATGCAGTGCTAGCGCTGCCGAATACTGGAGGTCCTTTGCCTGATGCTCTGCGTTTGGAAATAGAGGCGATTGCAGATATCCCATTCGATGATCACGTGTCGGAGTTCCCCCATGCAGTTGCCAAACGAGTGTTGGAAGGACCTCGTTGCTCCAGGTGGCCTTGGGTCGCGTCGCCCCTTCGCTTGGGGCAAAACCTGGATATGGTGAACCAGATGGCAGAGCAGACAGGAATCAATTTGCAGAGATGCTGGAACAGCTGGTCATCAGTCATTAACTTTAGGAGGCCAGACCGTCGAGTCAAACAAAAAGTCAGGGCAGTTTTGGATAGAATCTACAGCGTGAACTTGCATCCTGCGTTTGCCAATCAGGGAACCGATGCTGTCGTTGCTGACGATCCCAACGTTTACGACGACCCCGACGCGGACGGCGACGTCGGCAGGCGACCTCCTCCGCCTCCGACTGGATCCATGACTTTAGATGGAGATGAATTCGTTGATGCTGCAACTCTTCGGGACCGAAAGCTCATGGCAGAGTTCGTTCAATCAGTCGTAACCCCGTACAGTTACATCACGGTCCCGAACAAATCTAGCGCTGATGAGGCATGGTATTGTTTCCAAGTGCTGGCAGTGCAAACCAGAGATATTCTCGTCAAGACCATTGCAACGCCAAAGGTCGACACTGTCACTTGGATGATAGCGCCAATGGCAATCCTCCGTGAGGCTGATCTGCCACGGCACGAAGTCCCAACTTCGATCGATGTTTTCCGCGTGGAGGACTCGATGCATTGCAGCCTTTTTGCTCTTTTTGGTAATGATTTGTCAGACAGGCGACATTTCATGCAGTGGAAGGCAGATCAATATACAGTTGACGGTTGCTTACGTTTGATCGAGCCTTCGAAGTTGGCTTGGGCAAAGCCACTGTCAGATGCAAAAATACCAATCGCATGTCTTCTTGATGAGTTGTCGGCCAAAGGTTTCCGCGGGGTGGAGAGGCTGCTTTTCCACGCCAAGAGGGGCAAGAAGGAGTTTGATTCGAGGAAGGTTTTGCCGAAACGGTGTTACCTTCAAGCTGTTTTGTCCCAGGCAGATATTTTCAGGAAGGGCCAACTGAGGTTTCGCAGCGATCAACCCCAATCCTACTATAAGCTTCTCATGTCTTCGAAATCGGCAATTCCAGAGATCATGACTGGCAAGGCATCCCAGGAGGCGTTAAACATGCTAGACCCAGATGCGGTGCTGAGCGGGTTGTTGCAGCAGGCTCCTTCTGGGCCTCCAGGGGACGATGGGCGTCGGGATGCGAGCGTCTCTGGCGATGAGGGGGGGGGGGGGGGGGGGGGGGGGGGGGGGGGGGGGGGGGGGGGTGGGGGGGGGGGGGGGGGGGGGGGGGGGGGGGGGGGGGGGGTGGGGGGGGGGTGGGGGGGGGGGGGGGGGGGCGTCCAACCTGCTGATGGTGCTGAGGGCGTTTCTGGAGACGAGGGAGGACTCGGGGGGAGGGCACGTGCCCGAAAGTAAATCTATCACCACGGGGGAATGGATGCATGGGGGGAGGATGGATAAGGCACGAACGGGAGATTAGATCAAGTTCCCACTCAGCATGGTGTAAGTCGGTAGTGATTGTGTTTTCGATGTTCGGCCCCACCCCTCTTCTGACCCCCCCCCCAGGCGGCGTCTCGGGGGTGTTGGCACTAATGCCTCTCAGGACTGCTTCCTCCAGATTCTGATGGTTCGGATCCTGAGTCGGTGGACGGTCCAGTTGGCATGGCAGGAGCGCCTATTGTACCAGCCGACATCATGGGCTGCCCGATCAGAGAGGAAGTGCATTGGAGAGGGGGCAGCGGGCTCCGCGTCTTCTGCCCAGTTCACGGGCATAAATGCAATAAGTACAGGAGCCTCAACTTAGATTTGCATGCTTTCGGTCCCCGTGGCTGAGATTTACCTTTCGACATGGCTGAGCAAAGCGCATTCCATGGACATTGGTAGGCATTTTGCGTGGAAGCCATCTGCTGACGACATGCGTGAGTACCTTGAGCAATGAGCAGCAGAGGCGGCTAGGCATCATCATCATCATCATCATCATCATCTTCATCATCGTAACCGTCGCCATCCTCACCAATGCCATCCTCACAATCACCACCGTCATCATTACCATATTCACCGTATTCCCCTGGGTCTCGCTGACATGGCTGTCACCGTCAACATCAACATCTCACGCATCCGCATCGTCATCACCACCATCACCACGCCCAGCACGCACACTCGTACTGGCACGAATCGTCACCACCATCGCCGTCAACAGCGCAGACGTCGTCATCACCACCCTGCCCCAAACGCGACAGACGCTCAACCGAACACACGACATCCTAAATACTTTTTGTTTCACGCGCTGCTGCGGCAGACGAACAGATCTGGCTAAAAACACCTCGTAGGGACCGTGCGACATGCGTCGCTAGCACGCTGCTTTCGCTCCCGCTCAATGGTCGGTGTGGTAGTGGGCGGCCGCCGCCGCCCCTATAACCGAATTAAACGCAAGTTGCGCCGACGGGTTGCCCCGACGGCGCCCCCGAGCCAAGTGTTCCGGTTGCTAAATGAGCCGCGGCGCCCTCCATGCTCAAAGTACGGGCCCAAATGGCTTGCGCAGCGCAGCTGCCTTCGTTGAGCTGTGGGCGAGCATCGCTGCCAATCGCGCAAATATCTGCGCGAACGCACGTGCGGCGTTCAAGCCCGCGTTCGCGCGAAACGGTAGGTGGGTCGGGTTTGCAAAGTTATGGCGCTCCGCCAAACGAGGGTTTGGCGTCGCGCGCGCGGTGCGCCCGCGCATGGTCTTACCAACCACGCGGTTGGTCATCGGACCTGCCTTCTGGCTGTGCGACCGCGCGGATGCTGATGTTGACCAGTCAGGCATTGTCGCGGGCACTCTAGTGTTTCACTTTGCGGGGCCAATCTGACGCCATGGGCGGCTGCCCGATGCTCACTGGGCTGGACAACTATGCGCTGCCTGGTCAGTGCGCTTCATCGATCGGTGGGGTGGCGGCGGCGATGCCCGCGCGCAGAACATGAAATCCGCCGCTGCGTTGCCATTGGCCGCGGGGCGGAAACGCAGCGCAACGCTGATTGGCTGCAGCGCCGATCAACGTTTGCACCATATTTTGGCGGTCGGCTGGGGGGTAACGCAGCGCCGCGCGCCAGCTGCGCGCAATGTTGGCACCCGCAAGTTTTGCACGACAGTCGAGTTGGGGCGTGCGCCCCGCCGCTGCATTGTAAAAACACATACATTGTGCCAAAAGTTGTCTGGGGCAGACATTGGCCGCCCGTCGAGTTGGGAGCTCGAAAATTTGGCGGCCATCGCGACTGTATTCCGCCGAAGCAACAATTCACCAAGTGGCGCCCCGATGCCCTGCCCATGGGCCGCAGGACAACGCGTGGACCACGCGTGGACCACGCTTGGACCACGCTTGGACCACGCTTGGACCACGTTTGGACCACGCTTGGACCACGCTTGGACCACGCCTGGACCACTCTGGACCATGCTTGGGCCACGCTTGGACCACGCGACCACGCTTGGACCACGCTTGGACCACGCTTGGACCACGCTTGGACCACGCGTGTACGTCGCGACCACGCTTGGACCACCACGTGGACCACGTTGGCTTGGACCACGCTTGCTTGGACCACGCTTCGGCCGCGGGCCACGCTTGGACGCTTGGACCACGCTGGCTTGGACCACGCTTGGACCACGCTTGGACCACGATTGGGCCACGCTTGGACCACGTTTGGAACGCGCTCGGTCAGCCGCGCCCAACGATGCCGAGGTTTGAGCCACGCTTTGGCCACGCTTGGGCCGCGCGCGGACCGCGTTCGGGCGGCGCTTGGCCCACGGTCGGACCACCTATCGCGGGCCCCAAGCGATCATCGGGAGTCTTGGACCACGTTTGGACCACGCTTGGACCACGCTTGGACCGCGCTTGGACCGCGCTTGGACCATGCTTGGACCACGCTTGGACCACGTTGGACCGCGCTGGGCCAGCCGCGCCCATGGCCGCCACGGCATGGATCACGTTTGGGCACCGCTTGGACCACGCTTGGGCCACGCTTGGACCACGCTTGGGTCGCGCTTGTGCAATGATCTGGTTGGACCATCTGGCCAGCGGAGACGTTGGACCACGTTTGGGCCACGCTTGGACCACGCTTGGACCACGCTTGGACCACGCTTGGACCGCGCTTGGACCACGATTGGACCACGTTTGGACCACGCTTGGACCACGCTTGGGACACGGTTGGGCTGCGCGTGGGCCGTGGACCACGCTGGACCACGCCTGGCCCACCGTGGCTGAGCGTTGCATTGCCAGCCAGATGCATTGTGCCACGCTTTGGACCACGCTTGGACCACGCTTGGGACACGGTTGGGCTGCGCGTGGGCCGTGGACCACGCTTGGACCACGCCTGGCCCACCGCGGCTGGGCGTTGCATTGCCAGCCAGATGCATTGTGCCACGCTTGGACCACGCATGGACCACGCTTGGGCCACGCTTGGACCGCTTGGACCACGCTTGGACCGCGCTTGGACCACGCTTGGGCCACGCTGGACTACATTTGGACCGCGCTTGGACCACTCTTGGACCACGCTTGGGCCACCCTGGCTGGTCCCCCATCTCGCCATCCGAAGGTGTGGAAAACGTTTGGACCACGCTTGGACCACACTTGGACCACGCTTGGACCACGTTGGACCACGCTTGTACCACGCTTGGACCATGCTTGGACCGCGCCCGTACGTCGCGACCACGCTTGGACCACGCTTGGACCACGCTTGGACCACGCTTGGACCACGCTTGGACCACGCTTGGACCACCCTTGGACCACGCGTGGACCACGCGTGGACCACGCTTGGATGCTTGGACCGCGCCCGTACGTCGCGACCACGCTTGGACCACGCTTGGACCACGCTTGGACCACGCTTGGACCACGCTTGGACCACGCTTGGACCACCCTTGGACCACGCGTGGACCACGCGTGGACCACGCTTGGACCACGCTTGGACCACGCTGGACCACGATTGGACCGCGCTTGGACCACGTTGGGACACGCTTGGGCCACCCGTGGACTACGCGTGGACCACGCTAGGGATGCCGTTGGACTGGTCACTTGGATCCTTCTGGCGCTTGCTGTCACTCTCGCATTTGCTTGCGCGTGCTTGCGTTTCGTGGCACCGCCGATGTGGTGCATCGCGTTGGCGAGTGGCGTTGTATTGCGGTCTGTGGCGATGGTTGGGTGGGCGGCTCGGGGGGGGGGGGGGGGCTGGGGGGGGGGGGGGGGGGGGGGGGGGGGGGGGGGGTGGAGGGGGGGGGGGGGGGGGTGCGATGCGTTGACGTAGGATGGAATGCGTCGGTGGATGTTGCGCGTGGGGATGAGTTCGGCGTGTTTGTGGTGGTGCTGGGTTACGGTGGTGGTGGTACTGTGTGAATGGTGTGTGGTGGTGTGCGCCATCGACCAGCGCTGGTTTGCCGTGGAGGCGCGGGGGGAGGGGAGGGGGGGAGGGGGCGTGGGGTCCATAGTGCTGTCTTCGTGCTCGGGCATGCTCACAAGTTAAACGTCGCGCCTCCACATGTCGCGCATTTAAGGAGAACGTGTTATCATCGAAAAGACGTCGCACACAAGCCGCGTATGCCCGCACCACCACTGGCAAACCCATGGCCACAAGCCCCACCAACAGCATGCAAAGAAATTGCAGCGCGTACCAGAATCGGGTGTAGCCTCGCAATGGGTTGCACGACGCTAAATCCTACGTCATCGGGAAAACCAATGCTTAGTGATCGCACGGCGTGTTCGCGCTTAACAGCGGCAAACTTGCAAACCGCACGCACGGCGTGATTCAATTCCTGCGTTGTCTTGCACGGGTCCGATTGTCCTATGTAGCTTGTTTAGGGGCATGTCCGTGTCGTGAGCTTCGGCAACGCGCAAGCCAAGTGGGTGGCTTTGCTCCAGGCAGGCCAAGGGCCGCAACCAACACAACAGCCGACGCCACCGCTGTCGTATCCTCATTTTGGCTCAAAGAAACTTCGCTGTTTCCCTGTGCTGCGCGCGCCAGTTTTGTTTCCACTTTGGCCATTCTGTGGCGCCAATGGACGAGGTGGACGGCGCGGGCGCCGTGCGCGAATCGGCCCACTCCTCTGGCAGCCGAGGGGGGCGAAGTCGGTGTGCTCCTGCGGCTCTCGTCGCCGCGACCGTTTGTCACCTTTGTACGGCATGCAGTGTTATCTACAAGAATTTCCATGGGTTCCCACTGTGCCAGGATTGCTGGAACATGATACGTTCGAACCATCGGATTCTTCGCAAGAGCGGGGCGCACCTGGTCCAGGAGGACGTGGCCATGATGAGAGACGATCCTGAAGCGTGGAGGAGGAAGCATCCGCCTCCAAGCGAGGGTCTCTCCATGGAGGCCGCCAGAGAGCACAACATCCGCCAGGCCTACAAGGATACCATCGACTACAGCATCAAAATGAAGCGCTCGGGCAATCTGCTCCTCGAGGACGAAGTTGGCTTGACGAAGTCCGAGTACAAGAACGAAAAGAGGAAAGACCAATGCGCCGAGCAGCTGTCAAGCGATGAGATCGATGACGAGTTCGACGCGCTGCATGACGAGCAGAGCAAGGAGTACGCCCTGATGGAGAATCGCAGAGGACAGAAGATTGCGTGGGTTGAGGAGAGGCCCAAGCTGCGCAAATTCAGCGGTGAAGAACGCCAGGAAGGTCACGGCAAGGGCACCAGTGGCGGACACCTGCGGGCACTTGAGGGCGAGGTGCCGTCGCCTGCCGTGAGCCGCTTTCCTCCCCAGCACGCTCTCCCGAAGCGTGCCTCTGGCCCCACTCGTGGGAGAGCAGCGTGCGCAACTGGCAGCCCAGAGGTCCTGTATGAACCAGCTGCGACTGAAGGGCTCCTCTGGCTTCAGAAACGCGACGACGTCGTCAGTGACCTCACGGCGATGTCCAACAAGTTCGATGGCGCATCGGGCATTTGCGAATCGATCAAGAAGCTAAAGTCGGACATGGAGACCGAGAAGGCTGACGTGGACAGCTTGCAGCAGTCGCCAGATGACGTGCTCAAGCTCGCGGACAAGCTGAGAGATGATATTAGGAAGGCCATCGGCACCGCCAGCAGTTCTAAGAAGGACACGTTTCAAGTCGAGGTCGAACGGTGCGCTGACTTGAAGCAGCAACTCGTTGATTTCCGCCCCGTTTTCAACGAGCTGTCGCAGACGTGCCAGCACCTCTTGGCCAGGAAGCGCAGTCAGAAGCGCTCGGACTACATGACTGCGCACGGCCAGAACCAGAGGCTGCAGAAAGAGTTTCATAGCGGTGGCTTCAACAAGAACTTCGCCAAGTACATGGCGAAACACGTCAATCATATTGAGATGGCCCTCGCCACGGAGGACACGCAGTTCGACGTGAGGCCATTTGGTGTGTTTATGAACAGCGACCTGACTCCGGACAGCTTCAACATGTCTGCGATTGCTATCTGGGAGGGTTCGCATCAGTTTGCGCAAGACATTGCCAAGCATCTTGACGTCGAGGCCGTGAACAGCAAGGCCGCCAGCGTCAGGAAGCATTGCGATGATAATCCAGTTTGGCAAGGAGCCCTCGGCATGGCCGAGGGCGTGTTCATGAAGGACGTGCTGGCGAAGATGATCGGTGACAACATCGACGACTCCGAGGGCTCGGAGGTCTGGGTCTTCGCCAACCGCAGGGGCTGTCTGCGCGAGTCGCCGCAGGCGATTCCGCTACCAGGTGGGCTTCGGGATAAACCCAAAGGTGAGTTCGCAAATGCATTGAGCCAACACGAAGTGATGGTTTGCTTGAGGAAGGGATGTGTAGGGAGGCTGGAGAGGAGGAGGAGGGCGGAGGAGGAGGATCAATCCGCTGGGGGGAACACGAGCTTCAGCCATTTCCTCCGAGTTATCTCAACCCCTCCCTTCCTACACCCTCTGATGTCTGTCCGTCGCCCCCTCCCCGATGCCCTCCTCAAGCCGCACCCCTCAATTATCCTTCCCGTCCTCTTCTACAGTCTACTCTTCTAGTTTTCTCAACCTCCTCACTTCCTCGTTCCTGCCCCCGCCGTCCTTCCTGTCTCGCCGTCCCCTCCAGTCACCTCCTGACCGTTCTCAGTTTTTGTTGGTTGGTAGAGCATTTGCGAGCGTGCGAACCCCTTGGGCTTTTCCAGGGGTCGCGTCCGTCTTCTATAGCATGACCTCAACGGTGTATTTCATGCTGATGCCCATCGAAACTTTCTTGAGCAAGGGGATCGTTTGGTCAGAACTCATGTCCCATCTCGAGACGAGCGACGACCAGCAATTCCTCAAGACTAAATGCTCACTGCGCCGCGTGGAAAAGAGGTCCGTCATATACGTGCCCAAGGGTTTTGCTGCAGTGGTTCTGTACGCCCACACTTCCGAGCAGCCAGCCCCTCCACCAATGAAAAGGCCTCGCAAATCGACGACTCCAGCGACGCAGCCTGACGCTGCAGACATCGCCATCTTGCGTGGGGCCCCGATCTATGAGACCCAGGATCCCAAGCACGCCATCCACGCACAGGTGACTGCTGCAGTTTTCCAGTTTAACGATGCTGTCTTCCAGCAGAAGAAGGGCACGCCGCGCTGGGACAAGCGCGCCGAGCTCTCCTCAAAATACTTTAAGCCTGAGGCCTAAGTTGAGCCAGCATTTCAGGTCAGCTTCGCACGACTGTGCACTAGGTTACGGAGGGAGTATGGTGGGAGGGAAGAACAACAGAAAGCAAACACGTCGTTCGTTCCTGTGCACTATCCATATGCTCCATATTGAATGCCGCGCCTGTGGCCCGAGAGGCAGTTCGAAGGCCTGGACTGGCACGGGCGACAGGTTCCGATGAGAATCATCGGCTTGGCGAGCGCAGCTCAGAAAAACAACATTCACAAACGAATGCCGCTTCTCGACCAAGCATATGTCATGTTATGTCCTTCTCTCTTATGCTATAGCTGCGTGGCTGTGAGGGTAATCTTGAGAAACATGCGCACATCCTCACGCCCCTCGAGGCGACCTCGCCGTTCCCTTGTTCTTCGCAGACGCGCGTGGGTGACCGCGCGCTTAGCGGGGGACGCGGGAGCAGGCGATGCCACCTTGGAGGGTGATGGGGAGTTGCTTCACTCTGGTCGGATCCCTCACCGCCGAAGCCGTGAGAGAGGGTGAGTTCGCGGGCCCCACCGCCCCGTTTGTTCTGCAACTGCGTTGTTGTAACTCCTGGGTTTAAGCGTGTTTCGGGCCCCCCACCATATCCACCAAGCTTCCGCCGCATTCCGCCGAACAGGGGCCTTTCTTGTTATACTATGACGGCTGACGCCGCACTCCGCCTTCGACGGACGCGCACTCAGACATATAGAAGGATCCGTTTCGGGTCCAGTGAACTGTTGTGGCCGCGACGTCCGCGCGCGAGTTTATGTAAATGGGGCGGCATAGATCCCCTGCAAGCTAGATGCCCATGTTCCCCCATGTGGGCTCGTTGTGCGCGTGCGCACAAGGTTGCACCAATAGCTACACTACACCTGCACGCGTGTTGCACTGGCGTGCTTGGCAGGGCGTATACACATACGCTTGCACATATAATCATACGGAGCTGATCAGGAACCGCTGATCATGCGATGTGAAGTTTCCCAAGGGACTCCAGGGTTGACGTGAGAGTTCTCTGACAGGTGGCGACCTGCCCCTGCAGTTGCCTCAAGGCCCCCTGGACTTACACCCTGCAAACATTCGGGGTGGCGGAGAGTGAGGCCTCACCACCTCGCAGCGTCATGCTCTTAGAGTTTAGCCGCACAGTGACGCCCTTGAGCAGGATATCAAGCTCATGATGCAGCTGCATCTCAGATTTTTTTGGTCGGCGCCCCCGCCGGCTGACTTGTCCGTGTCTGCCAGTGGGTGATCACGCAGCAGGTCGATGGTGGTTTTCACCGTCGTCTGGATATCCTTGCCCCCGTCCTCGGACTCGGCCCTTCAGGCTTTCTCCTGCGAGGAGGTGAAGCAGCAGTCCTCGGTGTCATTATTCGCCTCGGTCTTTTCCTTGTTCGACTCCGCCCAGGCCTCTGAGCCGACGATCTAGGCCTGATGGCACATGAGACTCAGACGCCCGCTGCCACTTACAAGACACCAAGCAGTGTCTGACTTGGGATGAAACCCTCCACAGATCCCCGCAAGCGTGGCCAACTGATCGGCCAAGACAGCGGCAAAGGCCCACTGACCGAGCGGGCGTGTTCGGTTGTAGACACTGCGCGGTGTTTCGTCCTGTGGCGCTGCGGCGTCTGGCGTCATCTTCGCAACCACGCTCTGGAAGACGCCCGCCCGTACATAGGAGCACGTCCTGCAGCTCGTGGAACCTCCCACGGACGGCGTCCAACTCTGAATGATTCTGTCGCCTTCTGATTCCGACTGCCCGGTTCCAATGTCGAAGTGTTGCGCGACGCAGATGGTCAGTTGGCCCCGCCGCCTGCTGCTGGCAGCCCCCCTCTGCAGAGTCCATTTCGATCCGATCGGTCCATTTCGATATCGGTTTTCGCCAGCCCGATCCAATTCGATTCCTATGCTCCAAAGTTCCGAAGGCCGGTTTTTGCACGGCGTTCTTGTGCATCCTGGCGCAGCCAATCCGATTCGATTGCGATCGCGCGCCAATCCAGACCGATCCCACACCGTCTCCAAGATCTGCTGATCGCTGCCTTGAACGGCCTCGCCGCCCTCCAAGGGCACGGCTGGTTCTGCTGTGCCAGCGCGCGTGGACGTCATTGGCAACTCTTCGTCCACGGGCTCGGTGGAGATGTTGCGGTCGGCGGTCGCGGTGAGCAACTCGACGATGTCTCGTTGCAGCGCAACGTCTGGGGGGGCCGAAGAGTTGCGAGCATTCGATGTTCGCGGCAGCCGACTTGCCGTTTTGACTCAGTCAGGACCACGCCCCCTGCGGATGCGCTTCGCCTCCGTCGCTGGCACGCTTGGTTTCGCGGCCTGGTGCAGCACCAAATGTCACGAGCAGGCGCGCAAAGTCACAGAGGGGTTCGGTTGGCCGCGGATGGGCTGCAGGTCTTCGCGTTGCCGGTCTTTGCATTTGCTGTTTTCGCCGCTAGGTGCACCACCGAGCATTGCTACATCAACGGCGCGGCGCACAGCAAACTTGCGTTGCCCAGCAACATGACAAGAGCTTCGATCAAGAGAACACTCCCCTTTGGGGGCGAGCATGTTCTATGTGTGGCATGGTCTGCATCGGACCTCACTGTGCTCTGCGGGAGCCGTTGCCTGCCGCTCAAATCAGCCGCATGGCCTGCGCCGGCATAGCCACGGACCATCAGGTCCTACCCCTGTCCATGGTCTCCTTGTCCTCATCTTCCCAGCGTGCTTCTCTGGTTCAGATTCCTCTTCCTCTCTCAAATATTGCCCCCCATCCTCGCGCCTCTCCCCCTGGCACCCATTGTCATTATCCTCCTCCTCCGCCGTAACCACTTGGGCCCAAGACTATGGTTCCCTGGCGGACCAGGTGGGCGCCGCTAGTCCGCGGCTGGCAAGTCTTTTGAGACTGGCACTCTGTCTCGTCGCCTTCACGGGTGGATCTGGGCGCCACCAACTAGCTGTTTCGCATCGGACGAATCCCCGCATGTCGAGCCCCAATGGCTCGCCCCTGGCCAAGCGGTCGGCGCCCCCCGCAGGCGGCGGCTTCAAGACGGGCAGGGAGGCCAAGGGATAGGGCCGCAAGCGCGCTCCTACTGCTTGCGCCGGTGCTCGGCGGTCTGACGCCAGCGACGAAGATGAAGGCTTCGTGGCCTCCGGAGGGCCTGGGCGAGTTCACCAAGGAGCACATCTCCGCAGAATGCGCGCGCTGCCTGGCCGAGAAGCTCGGCGCCATCCAGTCTTAGCTGGACTGCGCGGTTGGCTCGGCTGTCTCCAAGACGACGGCGCCGATCGAGCAGAGTGCCAAGATAAGCGCAGAGAGGAGTTCGATGCCCTCCCCCAAAAGTTGGACAGGACCACCCCCAACGTGGCCAACCGCGATCGGCGGCAAGAATCCGAACGCGCCCATCAAGCTCGACTCGGGTTTCGAGAGGAACGTCGACACTACGACCATCAAGGCCGACGCGGGCAAGGTGGCGGCAAAGGCCGCAGCGGTCGAGGCTGTCGCGCCGTGGCTCGAGGAGGCGGGCTTCGCGGGCGATTGGTGGGGCACCGAGTCCCGCGACCCTCTGTCTCGCTTCTTCACGATTGAGGTCAATGGGGGTGTGGGTCTGGCTTCGCGCAGGGTCGCCAAGGCTCTCTCGCTTCTCCGCGGGGAGCATGGGTGGCGACAACTGGATGTATCATCGCATGGCACAGGTGGCCCAACTAAACTGCACATTGGCGCTGGCTAAAATCCCTGACATATCAAGATGGAAACACTGGACCACAAGGTCCGACAGCTTCTGCTCGAGATGATCAGTGACCAGCATCGCCTGTTCTTCGACCGCGAGAGAGGTTTGGCGTCGATCGGCCGGGGCCCGCTGCTCAAATTGGACCCGCGGGGGGGCCGTCATCCCACGGTGACCATGTAGAACCAGACGACGACGCACAAGCGCGGTCTCGCGACAGATGTCCTCGCCGGCGCGATTGCGTCCGCAGTCGAACCTGAGCTGAGCCGCAGCGGTGTCCTTGGCCGCTCCCGCTCGCTGCTTGCGACCTCCATTCTCCCCTGTTCCAAGGTTGCAAGCCAGCTGAGGGACTGCGATTTAATTCATGGAATTGCCGGGCTTTGCTGCAGTATGAGGGGGCTCATGCCGCAGCCAAGCTGGGACACTTGAGGCGCCTGTGTCCAGGCTCTTCCGCCACGGCCCCCTCGGAGGAACATCCAGGAATCCAGAGGCCCGCCAATTTCGGATATTCTTCAGAAGGCCCCCCCTGGAGCACTCGTCTTCTCGAGCTTCTGCGGCGGGGGGCGCGCTGGGCGCATGCGCCGCGGGGCGGCCGCGATCTTGCCAGGCGCGCAAAATGCCTGTCTCTCCCGCCTCTTCCTCCTGGCGCGTCTGCCTCCTCCTCCGAATGTGTGCCTGGCCGGGTTCCGTGCGGTCGGTTTGCAAATTATCATACGGTGTTGATTCACTGGAATGTCCATAACCATGAACTGACTCGCGAGCAGATTCGGGGCGCGTGCAGTGCGATCTCCCAAGATGGATCCAGGTCCAGGGCCTTCCCCGAATCCTGTCTAGCGACTTTGCATTGTGATTTTACATCGCCGAAGAGGAAAACTGACGCTAGCGCAGCCATCTGCTGCTCAGCGGATTGCCCGACTGCTGCATGCCCATGCGCCTCCATGGACACATGCACACACACACACACACACTCGGTTCACCGGTTGAGATTACATGTTTGGCTGCCACCCGCTACGATGCACGTGCTTATGCGGTCGCTGCTATAGATCGGCGCTGGTGCTCGTGGCCTGGCTGGGTCGCCGCGCAGCTCGCGACGATGGCCAAAGTTGAGGGGATCCCACAGGAGGTCTTTCGGATGCGCGCAAGTGATCATGCCGCTCATGTAGTCGTCTTCCGCCAGCGCAGCCCCCCTGATATGGCTGATCGCCCCCGCCCAAACAAGCCGAAGGAGTTCATAATGATTCTAGAGCGGTTCTTGGAGGCGGAGGAGGAGGCGATGATGAAAATGCCCCCTTCCAAGAGAACAGACTGGAGCGCTACACATACTTGACGGTTGAAGCCAGTAGGGAAGCTCGAGACTTGTTTCTTTTTCGAAGGCCAGATGGTTCGCGCACCTTGCTCTTGGTGGCCAGCTCCATATCGCGAACAGTATGGCGTGAAGATGCACAGGCCGCTTCTCGCCCGCGTGAGTCTCACCCTGCTGCTGCTGATTTCCTCGAGGTGAATGGCTCGAAGGTGGGGCTAGTGGACGCGGCACCTTTCCAGGTGTGGCGCAATAGGCAGCAGCTCAAATCCTTCGAACAGGACAAAGCGGAGATACGCGCTCTCATGAGCGACCAGGGAGGCGGTGGAAATTGAGGAGGCAAGCTTGGCAATCGCATTCGGGCTATGGAGCATCGTGCTAAGATCTGGGCCCCCTGCGCTCGTCGGCTGGTTCTTCGCAACGTTTAGGTTGATGGCTCGCCCGCTTCTGGGCCTGATGGGAAGCGCAAGGAGGCGAGTCGGCATTGGGGGGGGAGGTATTCGAGAGGAAGCAATGGAATCGAAATGCTGCTGAAGCTTGCTCGTCGAGATTTACATCACCTGTCGATTTCACCAGCTGCCCGTCGCCGTGCCAGGGTGCGGCAGATTTGCGATAGGCTATGCTATGCCGCTTGGTCTGCAACCCCTTTCGGAGTGGAGCTCCTCCACGACGCGATGCTGCGTCTGTTCCAAGGGGTGGCGCCTTTCGCCCGCGAGAGCCTCATTCTGCAAGCCTCCTTGCCGGAATGGGAGCAGGAGTGGGGCGCGCCGACAGGGGGGTGCGATCGGGATGCCAGCTCGGTCGGGGTCCTGGGCCTGCGCAACACGTGTTCCAAGGTGATCACTGCAGCGGTGAGCAGATCGATTCAGAAACCACTGGCTGTGTTTGCGCCGTCATCTCGGCGGGGTTTTACGCGAGACCGTAACTATGGTTTGAATACTGTAGAGGTGGACGCAGTGCCCCGAGACTACTCGAGCACGCCAGGAGCAAATCACGATTGCCGGTTTATGTTTGCTCCCGACTACGGCGCCGCCTTCCCTAGCTTATCGCAAGAATACCTCATGCTCGTGCTGCGACGGATGGGCTGCCCGCGTGCATTACTATACTTTGCCGAGCTGTTTCGCTCGTTTATTGAGGGGGTGATTTCAAGCAGAGGCTCTCTTTTACGCGCATGCTGGATCCGATTGGGGATTATTCAAGGAGATGCTCCCTCAGGGTCGCTTTTTCGATGTTGCTCTCACGCCCTGCATGCAGGACTTGTTCATAAGTGTTGAGGCCCCTAAGAAAAGAATTTGGCCGTGCGTGTGCGGATGGCATTGGTGGCGTTTTAAAGCAGTTGGCGACCTCGAGGACCCTGGCCCGCATCATGAAGCCAAACGAACTTGTTGCGCACCTCCGGCTAAAACCCACTAAGTGTTGTTCGGTACCAGTTGCTGCTAGGCTCTCCGAAAGCACCGGGCAGAGGGTTCGCCGTTATCTTAATATGGGTGTGCCTCAGTGGCAAGGATTTAATGTGGATGGGGAATTATTCTACTTGGGGGTGCGGGTGGGGGCCAGAGGTTTGGGCAATGGATTCTTGGGGAGCACCATGCGCCAAATACCAAGAGCGCTCGAGATCCATAGGCCGTGGCGTGCAAGCCGCT
Source organism: Prorocentrum cordatum (assembly GCA_963575745.1). Taxonomy (NCBI): domain Eukaryota; class Dinophyceae; order Prorocentrales; family Prorocentraceae; genus Prorocentrum; species Prorocentrum cordatum. The sequence goes on along the minus strand of CAUYUJ010014860.1, from coordinate 131,935 downwards.
TCACAGTCGAGTATACTGTATCAGACGAGGTGCCTTCTCGCCCTCAGCCTTGCAGTGCAGTATGTACCGCCGCCCAGGCATGTGATTGACGTTGAGCATGGAACGCTAGCATCTGCGTTTCGCGTGCCCTTGTGCGCGTTCAGTGCCAAAGCATGGTTTGCCCTTCGTGAATGGGGAGGTCCGAAAGTGTCACCGCTGTCGTTCCAATGTATACCGGCTGCTGCGAGAATGGTTGTAGACGTTGTGCTTGAATGTGTGCGTATCTACAGATGGCTGGAGATTTTTTTCTGGGTCTGAAGCTAATCGTGATCATTGCTGCCTTGCTGTACTGCAGCAGGGGAGAAGATACCCGAACCACTGGTCTTCATATGCGCACGCTGAATATATGATGTGGGCTATAGGGGGGGAGAGGGTGAGCTTCACCGCGCCGCTGCTGTCGCTGCTGCAGCTACCACGATCCAAACCCCGCGGCAAAAAGTACAGAGAGCGGCATGTTTCAGCATGCTCTGAGTTGTGGCCGGAATATTGTCTGGAGGTAGTAATGAGAGGCAGGCTACTGAAGTGGTGGCCTGATCGTCGTGAAGCGATTGCCGCCATCAATTTCGAGAAGATCAAAAGAGTCTTGCGACAAGTGCCTCCGTCCTGGTCTTGGCGTGGCTGAGGACAGCTGCGGGGGAATAGTTGACGTCGTATCGTATTATGAGTGCGAGGGGTAGGGGATTGTGCACTCCCGATTGTGAAAACTGTATTGATCGCCAGTTACACCGCGCCACGTGTCTTAGACTCGCCTGGTCTGTCTCGCTCGTGCTCAGATGTCGAAGTGTCGCCTGGGACCCATTGGATCGTGGGGGGGTTAAGCGCTGCACCGTCGAGGTTCTTGAAGAGAGAGAGACAGAGAGCGAGAAATATATATATATATATATATATATACATATATATATATATATATATGTATAGCCACGCATGCGCATCACACTCTTAGCCCCCCCTGAGAAGACACAGATCCCAGTCACTAACGAAATGGTGGTTGGGGCTGCTCTCGGGGACCTAAGGCTGAATCGGCCCGAGGCTGGGGTTGAGGAAGGCTAGGTGGATCCGCTCCCCTCTTCTACGCTGTGTTCCTCTTCCTCCTGACGTACGTTTCTTGCTCTTCCTCGTCCACCTCCTCCTCCTCCTCCTCGGCTGTCCTCTTCCCTCCCCCAGCCTCCTCGGTTGTCCCTTGGAGGCCAAGGGCCTGGGTCGGCCAGCCGGCTGCCGCAGCATCTGGCAGCGCTCGGCGCTTGCTTTCCCCGGCGAGGCACGACGAAGAAAGCGCGAGGCGCGGGAGAGCGAAGTGGAGGCGATCGGGGGCGCCCAACAGGTGGGTGATTGACAGGGGGGGGGGTAATTACCATGGCGGGGGCCATGATATTTCCTCAGTGATGACTGGGGGGGGAGGATACCATGGCGGGGGCCACGACACCTCCTCAGATTTCACGGCGCGTCGTCTTATTTCAGTGAAGGCGCCCCTGCCCCCCCTTCCGGGCCGCGCACGTGCCGTTGGCCATCATCAGCACACATGCCCATTCTTGGACGCCCCTCTCTTGGACGCCCCCGGAGGAGAGAATCGGCGGCGCGCCCGGGAGGGGGAAGGCAGACGGGGTGGGACTGCTCAGAAGGCCCGGAAGGCCCCCAGCATCCTTGTGGAGCTGTTCTGGGAAAAAAGAATCGGGGACGGAAAAGAGGGGGGTGATGACTAGGGGGGGGGATATCATAGCGGGGGCCATGATATCTCCCCAGATTTCGTGGCGCCTCTTCTTATTTCATTACGTCCCTGGCCCCCCCGCGGGGCCGCGCACATGCCGCCGGTCATGATTTGCACCCCCCCTCTTGGACACCCCCCTCTTGGCCGCTCCCGAGGGACAACAAAAAAAGAAATATAAAAACTTTGAGGTCCGCGAGGGTTTCTCGGATCCGTGCTGGACCCCCCTGGCGGCGCCCCCGGCGCCGCCCCTGGCGCGCTCCGCGCGAATCCAAGAGGTCCGCGCGGACGTCCGAGTTTTTATGTTTATGTCATTTGTCATTCCCTGTTTCTGAGCCTTACCCTCGAGAGAGAGAGAGAGAGACGGCTTCTCGGAAGGCCGCTGGGCTGGAGGCCTCTGAGAGGCCCCGCGGCCTTCTGAGAAGCCCCGCCCCCTTCTCACTGCCCCCCTTCGGCGCGCCGCCGCAAGAAGGGGTCGAAACAGTAGCGCGGGGGAGAGGGGAAGATGAGAGGGGAGATGGGCAGGAGGCATTCGGAGAGTTGAGGAGGTCGTGGCAAGTGGAGGCCTCCTCGTCGTCGTCCTCTTCCCTGGCCGCCCTCCCACATCATGCCAATCCCAAGTCCTCTTACGACCACGGCCAGACCGAGGTATAAGATCGAGGTCGGCTCGGGGAGGGTACCCTACTGTTCTTCGTGTTTGTTGGATGATATTGTGTATCATGGGGGAGGGTACCCTGGAATGTTCTTCAGTTTGGCTGGCGAAGGGACTCCATGTGTTTGAAAGATGTTGTTCTGTCCTAGGTCCGGCCGTACTGGTACCACTACCACTACGACCCTCCGCATTCGCACACCACTCGGCGTTTATGATTGCCGCTGTTGCTACAACGACTACTCGTGAGCAAATTGCCAACCATCCTCGTCCTCAAGCCTCCTCCTATCCAACCCTGCTCCTCGTTATTTTTCTTGCGCAGGCTGCTGAGCGCTCCCGAGCGCCCGTAGCGTCAGTGGGACGGCTTCGCGCGGCCGCCAAGCGAGAAATGTACCTCACATGAGGTAGTCGTACCACGACCCTGGCGAAATGATCCCCAGGGAGTCCAGGGCCACAGCAGAGCGCCAAGCCGACCAGGGTCGAGAACTCCAGAAAGGCCAGTGCGGAGAAAGGTGAAGGGGCACGTGGAGGGGGCGAATACCTCCTCCTCCTCCTCCTCCTCCTCCTCCTCTGCTCCTCCTTCTCCTTCTTCTCTTCTGCTCCTCCTCCTCCTCCTCCTCCTCCGCCTCCTCCTCCCCCTCGGCGGGGGCGGTGCCAGAAAAGCCAGTGCGGATGAAGGTGAATGAGCACGGGAAACAATATGCACTGCAGCAACAGGCGGCATTCCTCGTTCTCGACCTCCTCCTATCCCTCCTCCCTCTCCTGCCGCAGGCCGATCCTGACAGCGTGTTCTTCCCCGACCGCTTGAGGAGCATCGTGATGTCCGCGGAGTATAACATGGTCAACGAGCCGGGCAGCAGGCCCCGCCTGCAGGTGCAGGTAGAAGGGGGCGAGCGGCAACGTGGCAGCGACAGGCTTCAGGCAGTGACGAAGCGTCCTGGCGTGCCGATACGCCCACCAAACAATGTTCTAGGAACCTTGTGTGGTTTCCACGAAATGTTCTCAGAATATTTCTGGCTGGGACTGTTTTGTTTTAGCGCATCGGATTTACGTTCTAAGAACATTATTTGGTTGTTCTAACATTTTTGGCTTCTAAGAACATGTCGTGGTAGGCTTATAGGAATGCCAGGACGGAAAGTCCCTGCTCAAAGGACGCGACGGAGGAGGAACACACAAGGATTCAATGGCCACGAGCATTGCGGGATCCGGATGGATGGCGAGGTATTCTCCGAGAAGGGTTTTTTGCCCAGGAAGGTCCGTAGGTATGGTTTGAAAGTCGCAGCGCAGCCAGAAGAGTGCCGCGAGGGGTCGATGGGCTGTTGCGAAGCATCGTGGAGCTGCCTCACGAATCAACAGCAATTCTTTGTTCAAGGGCCCCGAGGACTTTCCCATGTGATCAGATCACGACCGCCAGTGATTCTTGTTGGGCCCACCCCAGCAGTCTCCATCTGGGGGCGTGGATGGATGACCCTGGCTTCGTTACCAGGTGGTTACCTAACCAGCCACTGATGCACTAGCATGCCATAAAGGTATACAGTAGTGCTGTTGGTATTACGACCGTCTGCTGACACTTCGACAAGGAGTCAATCGGTTATTTCCCATGTCCTTTTCCTGTCCCAGCATGGCAGATAACACATGTGTATTGTTACCTCTTGCCGGTGTTCGATGTATTCCTTCGGCGCACCGTCCTCTTCTCGCTTGTAGTGCCTTCAGCATTTTTAGCCAGCGCGGACCCACAAAAGCAATGTCGTGCAATCTACGCGGTGCAATCTAGGCAGTGCAAACGCGATGCTGCAATCTAGGTGGCGCAATGTATGTGGTGCATCCTATGTGGTGGGAAGCAGCGCAGCGCAATTCAAAGCATATCAAAGCAATGCAATGCAACGCAAGGCAATGAAAAGCAGTGCCATGCGATGCAAAGCCACGCAATGCAACGCAAACTAACGCAAGTCAATACAAAGCAATGCAGCGCAATGCAAAGTAGCGCCATGCAATGCGATTGCAATTCGATGCGATTGCAAAGCATTGCGACGCACTTCGAGTCAATGCGATTGCAACCCGATGGGACTGCAGCGCGCTGAAGTGCGTTCACAAAGCAACGCGATCGCAGTGCAACGCAGTGCGAACGCAAAAACAACGCGAGCGCAATGCAATGCAGCGCAATGTCAAGCAATCCAGTTCAATACTACCCATCGGTCGTTTAAAGTAGGTAGTTTTGGATTCCCAGATTACAATCTACTTTCAGCGCCTTCCTACTTCAAGAGTCGAGTGGTTTTCCCTCTTCCTTCCTCTTCAGGAGGCGGGCGGAAACCCAATCTATTTCCAACGCCTTCCTACTTCATGTTTCTGCCTACTCCTTCCGTCCGATGGGTATTGCAGTGCAATGCGATTGGAGTGCACTGCAATGCGATTGCAGAGCCATGCGGTTGCAATGCAACTGGGTGGGTGCCGCGCGCGTCGGCGGACGACGGGGGCGGGAACCGGGCCTGCCAGGGGGCGGCGCACGGAGCTCGCATTTGGGACACATCGTGCGGCGACGGACGAGAACGGGGCCGCCGGGGCGGCAAACAGGCCCAGTTCCCATTGCTTGAGGCAAATCAATCGTTATACGACGACTACTAGTCATGGTTCGTTCCATTACGGCTGCTTCGACTACGTCCGATGCGATTCATCCTTCCGTTGGTGATGCGATGCGTCGGGAGCCTCGAGACGGGGGTCAATGCAAACGGGGGTCAGCCAGGGCACCAGATCCTGCAGGATCCTGCGAAGGCCCCCTCTGGCTGACCCGGGTTAGCGAGCCGCTCGTGGCCGCGGGGCGGCCTCGCGTACTGGCTGACCCGGGTTTGCGAAGACCTGCGATGCATTTTTTCCCTGCATTTCAGTTTTTGGTTTCCTGCTGACCCGGGTCTGGATTGACCCGGGTCAGAGGATCCCCGAAGTTCCCATGGCTTGAGGCAAAACCAATAGTTATACGACGACTACTAGTCATGGCTTGTTCCATTACGGCTACTTCGACTACGTCCGATGCGACCCATCTTTCCATCAGTGATGCAACGGTGATTTTAAATACTGATGCTGCGGATGTGCCTCTCATGCGTCTTTCGCATTCTCTCCCTATTACTGCCTATGGCCTTGCCCCACTTCGCTTGCTGTTACTTGTGCTAGGTCCGAGTTAGCTTTATATTTATATATATATAGATGTATGTATGATTGCCATTGGTATTCCGAATCCTTCTCATCCCATTCGCCACCTCACTATTCACTGTCGTTTCTATTCTCGTTCACCTCTTCCCGCTTGCGGCACTCATGCTGTGCCTCCTTCTCTCCCCCGCTAGCGCTACTATTTCCAGTGTTGCTGCTATTGCTTTTGTCACTGCATATACGCGACGAGCGCTAGAATGTTTGATGCGGCTACTTCTGTACCATCAATAGGTTCACCACCGCTGCAACTCTTGCCTCCTCGCCTTCTTCTGGCCAGCACCAATCTAGAAACAGCATTAGCGTTGCACGTATCACGGTTACTACGACTGTGCCACTACTGCCAACATCAGTACGACTACGAGTACCACTACCACGACTACTACGACTACGACTACGACTACTTTTACTACTACTACTACTACTACTACTACTACTACTACTACTACTACTACTACTACTACTACTACTACTACTACTGCGACTACTACTACTACTACTACTACTACTACTACTACTACTACTACTGTTACTGTTACCGCTACTACTCCTCTACTTGTACCATTACTACGCCTAGTGCTACCATTTCCACTACCATTACTATTACTACTACTACGACTACGGCTACAACTACTACTACTATTACTGCTGCGAATACGACTACTCCTATTCTGTTAAAGCCACGTTCCTTCACTATCGGTTGCAGCAAGGGTACGGGAGGACGAGGATGGTCGAGGAGGAGGACGAGGATGATGAGGAGGATGTAGTCTGTGATGTTCCTAGCGTTTTCAGGATTCATAACACGTTTTCCCTTACTTTCCTCCACCTCCTCAGACTCCTCAACCCTCCGCCCCCTCGGCCCCCTCGTTCTCTCCCTAGGCCTCCTCGTCCTCGCCCTCGTCCTCGGCCCTCCTCCTCGTCCTGCTCCTCCTCCTAATCGTCCTCCTCGCCGTTCTCCGTTTTCTCTTCCTCCCCCTCGCTTGCTGGCTGGTCCCCACCGCTCGCCTCGTCCTTGGGTCCTGGGCCCCTCCCCTCGCCTCGCGCGTCGCCCGCCGCCGCCGCGCTTGGCGGCTCGAGCGGCCAGCCGCCCGCGGCTGGCCGCCCGCGCCGCGCGCGCGCCGCGGCCGCCGCGGCGCCGCGGCCCGCCGCCGCCGCCGCGACCGCAGGCTCGCGAGGGGATGGGGGAGAAGGACGGGAAGGGCGAACGGAAGGGTCGAGAGACGGAAGGGTCGAGGGGGGGGGGTCGAGGGGAGGGTCGAGGGAAGGGCATGGGGGATGGGGGAGGGCCGAGGGGAGGAAGAAGAGGAGGACAGTTCAGGACTGGGACTGCCCCTTATTTTATCCTGTCCTATCCTCCACCTGTCCTCCTACCCTATCCTATCCAATCTTATCTTATCCAATCCGATCCTACCCTATCCAATCCGATCCTGTCAGATTCTGTCTCCTCCTGCCCTCCTCCTATCCGACCCTGGGGCCTACCCTACCATATCATCTGGCATCCGATCCTATCAGATCCGATTCCCATGTTGTCCTATCCTATCCTATCCCATCCTACCCTATCCTAGCATATCCGATCTTACCCTGCAGTACCCTATACTACCCTATTCCCCCGCCCATCCGATCCTACCATAGCCTATCCGATCATATCATAATATGTCCTATCATCCCCCGATCCTGCCATACCCTATATTACCAGGTCCTATCATACCCGATCATTTCCCATCATATATTCTCATGTCATGCTATGTGCTATAATGTCATAGTGTAGCATCCTCCTGCGCTATCCTATCATATCCGATTCGATCCCCATCCTATCCGATCCTATCCTACCCGGCCTACCCTATCCAATAACATACTAGCCTACCCTGCCCTGTACTGTCATATCCTCCTTTTAGCCTGTCCTATCCCATCCCATCCCCTACCATATCCTATCCTGCCCTACCCGATCCTACCCTATCCTATCCTATCCTATCGTAGCCGATCCCATCCTATCAGATCTTCCTTCTCGTCGCCTCCCCTATCCTATCATCCCCCTCGTCGCCTATCCTATCCTGTCCTGTCCTGTCCCAGATGGGCGCCGTCCCATCCTATCCTGCCATCCTGTCCGACCTCCTCCTCCGCGTCGCCTCGTCGCCCTCCTCTTCCTCCTCCTCCTCCTCCTCCTCCTCCTCCTCCGCCTCCTCCTCCCGCGGGCCGCGAGGCTGGCCCCGCGCTGCGCTTCGCCGCGCCGCATCTTCATCAAGGCGCGGCGCGGCGGCCGCGGCGCCCGCAACGGAGGAGTGAGGAGGGACGATGGGGAATGTGAACGGGGGGACGGGAAGGAACGGGAATGGGGGGTGGTGGAACGGGGGAGGGAGAGGAAGGGCGGCGGGGAACGGGAATTACGGTGGGGGCGGTCGTTAAAGAATGTGCCCAAGAGGCTGCAGGCCGCCACGATTGGAATTCCACATGCTTCCAGACCCTGGATTCCTTATCCAAGGGTTCCGTGCCCTTGCGTTTGCAGGCGCTGTGTTGAACACAGCGCCTGTGAACATCAAAGCGCTTGTGAGCACAGTGTGTTCACAAGTGCTTTGCTTTGATGTTCACAGTGCACAGGCGCCGTGGGGTTCACGGCGGTGATATCGGCGGCCGACCCGCCACGATTGGAATTCCACTTAGACCAGACCCTGAATTCCTTATCTAAGGGTTCCGTGCCAAATGGCATTGGGCCAATGCCCCCACAGTGGGACGGGCCGCAGGCGGCCGCAGGGACGTGAGGGGCAGGAACCCTCTCTTCCTCTTCGCCTCCCCATCCCATCATCCCCCTCATCCCCATCCCACCCCCCGTACCCTAACCACTCCCTCACATTCCAATCCCATCCCCTCCAATCCCGCCCTTTGTTCTTCTCATCCCATCCCCTCCTATCCCATCCCATCTCGGAGATGGCATCTCCTCCCATCCCCTCCCCTCTCCCATCCCGCCTTCCATCCCATCCCAAACCATCCCATCCCATCCCAAACCATTCCCTCCGTCGCCCTCCCGTTCCACCCCCTTACCGTTTCCCCATCCCCAGGCTTGCGGCGATGGCAGAGGCCATCATTCTCGTCTCTCGGCCAGTTCGCTTGAAGAACTGGTCGAGGGACTGCTGCCTCGTCGCCGAGGCTGACCTCGCTTGGGCCCTGGAGCAGGGTCGCGGGGGTTCAGAACCCCCGCCCTGCCTCAAGACCGAATCCCGAAACTGATTTCCCATTTGACCGAATCCCGAAACTGATTTCCCATTTTATTTGTAATCGGCCGAGGTCTGCAGGTCCCCACGGCCGACGTGGGCGACCTGGACCGTGCGGTCGCCCTCGTTCTCCTGGGGAAGCCCGCGCTGCCCGTGGAGGCAATCGACCTCGGGGACCCCGAGGTGCGGGCCGCCCTGCGAGCGGAGGGGGGGCGAGGCCGCCTCTTCCGCAGCAGGGTTCTGGAGGTCCACGCCGTGGGCCCTTCGCAGTCGGCCGTCGCCGACCGCGACTTGAACGGAGCGCGGCGGGTGCTGCGCAGCGCCGAGTTCGAGTCACGGACCCCGTTCAAGCTCATCGGCCAGCAGGTCCTTGAGCGATTCTGTGGGCTACCCGAGGTCTCGGGTACTGCGTGGAAACGCGCTTCTGGAGTAGACTTCCGCCCGCCTGCATCCATCCACCACGCCATCATCACACCATCGTCCCTCCTTCCCTCCCTCCTCCCTCCCTCCTCCCTCCCTCCCTCCCTCCCCCCTCCCTTCCTCTCCCCCTCGTCTCCCCTCTGCGTGGGAACATGGCCCGAACGGTGGCCGACAAGCCCTGTGGCATGTTAAATGCATCATTTGTTATGGTGGCGTAGTCAGACCGCCGCGCCCGTGTTCGTGCCCGTGTTCGTGTTCGTCTCGTGTTAACCAACATGTTCACCGTTTCGGTTATACAAGCCTCAGTGTTCATATCCCCCTCCCCCTCCCTCCTCCTCCCTTCCTGCCTCCCTCCTCCTCCTTTTCCCCTCCTCCCCCCCTGCGCCCTCGCCCTACTCCCCCCCCTCCTTCCTCCCCCCCCCCCCCCACCCCCCCCTGCGCCCTCGCCCCCCCCCACCCCCCCCCCCCCCCCCCCCCCCCCCCCCCTCCTTCCTCCCCCCACCCGCCCCTCACCCCCCCCTCCGCCGCCGCTCTGGCGGAGGGGTTTTAGGGTTAAGTTGCACGCAGGTGGGCGGCGGTTTTCTCCCAGCGTTTCAATCACAGTGCCCCACAGGTTCGAGACGTACTTGCTTCGTGGAGGGACAAGGGCTACGCCGTGCAGGGGCCGCAGTACGCGTACATCCCCAGAGTCCCGATGGTGCAGCTGATCACACGTGGTATCTTCCGCTCAGTGTACATGTGGCCGTCGGCCACGCGGCTGTCGAGGCGCAGCCGCCAGGCCGACCGTGCTTTCGACGCCACCTTCGGCCTCGACCTGGCCGCGGCCGCGGTGGGAGACAACCCCATCGTGCCGCGAGGCGTTGCCCGCCTGACGGCTTCGTCCGTGGACATGGTGGCCGCCGCCCTCCTCGACTGTTACCGGACGCTGCCAGACGCCGCCCAGCAGCATCGCCATGCTGCCGTTGCAGAAGCCGTCCACTACTTGACCGATGTCTCGGACAGCCTACGTGGGAACCCCACCTTCTCTGGCGTGCGCAAGCGCGTCAGGATGGCCGCGGAGACCGTCATCAACACGATACTGTTGTCATCACACCTGCACGGGGCCGAGCACTTGACCAGCACGCTCAGAGATGCTATCAAGATTGTCCTCCCAGGGAAGCTGGGCGAGCCGCTGCTGGAGTCGCTCCAGCACAGCGGCGGCATGCCTGTCCGACAAACCGTGCAGGGCTACTTCTTCACCCTCGACGCCGCTTTGTGCAAGGAGGAGCAACACCAAACTCGCATTGGCCTGACTTCGGACGCCCCTTCGGTCGAATGCGTGCTGAGCGACAGCAGCCCACTACTCGGCGTCGATTGGCAGATGACAGAGTCTTTCAAGTGCGCGGACGCCGTGTGGGTGTACGACTTGTGCAGGGAGCTTCAACGCGTCAGGCAGGACGCTGTTGATTTTGCCCACGGCCACGGCAGCGGGGGCCTTGAGCAGGACGACGACTACGATGCCGAATATGTGCCAGACTCGCGGGCGGAGGCGTCTCGCCGATACCAGAGCTTGACGAGGGAACTGCACAAACTTTTCACTCACCACCAGTTCACGGCGCTCGGGATGGGGTCCCAGGCGACAAAGGCAGGCGACAAACTCCACGCTCTGATCCACCAGTTTCGCCTTGCGTCGCCCTCTATGGCGGAGGCGCAGATGCGCAGCCAGCGCGTCCTGGCGTTCTGCTCAGACCTTGGCACGGAGTCTGCTTTGCACAGCGCCCTCCCAGCAGATCTGTCGCAAGCCTTCCCCCACTGGCTGGACGTCCGCGCTGAAGATGATGACGGTCGCGCTGCCCCTGCTGCTCCAGCTGGCCCCCAGAGCGCCGCCGCGGCGGCGCCCGACCTCGCGGGCATCGCGGACGACGACGGCGCCGCTGCCCCCCCCCCGCAGCCGACGCCATGTTCGCAGACGAGATGGACTTCGAGGAAGACGACGGCGGCGCCCGAGCAGCAGCTGGCTCCCCAGACGGCGGCAACATGGACGCAGCAGACGACAACGGCATGGCTGGTGGCCTGCAAGCCAGCCAACGGGGCAACTGTTCACCCGAACCGATTGCCTTCGACTTTGCAGAGGACAACGGGGCCGCCGCCGAGCCCCCTGCCCCTCCCCCACCGCCGCCGCACCGACCTTCTGCCGCAGACGAGGAGCGGGCCGCTGCGAAAGGTTTTTTTGCCTCCTCGCTGCAAGTCGCAGGCGTCCTCCACATCTGCAACAACGGGCTGAACGATGTGATCAAGGCGCTAGAGCACGAGCAGTGGTATATTGATAGATGCAAGCCCCTTGTGAAATTGCTCGCGGACGAGTGGACGAGGAATCGGCTCCTTGAGCGGTGTTTTTCCTCGGAGGGCGCACGTCAGCACCACGCCAGCATCAAGGCCGTCACGACCAAACCAACCGAATGGCGCTTCGGGTCTTGGATACCAGCCTTGGTCCAGCTCCAGTGCTGCGAGGTGGGTCTCCGACACTACTGGGATCTCGCCTCCTACAACTCTCGGTCTGGGGCGCTGGACGTCGGCGGCGGCGGCGGGGGTGCCGAGGCAGACCCGCAGAGGCCCAGGGCGGAGACGGCTGCTCCAGACAGTAGAGAAGAGCTGAAGCTCGTCAACGAGGCGATCAACAGTCCTGCCTTCTGGGCGTACGGGCACATGATCCTCCTGGTTACACACGGGATCCTGTTCGAGTTCCAGAACTGGTGCGAGAGCTGCGTCTGCCATGATACCGACTTCAGGTACAAGCCAGGCTTCAGCGCTGCCCGTCCGTATTTCGCCAGACGGAGTGACTACGGGACGGAGACGGGCGTGCGGCATGCCCCGTGCCCCTTGCGCGGGCGCCGCGCCCCCGAGGTCGCGGCGGGGAAGGCGATGCATTTGTTGCGGGAGCTCGCGGGGCAGTCGCTCGGTGCGCTCGTCATGCGGACAGCGGCGCTTCAGCCAGCCGACAGAACAATGGTCGTGCGAGAGTTCGAACGATGCAGGACAGCACTAATGGAAGTGATGGAATCAAAGCTCGGCCATTGGACGCGCCTTCCACATCGGCTATGTGCGCTGGGGTGCACTTCTGCTGCGGGGTCATGCCAGGGCCCAGCCAGGGACGCCGTGCGCTCTTGCATCGACATGTACGCGGCGCTCACGGACGAGCAGCGCCATGGTCTTTGGCCACTCGTCGCCCAGGTCTGCGACCCGTCATCTCCTTCCTGGGGCGAGGTGCAGAGCTTCATCGGCGGGGCGCCCCTCGACGACCTGCCCAACTTGAAGCGGATGGCTGGCTCTATGCAGCGCATCCCGATCTGCGAGCGCTCCATCGAGAGCCGCCACCGACACAACAAGCTGAACACGTCGAGGGCCCCGCGCGCAGGCGGGGCCTTCGTCAACGTGATGTTGAAGCTCCCAGGCATGGTTCGACAACTCAAGTACGACCCACAGATGTTCCTGCGCCTTGCCACCACGGTCGGGGAAGTCCGAAAGTCACCCGAGAAGATCGCCCGCATGTTCGACCTGCAAGGCCACCACACGTTGACGGCAGCAGCAGCCAGGAACGGCGCCTTCACCAGGGAGTTGTTGGCCACTGTTTTCTACAGGATGGACCCGTCGACTCAACACCGACGCCACGTTGTTCTCGAGCGTGCTGTGCCTCCAGCGGCCAAGGGCATTTCTTTGAGCAAGGATGAGTCACCCAACCACGGTTGCAGGCACCGTGGGCCAGTGAAAAACAACCCCGTGCACTTCGCATGCAACCGTGGTGGCGCCACGTGTCGTATCCAGGCCCCGCCCAGCCACTGAGCAAGCTGGGCAGGAAACTAAGTTAAACGGTCAGCCAAAATTCGGGGAAAGGGGGTCGTCCGCCGTCTGCCGCAGCAGCACCGCAGCAATGTCACATCCCTCATCGGGCCCTCCCCCCTCCGCCCCCCCGCCCGCCGCCGCATTCAGGGAAGCCTTCAGGCCCTTTCGCGTCTCGCCGTCTTGACGCTGGGCCGCTGCGGTATCTCTGTCTGGAGGTTGCGCCAGGGTCAGGGGGCGGGGGGTGGGGGGAATGCTCCGGCGGGCCGGATGGGAGGAGGAGGAACGAGGAGCAGGAATGGGAGGGGAGAAGAGGCCGAGGAGCAGGAGGATAGAGGACAAGGATGACGGAAGAGGGAGAGAAGAGAGGCGAGGAGGAGGAGAGACGATGGGGAGAGGCACTTCCATCCTCCACCTCCATCCAACACCTCCCTCTTCATCCTCCACATCATCCTCCACAGCCTCCTCTATACTCCACCTGCTCCTCCCCCTCATCCTCCACCTCCTTTTCAGTCCTTTTCCATCCCTCCGACATGCCCCCCCCGAGCCATCCTCCACCTCACTCCCCATCCCCCGCGTCCTCTTCCACCTCGTCCCCCACCTCCTCCTCCACCCTCCTCCATGCCTCCACCGAGCCATCCTCCACCTAATCCTACACATCCTCCTCCATGCCTCCACCTCCTCTTTCACCCCTCCTCCATACCTTCTCCGAGCCATCCTCCACTAATCCCCGCATGTTCCTCCACCTCCTCCTCCATCCATGCCACGCCTCCTTCTCCTCCTCATCTTCCATCCTTCCCTCATGCCTCAACCGAGCCATCCTCCACCTCATCCTCCACATCCTCCTCCGCATCCCCCTCCATCCTCCACCTCCGCCTCCATCTCATCCTCCACTTCCTCTCCTACCCCTCCTCCATACCTCCTCCGAGCCATCCTCCACCTCATCCTCCGCGTCTTCCTCCACATCCCACCCCCCATCCATCCCCGCTTCCTCCTCCACCTCATCCCTCCCCCATGCTTCACCCGAACCATCCTCCACCTCATTCCCTCCTCCATTCCTCCACCGAGCCATCGATGCCATCCTCCACCTCATCCAACACATCCTCGAGCATCCTCGCATCCCCCACCTCATCCTCCACCTCCTCTTCCACCCCTACTCCTCCATACCGCCTCCTCCGAACCATCCTCCGCCACATCCCCCGCATTTTCCTCCACCCCTTCCTCCATCCTCCATCCCCCGCCTCCTCCTCCACCCCATCCTCCACCTCCTCTTCCATCACTCCCGCGTGACTCCTCCGAAACATCTTCCACCTCGCCCTGGGCATCCTCCCTTCGCGTTCTCCTCCACAACCTCCGCCTTCATCTCATCCTCCGCGCAGCGCAGCTCCTGCTCGATGCTCGAGACTTCCTCGTAATGTACTCAAACGAAGCAACAGTTGGAAGCTACTTCTTTTGAATTCCCGCTCGAGACTTCCTTATAAGTTATCCCCGTCAGGGCCTTCCCTCCTCCTCCTCCTCCCCCCCCCGCCCTCTTCCACCTCCTCCGTGCCTCCTCCGAGCCTCCTCCATGGAATATGTCCTCCGCCCTGCCGCTGCCTCCCTCATCTTCCACATCGTCCTCCGCCTCATCTTCTCCACCCCTCCCCAATCCCCCCCCCCTCCCCCGAGGGCCCCGAGGAGGAGGAGGGGGAGGCTGCGGAGGAGGGGAAGCGTTGCTCGCGGACGGCGGACGGCGGACGGGGTGTCTGAGACATGTGGCCTGGCCTCGCACGTGTTGCGTAAGTTGCGTGGGAGTGTGCACGGGGTTGCGTTTCGCGTGGAGGCTGGTTTCTTCGCACGCCTTGCAGCATTTCCGTAAAGACGCGAACGCGTCGTCCTACTACACCATCGGCGCCCGACCAGTGGAAATGCCTTTGCTGGCGGACGCCCTGTCTGGCGTTCGAGATCTATCTCTGTCGCAACTCCTGCCCCTCACAGACGCGATGTACACGGCGCCTGCACTCATGCCCGCCGCCGCGGACCGCCCCGAGCTCCCCGACGGTCCCGACGACGTCCTTGCAGCCATCAGGGAGCGCGACGTACCCCTGCAACAACGCACTGCTTTCAAGGTCGTTCGTCTAAACCCGAACTCTCGGAAGCTAGTCGGACCGCCTGGTTGCAACTTGGGCCGCGACGGCGTCGCCATCTCGACTCATGACATTCGTGGTGCGTACGACCTTGACGGGCAGCCGTCGCTCCTGGTGGCCTCGCAGGGCGTCCATGATACTGACGGTGGCGTGTTCGAGGGCAGCACCCGCATCTTGAGTAGGCGGCATCTCGAGAACGCGCATGACCTCCAGGAGTCATTCCAGGATCGGCACGGACGAACTGGACACGGAAAGGGTGTATAGCATGCCCAACAACAGTTCCCGTTCAGTTTGAACAGGGCTCGCTGTCGGTGCCGCCGCGGCCTGTGCCCATGTGAGACAGGATGCAGCCTGACTAACAGCGGCCGCTGCTGGTTTGGGACGACATCTGTTGTTTGGCGTTGCGCGCATTCTTTCCGCATCCATTTCGGGCGCCCAGACAGGAGTGGCAGCCCACAGGCGAGATGCTCTACATGCCCAATCATGGCTGGCCTCCTGGCGTGGACCCTGCTACGCACGGTCGGGCGGCGTACCTGTTGACTGACATGGTGAACTGCGGTGGCATTCCTGGTTCCGACACTGCACGCATGCTGGGCGAGGGTGGCGACGCGGCCCTTGACAGAACCATCGTGCGCACGTTCGAGGAGGTAGGTTACGCCATCCGTGACGACGTGCGTGTTGCCGCGGCCTTCGGCGGGACCGTGGAAGCATGGCGCCTGACCGAACATGCGATGGCCGACCTGGGGGCATTCGACGTGCTCACGGCGCCGCGGCCCGCTCTCAGGCCGCGCGAGGGCATCGCGGACGGAGGTGCGACGGCATGGGAATTGATGTACAAATTGCGAGAGCAGGGTTGGACGGGCAAGCTTCTACCCGCCAAGGTCAAGGGGCAAGATTCCGTGCCTGCCCCGTTCGACCCAGGGGATCCGAATGCTGATCGGGTGTGGTACTATCGGAGAGGAGCTGAATCGGTTGGCATAGCATACATGCGTTGTCTACTGTCGGGGGATGCGGTAGTATCTCACGTGGGCACGGCTAAATATTATGACGCTCTTGGTGGTGGTGAGAAGCTAGCTATCGAGGATGATGCGGGCACGGCTGGCGGCGACAGGACATGGGCAAAAAAATGCGTCGTGCGCGCAACAGTGCAGAGTACCGCAGCGCGCAGCGCAGGGCGGGGTGTGTGTGGGCGGGGGAAAGGAAGGGAGGGAGTGGGGGCGGGCGGGCAGCGCGGGGGCGCGGGTGACGGCAGCGAAGGAACGGCGGAGGGGTGGGAAGGGGTGGGATGGCGGATGGGGGAAGAGGGAGGGGGAGAAGAACATATTAGTGGGCGCGGGAGGCGGGTGGCGCGGAGGAGGGGGGGCGGAATGAGGGGGGGTGAGATAGGTGCGCCTTGTGCCAGCCAAGTGCCGAACGTGTGCAAGAGTGCACCAGGTGCCGCCCAGCCAAGCGCCCAGCGTGCGCCCGCGGTGCTCTGCCGCTGTGCCGCGTCGCATTGTTTGCTACATTTGCCTCAGGCGCCCTCGGAAGCGGCGGCGGAGAGGCGAGGCCAAGGCGATGCACCAGATGCCTCTCGCCATCGAGGGCGATGCGGCGGATCGCCCCCCCCATCGAGGGCGACGGCCACGACTCAGACGCCATGGGTTCCATCGAGAGCGACCGTGGGGGTCATGGGGGCGCAACAACGCCTATTGGCGGCACTGCCACGCCCATTGGCGGCACTGCCACGCCTGATGGCATGCCTGGGACGCCTCAGCCTGAACCCGAACCGTCAGGGCCAGCGCCTTCGACCTCGCCGCCGCCCGTTCCCCATCCCCCAAGCGCTGGGCGAGAGCCCTCGCCAGCGCCATCCTGGGCAATGTCGCCCGAGCTGTCGCCACCTTCGCCGTGCGAACCCCCTGGGCCACATCCAGATCCCCCACCGCGGTCGCCAATGCCGTCACCGTCGGGGCCACGAGCCCCGTCGCGGTCTCCGACGCCACCGCCGCGCGGTGGCAGCGAACCCCCAGGGTCGCCGCCGCCACCGCCGTCGCCCCCGCCACGCGCGGAGCCGCTGCAACGCGGTCCGCGGCTGCCTGCGCCTGCACACCCTGCGAGCGGGAAGTGGGGCCCGTTCCGCATATGCCGTTGTGTGGATGATTACGGACCTATGTATTTAGTCACGTGCCGATTCCACCACGACAGGGGCGACGCCCGCGCGACAGCTTGCACCGAGAGGCGCCACCTCCAACCCGATGATGAAGACGAGGTGCTTCGCCGCTTGAAGCTATGGTGCCTTGTGGGCGAAGGCTACACCAAGCGGGCGAGGGGCCACAAGCCCATAGAGCCTGAGAATATCCCTCTGCTTTCCCACGAGGAGGTCGATGCCGCTTGCCCACCTGCTGACGTGGCGGTCGGCGTCTGGCAACGCGGGCGGCCAGACTCACCCGTGCTAGGGCTGTTGGCGGAGCATCTTGCCACCATTTCTTCGTCCAGCTCGTCCGACTCGGGGAGCAGCAGCGACGGCAGCAACGGGGGCGGGAGCGCCGCGGAGGACTCCGACGAGCCATCGTCGGGTTCTTCGAGGCCGTCGTCCTATATCCCGCCATTCTCTCTCCACCCAACCACCCTTACTGGGGACAACTGTCCCCTCCCGCTGTTCTTCAACCTCTCTCTCTTTCTCTCTCTCTCCTCCTGCTGGCCCTATGGGCCGCCTGCCGCCCCTGCGCCGAGCCAGGCGACCGTGACGGTCATTTCCATGCACCACGCGCGAACCATCGCGCTCGCGAAGGCCCGCGCTTGCGCCCGCGTGTCGGCGTCGTTGTCGTCGACGTCGAACGCCTCGGACGTCGTCGCCCTCGTCGCCCACGGCCGAGAACGACGACGATGATAACGGTGATGAGGGTAGTGTTGTTGTTGAGGATGGTGATGCTGGTGATGATGACGCTGATGACGATGACGATGACGACGACGACGATGGTGATGATGATGATGCTGATGATGATGATGATGATGCTGATGCTGCTGCTGATGATGATGATGATGCTGCTGATGATGATGATGGTGGTGGTGATGATGATGATGATGATGATGATGCTGATGATGATGATAAGGCTGGCGCTGATGACGATGGCAATGATGTTGATGACGGCGACGATGACGATGTCGTTGCTGACGATATGGTGCTGATAGTGATGCGGATGGTGATGCTGATTGGTGGTGATGATGCGGATGGCGGATGCTGATGATGATGGTGATGATGATGCTGATGCTGATGAGGATGCTGGTGATGCGGATGCTGGTGCTGAGGATGATGGTGATGATGCTGATGATGGTTATGGTGATGATGATGCTGATGCTGGCAAATCTGCAGATGTTGATGATGCGAATGCTGATGAGGACGATTGTCACGGGCGGCTCCTTGAGTAAGTTCCTGTCTGCTGAGGGGGGGGGGTGCAATATTTGTTCACCCCACGCGCTTCCTGTACAATGTCGCGGCGGGTCATTCGGAGCCCCGTTGTTGCTCTCCACTCCCCCAGTGCGTGTAGTGCGGAAACACATGATGAGGCCGATGATGTTATTGCACGGTTGCTCTATTTAGCCATGAGTGGATGGGCAATCAGGTGCTGCCTTTTCGGGGAGCCCCACGTTTCTTGGCGGTGGATTTGACCCCTTGGCGGGATGCTGAAGATGCTGAAGATGATGATGGCGCTTCTGCTGATGGTGATGATGCTGACTGTTTAGCTACCAGGTGGTGGCAGTGCCACCTCTTCGAGTAGCAGTAAGTTACTTGGGCGTGGGGTGTCTTCCCTTGCGGGGGTGATGGTAATAGTGATGGTGCTGCTGATGAAGACGATACTGCTGATGATGCGGATGATGATGATGATGATGATGATGATGATGATGCTGAGCAGTGATGGTGGTGATGTCATCACCACCATTGCCATCACCATCAGCGCGATGGTGATGGTGGTGACGCGGGCGCCCATGATGATGCTGGTGGTTACGGCAGACTGGCGTTCAGTGAACGGTGCGTTGGCAACCGTTGACCGCCACCGCCGCCCGAGGACGCGCGGCGCAGGCAACGCCTACGGCGGCGGCGACGGCGACGTCGACCTTTCGATGCCTCTTAGGTGGGCCCGCGTTGATGGGATCTGTGATCTGAGGATCGCGCCGTAGTGCCGATGCAGCATCGATGGTCCGATGCATCGACGACATATCGACAATGCATCGGCGGCGTCGGCGATGCGTCAGCGACGTCGGCGCGGAGAAATTGAAACTCTGGTCCCGCATCGAGCCGCATCGCCGATGCATCGGCGATGCGGAGTGATTCGTCGATGGGGAGGGAGGGCGAGGATGAGGAGGAATGAGTGGTTAGGAGGGGCGGTGCGGACGTCGACACCGATGGCAATGTCAACCTATGCATCCGTGCCCCCCCTTCAGTCGATGCATCATCCATCGTTCACCGTGCCCTCGTCTCGTCCTCCTCATCCTCCTGATCCTCCTCCTCCTCCTTCTCCTCCTCCACCCCTCCTCCGCCCATCCTCTTCCTCGGGTCCTCCTCCTCCTCCTCCTGATCCTCTTCCTCATATCCTCATCATCGCCATCCTCCTCACCCTCCTCCTTCTCCTCCTCCTCCCCCTCCCCTTCCCTTCCTCCCGTTTGACAAATTGTTCTCTGAATTCCAATGGTTTCCAAACGTGTCGAGAGGTCGCAATGGCCCCTTCTCTGTTTGTTCAACCGCCTCCCCCTCTTCCGATTGACCCCCATCGTTCCACTGTCGCTTCCCATCCCCCATCCATCCCGTCTCGCCCTGCGCCCGCCGACGCCGACAGGCGGACTCTATTTCGACTGCAGCGCTACCGACGCCGACGCCACGTTTGTCGCGGGCGCGGCTTGGACCGCCGTTGCGGCCACCGGCCTCCGGGAGGGATGAGGGTTGGGGGAGGGAGAAGGGGGGCAAGTAGTGGAGGAGGGGGTGTGCCTTGTCACCAGAAGCCCTGCTGGCAGAGCAAGTCGGCCTCATGCGCCCTATGAGCTCCATGAGCCATGAGCCCTATGAGCCCCGCGAGGCCTCTGAGACCTGTGAGCCCGACGAGCCCTATGGACTCCATAAGCCCCCTGATTCCTATACCTCTACGGGCCCTATGGGTACTAAGGGTCCAATGGCCCACATGAGCCATATGAGACCATTAGTCCGATGGACACGATGGGCCTCATGCGCCATATGAGCCCTATGAGCCCTGTGCGCGATATGAGCCTCATGAGCCATATGGGCAATATAAGCCCTATGGGTTGCATGAGCCCTATGAACCCTGTGAGCCTTATGGCCTTATGAGCCCTACGAGCCATGCGAGCCCAATGAGCCCTCTGAGCTCTATCGGCCCTGCGAGCATTATGAGCCCTACGATCCCTATGCGCCCGATGGGCCCTGGAAGCCCCACGAGCCCCATGGACCCCACGAGTCGCACGCACACCATGAGCCCTCTGAGCCTCATGAGCCCTATGAGCCATATGAGCCCTATGATCCCTGCGAGCCCTACGAGCCCTAGCCCTATGGGCCATCTAGGCCATATGAGCCCTATGGGCCCTATGAGCTCTATGAGCCCTACGGCCCAACGAACCCTATGAGCCCCCTGGGCCCAACGAACCCCGTGAGCCCTCTGGGCCCTGTGGGCCTTCAAACCGAAGCGCAGCGAGCTTCAAGTCCTTCAAGTATTGCACATATAAGATGTCAATCGGCACCGAAACTCGAACAGAGGAGAGCGTGGAGGGGGAGAAGGAGGATGTGGAGGAGGACGGGAGGGATGCGACCCTTTGCGCTGGCAAGCTTTCGCTTTCGCCACGCGCACGGTGCCGCCGTGCGCGCGGCGGTGTTGATGATGTTGATGCTGATGATGAAGTGGTGATAGTGATCGTGATCGGAAAGGAGTAGGAGTAGTAAAGAGGAGTAGTAAAGAGGGGGAAGGGAGGATGAGGCGGATAAGAAGTAGTAAAGAGGGGAAGGGGAGGATGAGGAGGGGGGCCGCCCTCTGCCCTGGCAAGCGGTGCTGGCACTGCGTGGTCAGTGGTCGTGTCGTGTCGACCTGGCACGGTACAGCGGAACGCGCCAGGGGGCAGGAGTATGACTTCAAGAGGGGGAGGCGGGGGGGAAGGAGGAGGAGGAGGAGAAGGAAAAGGGAGAAGGAGGAGGAAAGGGGGAAGGAGGAGGAAGGAGGAGGCAGGAGGAGGAAAGGAGAAAGGGGGAGGAGGAAGGAGGAAGGAGGAGAAGAAGGATGATGAGGAAGGGAGAAACGGAAGGAAAGGGGGGCAGAGGAGGAGGGCGCCCCACCACCATGCACCCATGCACCCGTCTATGGAGCAGCCAAGTGGTGGGGGGGCATGTGGGCGCACCGTGTGCGTGGACCTGGCTGGCTCGTTCCTGGGTGGCTGGCCTTTCAGGCGCGGGCCTGTCTGGCTCGTACATGCGTGAGCGACTGGGGGCTACTGCATGTCGATGTACACGTATGTATGGATGCACGTAAGTACTTGCTGCCTCCATCACAACATACCAAGTCAGTGGCATGCACACAAACGAATGTAGGTGTATGCATGGTGCATGTGCGCGTTAGTGCGTGTAGGTGTCTGCGTGCCTGTGTATGCGGGTACGGTGTGTATGGGTGTATGTGTGTCTGTATGTATGTATGCATGCACGTGCGTATGTATGTATGTGTGCATGCGTGCCTGTATGGATGAGTGTAATGTATGTATGTGTGTATGTATGTATGCGTAGGCAGCCGCCCCGCTGTTTTGTTTTGTGT
>CAUYUJ010014860.1:90000-105000 GCA_963575745.1 Prorocentrum cordatum | reverse complement strand
GTACCTGCCCCGCGAGCCGCTCGGGGCTCGGGGCGTCTTGGGGGCCATCTTGGGCCTTCTGAGGCGAACTGGGGGCACTGGGGTCACTGGGGGCCCCAAACGGCCCCGAACTCGACGAGCTCTGGCCCCCGCAGCCCCACAGCGAAGATCTTCACTGAAAATCTCAGCGCGGGAGGCCTCGCTGGCCTGGCCAGGGGCCTCTGTCACTGCCCTGGGAGCCGTTCGGGACGTCTCGATGGCTATCTTGGGCCTTCTGGGACGAACGGGGGGGGGGCAAAGAAGACCCGAACTCGATGATTCTCTCTGGTGATCTCTGCGTTGAGGCCGCTGAGGCCCCTAGCGCGAAGACCTGCACTCAACTCAGGTCCCCAAGCAGTGCTTGCACGCCAACAGCACGCACGCAACATACCCCACATCATGATCGGGCACCACATGGGGGACCAACACACACAGAACACCCAACGATGTGACTCCCATGACCTATGCGGCACATCACCGCTCGTAAAAAACTAGCTCGTGCAACTTGTCACGAGCTAAAACTTACATCATAGACGGGGGGTCCACTGCGTGAAATATAATTCAGAATCGGGCGCAATCTTGGGGCAACCGTGGCGCCTCTTCCTCATCCTCCTTGTCGTCCTCCTCCCTCCTCCTCCTCCTCCTCCTCCTCCTCCTCCTCCTTCTCCTCGCCCTCCTCCCACCTCCCACGGCCTAAGACGAACACGAGGAAACGAGGGACACGAGGAAACGACCTCCTCCTCCCTCCTCCTCCTCCTCCTTCTCCTCCTCCTCCTTCTCCTCCTCCTCCTCCTCCTCGCCTCCTCCTCCTCCTCCTCCGCGCATCCTCCTTTGCCCTTTACATCATTGCATTGTGTTATGCGTGGTCCATGGGCATGGCCGTTGCGGCCAGCTGGTACGGGTTTGGAATATATCTGCCCGAATTTCCGCTCCGAGGGTTTGCATCTCGGATCAAGTGATGGCCAACGTCTTAGCCTCCGATCCTTCCCCCCCCCTCCGCATCCCTCCCTACCCCTCCCTGTCACCTCATACATCCCCTCATCTTTTCCTACCTCCCTATCCCTGGATGTTCTCCCTTCCTGTGGGTGAGGCCGAGCCCGTCATCTGCGTTCGCCCGTTGGCCTCGGCAGCTTCTGGCCCAAGGCCCAGGTTCAGTCAGACAGACTCCAGAGCTTCGGTGCTTCAAAGCACCAGACCACCACACCAGCGCCCGTCGGCAATGGCTGACTTCTTCGCGGATGTCGGCGATTTCCAGGACGACGACGGCGGCCGCGCCGACGTCCGCGGCCGCCGCCAGCCTTCGAGCGAGTCGCGCCGAGGCAAGTCGCCTTCGGCAGGCCGCCGCCGTGGGAGGCCGACAACACGTCAGGAGGCGAGGTCGACGGGCAAATCCACCGAACTCTCGCCGTCTCCGAAGTCGGGTTCGAAGGCGACGGCCCCGAGGACTTCGAAGGGGTCCCCGAAGTTCGGCCGCGGCCCCGACGGTCGCCGTCGCGGCCGCAGCCGCAGCCGCCGCGGCGAGCGCCGCGGCGGGCCCCAGTCGGGCGCGCCGCCGCCGCCGCCCAAGCCCAAGCCCAAGTCCAAAGGGATGTCGGCTTCTGGCGGTGGCGGCGGGGAGCTGCAGGCGGGTGCCTGCGGGCCCCCAGGGTGCGAGGATCCTGCGATGAACAGGGAGGCGTTCTGCAGGTTCCACACGAGCGGCTTGAAAGCCGCAGCCGAGGACGCGCGGCGCCAGGGCAAGAAAGCGCAGGAGGACTTCAAGGCCATCCGCGGCAAGCGGGACCGTCCCAAGCTGATCACGTTCATGAAAAACTACTTCGCCACATGCAAGGAGGGGCGTCGGGCCCCGACACCCCCAACATCATCTTCCAAATCATACCCTCATCCTATATGCTCTTCTTGCCTCATCCCCTTCATATCCTCAGCCTCACCCTACCAGGTTACCTATCTTGCCGCCGCCGCCTGATCCTCCATTCTCCCGTCTCCTCCGTCTTCCATTCTGTTTTTGGCGCCCTCATTCCTCGGGAAGGGTTGCTCGATCTGGTTCGCCTGCCTCGCGGGCGTGGGAGGCGCGTGGCAGAGGGATCTGCCGCGGCAGCTACGACTTCGCCAAGTTTCTGCGCGCGCACGAGTCCGCGCAGGCGGGGGTGGGCGGGTGGTGGCGCGGGCAGCAGCTGCACTGGAAGCACTCTCAGGCTCAGGGGGACCCGCGGCGAGAGCTCCAGACTGCCAGAGGCTCCAGATGTCGCCCCAATATCGTTCAAGATAGCCCTCGGCCCTCGGTGGCCCAATACGGCCCCCAAACCCCCCCTCCACCCCCCACCCCTATCAGGCTACCGGAGGAGGAGGAGGAGGAGGAGGAGGTGATGATGATGATGATGATGATGATGGTGATGATGCTGATGGTGATGGTGATGGTGATGGTAATGGTGATGGTGATGATGCTGATGATCATGATCATGATGCTGATGATGATGATGATGCTGATGCTGATGCTGATGATGATGATGATGCTGATGATGATGATGATGATGATGATGATGCAACCCTGTCGCGGTAGAACATGTTTTTGGCGAGCTTCCCACTCCCACGACTGGTCGACGCGGAGGGGGAGTAGGGGAGGAGTGGAAGGAGGAGGGAGGGAGGAGGAGGCAGGGGGAGGAGGGAGGAGGGAGGGAGGAGGAGGCGGAGGAGGAGGTGGATGATGATGATGATGATGATGATGATGATGATGATGCTTCGTCGTGGCGCCCGTCGTTCTTTCAAATTTGACGGGCGCTGGGAGGTGAGCGAGCGCGGCACCAAGGGCATCTTCATGCATAAGTACAAGTACGTGAAGTACCACATGGAGGAAGCTGGCGTCTCCAAGCTGGAGGCGCCGCTGCTGCAGGGGAGGAAGGAGGGGGTCACTGTCCCCCTCCTCCTCCTCCTCCTCCTCCTCCTCCTCCTCTTCCTGATCCTCCTCCTCCCTCCTCCTCCTCATCCTCCTCTCCTCCTGATCCTCCTCCTCCTCCTCATCATCCTCTGCCTCCTCCTGTTCCTCCTCATTCTCCTCCTCTGGGCGTCCTTGCAGCTTGCTCTCCTCATCCCTCCTCCTCCTCCTCCTCGGATTGAGGATTACATGAGGATGGGAAGGAGGAGGAGGATAGTGAACCCCTGCGCCTCGTTCCTCAGCCCCCTCCTCCTCCTCCTCCTCCTCCTCCTCCTCGTCCTAATCCTCTTCTTCCTCGTCGTCCACTTCCTCCTCCTCCTCCTCCTCCTCAACCTCCTCCTCCTCCCATTCCCTTCTTCCAGCTTGAAAACGGGAATTTCAGAATTTCTGGGGTATCGAACGCCCACCCTAATCCTCATCCTGTTCCTCCACTTCGGATCAGCCTCGAAACCGCATGGCGTGACAACTCCCATGGATGACCACGTAAACTTGGATGCCACGTACCTGCGAAGATGGGCTCTCCCTCTTCGCAGGAACTTGGCATCCAAGTTTTCGGATGCGTGTTTCACGGTGCCGAATCCCCCTCCGACCCAGCCTCCTCCGAGGCCGAGGGCATGTGGTCCAGGGATATTGCTGAGGAGTCGGGCAAAGAGACCGACTGGCTAGGCCCAGGCAACTCGCTCAGGGTCTTGGTGGCGGTGGAGGACTACGTGCGTTGGTATGATCAGTCGAAAGTTGCGAACGCCCTCAAGCTTGAGGATGCCAGTAAGAAGAACCCCAAAGAGCAGGACCTCATGAGGATGGAGGCCGACTTGCCCACGGGCGGCCTCGACGGCCGTGACTCGACGTGGGGCTCGAACCTCCACGCGGCCAACGCAGGCACAGCGGCGGCGAGTGGCAGCAATTTCTTGACCAACCGCTGCAAGCCCCGCAGCCGCGCTGAGACCACGGTGGACTATGATGAGAAGGAGTTGAAAGAGCAGACTGTGTCAAAACCGGGGTCTAGGAGCAGGAGCCTCGGGACCAAGAGCCGCGTCGCCAGCCGCCGGGGTTCGCCCTCTCGCTCTGGCCGCAAGGAGAATGAGAAGAAGCGCCGTCGGAAAGACAGCGTGAGCGACGCGGAGGAGGAGGACGGCGACGGCGGCCAGGACGACGTGGACAAGAGGTCCGAGCTCACAGACTCGGACAGTGCCGAGGATGAGTCGATCATTGCTGACAAGGCGGCGGCCGAGTTCTCCAAGTTCCAGCTCAAAGTTGCGAAGACGATCGAAGACTGGAAGAAGACGTCCCTCGAGGCGGCGGCCGTCTTCCAGGGCGTGGGCACGGATTTGGGTGGCTCGGGCGCTGCTGTTCTCGTGTCCAACCTCGCCCTCAAGGGTAGCCTGTGCCAGGCAGTGTTCGAGGACGCCAGCTTGAGCGTCGGCTGGGCGACGCTGGCGGAGGCCATGGAGAAGCCCGCTGCCGCCGCGCAGATTGCCGTGGAGCGCGTCGGCGGCAACGCCCAGCGGACATTGGAGAAGGCGCCCGCCTCCTCACCGCCCTCCTCCTCTTCATCCCCCTCCTCCGCCCCCCCTGCCCCCGAGGCTGACGCGACGACGCTGGCTGAGTTCTTCGACCACTGCAAGCAGAACAAACGGTCGTGCGTGTCCCGCTCGCAGGCCAAACACACGATGACGGTGACCGACGTCGAGCTGCGGATGCGCGCGCAGGCAGCCGAGGAGATGAGGGCGGCCCAAACTTCGCACACCTGCCGCCTGTCGCATCAAGCAGGTACGAGGAATGAGGCAGGAGGAAAGAGAACACACACACACACGTGGAGGAGGAGGAAGGCGGGGGCGGAGGAGGAGGACGAGAAAGAGGAGGGGGATGATGGGGAGGCTGAGGAGGCGGATCAGGAGGAGGGAAAGGGGGGGAGAAGGATGGAGGACGGATGAGGGAGACATCGGTACGTGCGTTGGGCCCGCAGAGGGGTGACCAACAATGTCGCGTACCACGTGCTCCCCATCCTCCTCCTCCTCGTCCTCGTTCTCCTCCTCGTGCGCCCCCTCGTGAGCCAGCTTGCGAATGTGAGCGCCCGACCTCCTATCCCTCGTCCTCCCTCCCCCTCCTCATCATGATCCCCCTCCTCCTCCTCCGCATCCCTCCTTCTCCTCCTCCTTCCTCCTCATCTTCCTCCTCATTGTCATCGTCATCCTTCCCCGCGTCAGCATCATCACCGCCAACGCCATCGCCTGCATCATCAGCATCAGCATCATCAGCATCATCAGCATCATCAGCATCATCAGCATCAGCAGCACCATCGCCACCGTCATCAACATCATCATCGCCACCATCGCGCCCCGCAGAGGGAGACCGTCAATGTCCAATTAGGTTGATGCCCCTGGAGCCTCGGAGAGGTGGCACCTGATGGCAAACAGCGCATCCGCATCACCATCAACATCATCAGCATCATCATCATCAGCATCATCATCATCAGCATCATCAACATCATCATCATCATCATCATCATCATCAGCATCCTCATCACCATCAGCATCATGGGGTTCCTTACTACGCGTCCTTCTTACGTAGCGTTTCCTCGAGCCTCGGTGCGCGCCCAGGGAAAAGGCATCATCATCACCACCACCATCATAATCATCAATACCACCATCATCATCATCCTCATCATCATCCTCACCATCCTCACCACCCCCATCATCACCAGCATCATCATCAACAACATCCCCACCACCATCGTCACCATCGTCATCATCCGCATCCCTCCTGTCCTCCCTCCTCCTCTCCCCCTCTGATCCCCCCCGTCCCGATCAATTGAGACGTGAGCGCGATGCCTACGAGGCCCCTGCGGGGCCCTGCAAGGGGCCCGCACGTCGCAACAAGCATGCCCCCTCCCGCTCTCCCATGCCCCCTCCATCCCATAGCCCGTCCCCGCGGTTCGACCCACCGAGCTTCCGCGTGGCTCGATCGTCACACTTGGTCTCAGTGTTCGGTCACGGGCCTTCTGGCCCCGATCGAGGTTCGAGCTTGCGAGCCTCGCGCCGCTCGGTCGAGGTCCCCCTTCGGAGCCCCCGCGCTACCCGATCGAGGATCGAGGTTGGGAGGCCCGAACCTCGGCGGCCTCGGCGGCGCGGAGGCCGAAGTTCGAGGGGAACGTTGACCGAGTCGCGCGAGGCTCGCAAGCAAGCCCTCGAGCCTTCGAGCCTTCTATCCTCGCCCAGGTTTCGAAGCAGAAGGCCTTGGACGAGTTCAATGCTGCATTGAAGCTGCACGCAGAGATGTTCACCGACGCCGTCGGGTCGTTCAAGGCATTGTTGAGGAACGTTAAGGCCGCAGTGAAGTCTGCGAGGGCGCAGGTCAAGGCGATGGAGGGCCAGCAGCTCAAGGAGAAGGGCTCCAAGATGAAGTCATTCTTGGCAGCCGCGGCCAAGCGCATCGCGAGGGCTGCCGAGAAGCGCACCTGCTTGCTCGGGGATTTCTTCCAAGCTGAGTTCCCTCTCGCGACAAAGCTGGCGTCCGTGTCGTTCGATGATGTGTCCGAGTGCGTCCGCAAGAACGAGCCGTTCTTGGTCGCAGATGCGAGCGCCGCGTTCGAGCGCAACAGTTCGCCAGGTGTCGTTGGCCTGATCAACCAATGGCAATCCAAAGCGAACGGCCAAGGCAAACGATTGCAGTGGGCCGTCAAGCCGCCCGTCGAGAACGCGTCCTTCATGAAGCTGGCCGAGCCGTTCGCGGGATGGCCCGAGTTGTGGTCCGAGCTCGCGTCGCCAGACATCAGGGCCATGACAGACACATCGAGCATGTACTTCAGCAGCGCGGGGCACTGCTGGGCAGGGACGGATATGATGATGGCGCCGACGCTGCGGCACCAGCTCAAAGGCACGAGGAAGATTGTCTTGGCTAGAGTTGAGGACGTGGAGGGGGAGGGGGAGGACTAACGAGAAGGATTATTGTTTCCAACTGTAATAGGGGGATGCTGTTGAGGAGGATGAGGACGGTGAAGAGGGTAAATTGCCAGGATGTCCCGAGCGATTATTCAACATAACCAGCTTCCAACAGTTGCTTCTTCCCACTGATTGCGAGGAGGCCTCGAGCGGGAGCTCAATTGGGGATGGGGAGGGGGAGGAGGGGGGAGGAGGAGGAGGAGGAGTCGGAGGAGGAGGAGGAGGAGGAGGAGGAGGAGGAATAGGAGGATGGAAGAGGGGGGGTCAGGGGGAGGGAGGAAACGGAGGGAAAAGACTGCCCCTGCCCCCTCATCCTGATTTCCGTTCCTGCCTCCCCTGCAGCCGCGGCGACTCCAACTTGGAGCTTGAGGCGTGGGGGCAACCGCGTTTTCATGCGGTAGCTCACGCACTCGTGAAAGATAAGGAAGGGGAGGAGGCGGATGAGGAGGAGGAGGGGGGGATGAGAGGAATGACGAACAGGAAGAGGTGGAGGCGGAAGAGGAGGAGCAGGAGGAGGGAAAGGAAGAGACGCTGCATAGCGAGAAACGTAGAAACGTAGGGAAAGGAAGATGAGGACTCGGCTCGGCCCACCTTCAGCACCATATTAGTCTTCCCTGCGGCTGTGGGGGGCATTCTCAATCATCCTGCTGAGCTTTATCCCGAGAGCTGGCGTGACATCTCACTATGCAGGTTGACTGCGAGCAGCCTGGGTTCTATGTCCCACGAGCGTGGCCGAATGATGACGGCGACGATGAGGATCGAGGATCAGACTCTGACCCTCGATCCTCATCGTCGCCGTGTCACTGCCCTCCCGCCGCTGCCGCTGCCACAGCTGGATTCGCATGGAAATCATGGTCAGAGCGCACCCTGCGAGAGGTCCGTGGAGTAGCGGTATCGGTACCTGTTTGTTCTCCAAGGGGGGTGGGCGCAGGACAGGGGAGGCGGGGGGCGGGGGGCCGCCAGGATTTCGCGAACTTCATTACCAAGAACGCATCCGCCTCCGACCAGAATGGCGGCAACGACTTCGACCATATCCTGAACGTGTTCAAGTCGATCTCGGGCAGCTTCGACGTCGAGGGCGGCCCGGCCATCTACGTCGCCGAGCACGTGCCGAACACGGTCGGGGAGTTGGGCAGGGGCAGGGGTCAGGTCAGCGGCAACGTCGTTCAGGAAAACAGAAGTGATGAGGAATGGTCGGTAGAAGGGGTAGGAGTCCAGGATATGTGTTTTTTTGGTTTGTTTTGTTTTTTTATCTGATCGGCCGCGCGAGCCGACAGCGATCGGCCCGCCAGGGATCCAAAATCTACGGGCTGACATCCTACGAAAATCGGAATTCGCATGTCCTCCAACGGGGCACCCAGGCTACACCAGGATATGGGGATGTATGCGCAGGGTAGGAGGAGAGAAGATATTGGGTTAGGATCGGATCGGAGGAGGGAGGAGGGGCAAGGGATCGGAGGAGAAGATAGGAGATAGGGATAGGATGATATAGGAGGAGATACAACGAGTGAGGGATAGAAGATATGAGGTGAGGGCATGAGGGGTATGATGATAAGGGGGTAGTAGGGGACAGCGCGGCGGCGATAAGAAGTTACTTGGGCATGTAATGTCTGCCTGGTTACTCGTGAGTGGGGGGGGATGGCATGGATCGGAGCTGAGCATGTGCGACGTGCGAGGAGCGAGGGGAGTGGAGGAGGAGGTGGACGGGGGGTGGGGGATGGCTGGAATGCCGTTGGCGGCGGCGGCGGCCGCGGCGCGCGACGACGGGCGCACGGACGTGGGAGATGTTATACGTCCCCGCTGGCTTCATGTTCTGCGAGAAGACGGTGTCGGCATCATGGGGCGTGAGGCCCGCCCGATGACAGGGCAGGGCGGGGGGTGGAGGGTGATGATGATGACGGTGCGGATGTTGCTGTTGATGCTGATGACGATGTTGATGATGTTGATGATGTTGATGATGGTGATGGTGATGAGGATGATGATGATGGTGGCGATGCTGGCGACGATGGTGATGGTGATGGTGATGGTGATGGTGATGAATGTGATGATGATGATGCTGATGATGATGATGATGATGATGATGGTGATGGTGATGCTGCTGCTGATATTGGCGATTGCGATGGTGATGGTGAGGATGGTACTGATGTAAGTGATGATGGTGATGGTGGTGATGCTGATGGTGGTGATGCTGATGCTGATGCTGCTGCTGCTGATGACGATGGTGATGCTGATGATGATGATGATGATGATGATGATGGTGCTGATGATGGTGTTGATGACGATGGCGACGGTGATGGTGATGATGTTGAGTGCTCGCTAGCTCCCCACACTTGTCCACCTTCTTCGGGGCTTCATTCTAGTTTCCTTTCATTGCCTGTCAGCCGTCAGCCTCGCGAGTTGTGAGGATGTCGCGTTGCTCTACTGCGCTTCGGTGGGGTCGCGTAGCTTTTCGCCTGCCTGCGTGACCAATCGTAGCTCCTGAGCCGCTGACTCCGACTCCTCGAAGGGTTTCCCGCTTTAGGCAGGGCGGCCAGGGCAGGGGGGCTCTCTCGGTAAGACCGCCTGACCTCGCGCAGTTACTGCGCCTATGCTCGCGCCAGCCTGGGCTTGGCCCCCAACTCCCCCCCCGCTCCCCCCCCCCGCCGTCGATGGCGCCCCCGCGCCGCCCCCAGGGTGAACATCGGGAACATCAAGAGTGGCTCCGCGCTGTCGCTCACGAGGGCGGCCTTGGAGAGCGTCAGCGCGTTGTCCAACGTGCGGCTTCTGCTTTTTGCATGCGCTTGGAAGGGGGATGGAGGATGAGGGGCCCGCCGTGGGACGCGAGGGAGGAGGAGAAGAAAGGGAAGGACCAGGAGAAGGGAGGAAGGGGGCAACGGCGGCAAGGCAACGGGTGACCAAGCAGGGGGTGACAGCAGCAAGACACCATGTGCCAAGCAATCTGCGGTGCAAGATGCATGGGGATACATGCTGCAGGCTAGGCTTCTCAGAATGCCAGCCGAAAAACGCTGCACCGTCGAAATCAATATATGTGTGTGTATCTATATATATATATGCATATGATGTGTTGCGCCATGGCACGTTAATTCCTTGGTTTGGGGGGTTACGGCGGAGGCGGGGGAGGTTCGTACCATGGCCACTGTGCCAACCCGCCAGACCCGTGGACCCCGCCGCCGAGCCTAACGGCTGCCGTGGAGCGGCACGGCGGCGGGGCCACCCTTCCCACCCCAGCGAGCCGCAACGGCCGCTGTTTTTTGCCCTCTTGCGGTTTCGCTGGGGGTCGGGTCGCGGGAAACGCGGGTTTTGGTCCTGTGGGGTTGCCACGGGTACCCTCCGAGGGAGGGTGGCGGTTCGGGGGAGGAGGAGTACGGAGGATAATTCGTGTTCGTTTTTTGGATGCCCCCCCCCTCCCTGTGTGTGCATATCTACACATACATGTAACTATATGTGTATATACATGTATGTATGTGTGATATTTGCAGATATAAGTTTATATGAAATGCACTTGTATGGGTCGTTACATGTAGGTGCAGTGCGTGGACTGGCGGCCGGCGGCCGGCGGCGCGCAGGGAACGAGAGCGAGAGGGAGCGCCTCGAGGGAGAGGGAAAGAGAGCGAGAGAGAGAGAGAGAGAGAGAGAGAGAGAGATGGAGAATAGACGAGAGAGAGACAGAGAGAGGGAGGGGGAGCGAGAGAACGAGAGAGAGAGATAGGGAGAAAGAGAGAGAGAGAGAGAGAGAGAGAGAGAGAGGTAGAGGGATGGACCGAGGAGGGACCAGGAGGGAGGGGGAGGCAACTGCATGGCAAGGGAACAGGTGCCAGGCAATAGGAGCTGCAAGCTGTGCCTGCGCGTCAAGCAACGCGCGACAACGGCGCCGCAACGTGTGACCAACCTCGGGCCATGGAGTTGCAGGCTGCAGGTTGCAGGCGCCACACTATGTGTTCGACGGCATGCTTAGCCAGCCGATTCGAAGAGGGAACGGGGAGAGAGAGAGAGAGAGAGAGAGAGAGAGAGAGAGAGAGAGAGAGAGAAAAAGAGTGAGAGAGAGAGAGAGAGAGAGAGACGGGGGAACGATACATAAGCTGTGTGTTTCAGCTGCGTTGTCTCTGCTTAAAACCCGCGCACCATTTCCCGTGGGATCTGTGCGGGCGTACAAAATCACTCGGGTTTTGTTCTCGTCTTTGCCTTGCACGCTTTTTCGTCGGCCTTGTTTTCGAATGGCCGCCGCCAGCGTTGTCTGCGAGTAAATGTGTGAAAGCCCGTATGTTTATTTTTTAAAGAAGAGAACAGATCCCACGGATAATCCCTTGGGTTTCTGCCAGCTGTTAGTCCCATGCTGAATCATCGTGGGCGTTCTCTTCCTCTCCAAATATATACATGCAGAGAGAGAGAGAGGGATGGGAGAGAATCAGCGGGAGAGAGAGAGAGAGAGAGAGAGAAATCAATCAAACACATGTGACAGCGAGGGAGGCTGCAGCACCGCCGTGCCCCGTAGGTGCGCGACTGCGGCCTCATCGGCGCGCTCGCGAAGGTCTTGAAGGACGCCGAGGCCAAGGCACCCGCTCCGCCGATCCCCCTGGATGAGCCCAAGGCGGCCCCTGCGGCCGAGGCCGAGGCCGAGGTGGGGGCCCTTGCGGCCGAGGTGGGGGTAGCCCCTGTGGGGGATGGCTCCGTCGCCGATGGCGCGGCCGACGCCGATGCCGAGGCGCGTGTTGCGGAGGCTCACGCCCTCGAGAAGGAAGCCCAGGAAGCTTCGAAGATGGCGGCGGAGGCCGCGGCCGTTGCAGCCCAGAAGGTGCGCGCGTTCAAGGCGGCAGCGGCGGCTGCTGTCGCTGCCGCTTCCGCCACCAAGGTCAAGGCCGCGGCCGCGCCAGGGCAGCCAGCGGCGGGCACGACAGCAGCCGCTGAGGAAGCCAAGGCCGCAGCCGAGGGGCGGGGCGCCGAGGGCGCGGCCGAGGCCAAGAACGCAGCTGAGCAGGCTGAGCAGGAGGTCAACTACCAGGTCCAGCACGCAGCCGAGCAGGCCACCGCCAAGGAGACCACGTCCGAGTCGGCCGAGGCCAAGGACGCAGCCGAGGATGCCACGACCGCAGCCGAGCAGGCCGTCGCGGGGGGCAAGACACCAGCCGAGGAGGCCACGGCATCCGAGGAGGTCAAGAACGCAGCCGAGGAGGTCAAGAACGCAGCCGAGGATGGCAAGAACGCAGCCGAGGATGGCAAGAACGCAGCTGAGGATGGCAAGAACGCAGCAGTGCAGGCCGCCGCGGAGGCGGAGGCGGAGGCCAAGCACGCAGCCGAGGCCACGGGTGCCACGGCGGCCGAGGCAAAGAACGCAGCCGAGCAGGAGGTCAAGCACGCAGCAGAGCAGGCCACCGCCGAGGGTGCCACGGCGGCCGAGGCCAAGAACGCAGCCGAGGGGGCCGATGCCGCCGCCGCGCCCGCAGCCGAGGGGGCTACGGCGGCGGCAGAGGCCAAGAACGAGAACGCAGCCGAGGATGGCAAGAACGCAACAGTGCAGGCAGCCGCGGAGGCGGAGACCAAGCACGCAGCCGAGGCTACGGCGGCCGAGGCTGAGGCCCTCAAGGCCAACAACTACCAGGTCAAGCACGCAGCCGAGCAGGCCACCGCCGCCGAGGAGACCACGTCGGCGGCCAAGGCCAAGAACGCAGCCGAGCAGCAGAAGGTCACGTACCAGGTCAAGCACGCACCAGCCGCACCAGCCAAGGTGCACCAGCCCCAGGCTAAGAAGGCACCCGCCGCGGAGGCGGGCAAGAAGGCAACCAAGGCCGCCACGAAGGCCTCCTCCTCCTCCTCCTCCTCCTCCTCCTCCTCTCCGATACGGAAGAAAGTGACGGGCTCCTCAGGAGGAGGAGGAGGGAACGGGAGGAAACGGAGGGGCGAGCTCGCCGCGGAGTCCGAGGAGGAGGAGGAGGAGGAGGAGGAGGTCGCTCCTTCTCATCCTTCTCCGCCTCCTCCTCCTCATCATCCTCCTTCTCCCCCTCCCTTTCCTCTTTCGCCTCCTCGTCCTCCTCCTCGTCCTCCTCATCCGCATCTCCTCGTCGTCTTATTCTCAGTACTAGTGGTAGTCACCGTTTCCGCTATCTTCTTCTAATTCCCCCCCCCTCCTCCGACTCCCCCTCCCCCTGCTCAGCCCCTGCTCCCCCCCATCCTCCTGCAGGCCGCGGCCGCCAAGGGGCCGGGGCCGTCCGTGGCGGCCTTGCTCAGCGGCAGCGGCGGCGGCAGCAGCAGCGGCGGCCACGTGAAGTGAGCAGCCGCCGCGGCGCCGCGGCCGCCGCGGGCCGCGGCGACAGAGGGAGATGAGGAGAGGAGGATGGGAAGAGGGCGCATGGGGGAGAGGGAGCGGGCATGGACGGGAGGAGGGTGGCATCTGGGAGAGGAGAGGATCGGGGGAGCCTCGGCAGGGCAAGTGCCGAGGAGGCTCCGAGGAGCGAGGAGTCAACGGCGAGCTGGCAGCTCGGAGCTGCCAGTATTGTTTAACCGATCCCCACCCCCATCCCCGCGCCCTTCGAGACCCCCACCACATTACCGCCAGCTGGGGATGCACCCCTCGAAACTCGAAGCCCGACGGGAACGGCCTATACCCCCATCTAGGGGGTGCATCGGCCAGTGGGGGCCCAGGCCACGCCGCTGGGGATGGCAGGATGGGGATCGGTTAAACGATACTCAGAGTAGTGCCCGCGGCAGGGCGCGCAGACAGTCCAGGAGTCCAGGAAGCTGGGCTGCCCAGCTGTGCTGCCACATCATGCGCGCCCAGTCTGGGCACGCATGATGTGGCAGGCGTGGCCGCTGGCCCTGGGGCCTGGGCGAGAGCTGGATACACCCCCTGCGCGTGTACCCATCAAGCCCATCAAGCGGCCTCCGCATGTTCCGCATGTGAATTCAGCCTTCAGCCTTCAGCCTTCAGCCACGCGCGGTTCCAACTTCCTGACCTTGAGTGCTTTTTACTAACTTTGCTCGGGCTCCGAGTTGGAGCTCCGAGGGAACTGCTCGGAGGACCCCGAGCCTCGGGGCCCCGAGCCCCGCGCGGAAAGGAGCTCCTCCCTCCTCCTCCTCCTCCTCCTCCTCCTCCTCCTCCTCCTCCTCCTCCTCACCGCTCCCGTCCTCCTGCCCCCTCCCCCCCTCCCTCCCCTATCCCCCCCCCGCCTTCCTCAGTGGGACTCCCCGGGTCCCCAGGTCCCCAGGCTCGACGGCTCGACGGCGGCGGCCCATCGGGAGGGCTCGCGCCTGCCTGCCCTCCTGCTCCTTTCCGTCCCTCCTCTGCCTCTTACTCCCTCCTCCCCCTCCCTCCAGTCCCCCTGGCTGTCACCCTTCCCCATCATCCCTCGGCCCCTCCTCCTTCCCTCTGTCCTCGGAGGCCGCCTCACCCAATCTCATCAGTCTTCCTCCCCTCCCTTCGCCTGTCTCCCTGCTCCTCGCCCTGTTCGCTGTGGGTGTCTCTCCGCCCCCTCTTTCTTCTCTCGTGCGATCTTCCGCCCCCGAACCCGTAGCTCGTGCGTACTGTCTGGGAGGCTGCGAGCCTCGCAGACCAACTGGTCATCTGAGTATATGTGTTCGGTAGTTGGTACGACCGATAGTGAAGGACAGTGGCTTTAAGATCCTATTCCTACTACTACTACTACTACTACTACTACTACTACTACTACTACTACTACTACTACTACTACTACTACTACTACTACTACTATTACTACTAGTACTACTACTGCTACTACTACTACTATTACTGCTGCTACTAGTTCGACTACGACTACGGCTACGACTACGACCACTACTACTACTACTACTACTACTACTACTACTACTACTACTACTACTACTACTACGACTGTACTACTACTACTACTACTACTACTACTACTACTACTACTACTACTACTACTACTACTACGACTACTAGTACTACTACGACTACGACTACCACTACGACTATTATTACTACTACTACAGCGACTACTATTGGTTCTACGACTACCACGACTACGACTCCTACCCTTACGACGACGACGACGACGACGACGACGACGACGACGACTACTACTACTACTACTACTGAGATCTCCCCTTCCCACGACGGCTACCACGACACATACG
>CAUYUJ010014860.1:67500-85000 GCA_963575745.1 Prorocentrum cordatum | reverse complement strand
GCGATCCGCGTGGAGGTCCGAACGCGCCTCCGTTCCCATGCCGCCCCAATTCTGCCCCGAGGTGCCCCCCTGCCTCCTGCTGCTGCTCTGCGTGCCGCTGCTGCCTGAGAGCCCCCGGTGGCTCACGGCCGCCGGCCGGCCGGAGGAGGCGCGGCGGGTCCTGCGGCTGCTGCGGGACTCCCCGCCCGCGGGCTGCCGGCCCGCGCCCGCCTGCGCGGGTGCGGCTGCAGAGCCCGAGGCGGCGCCCCCGGCGCTGCATGCCCAGGCGCGGGTGCCAGCCGTAAGTCGGGCATGTCCCTCTAGGGTATACCCAGGACCCCGGGTAAGGGGACCCGGTTGGTGGTAGGGCTTCAGGGGGCCCTCAACTGGCCAGATTCACTAAACCAGGTTTGCCGTAACTGGTGTTTCTCGGGTGACGCCAGTCCCGGTCTGGAAATGGGGCGGGGGGGCGCCCCTGGTACAAATCATTAAGCCAGGTTCCACTAAACCCAGTTCTGCCAACGCCCGACCCTCTACAGGAGGAACATTCAAGAGTAGTCAAAAAATTGAATGGGGACGATTTGCTGACCATCTATGACTATTGGTCAACATGTCTTGACTGCTCTCATTTGTCATTCAAGATCCGCCTGCAGGAGGACATGCCCAGGCTCGGGTGCCAGCCGTAAGTCGGAGTCCTCCAACCCCATCTATCCAGACCCAATCTAGGAGGTCTCTATGGAGAAGCACCCAATCAAAAAATAAAAAATTGTCCGGGGACGATTGCCTGACTATTGATGACTATGGTTCAAGATTTCTTGACTACTTCCATTTTTCTTCAAAAATCCGCCTGCAAGAGGGCATGCCCGACCTCATGCCAGCCTCAGGGGCAGCGTGCGGGGGGAATGCGGTAGGCCCGACGGTCGGCTCACGCGGCGATGGCGCGCTGGCGACGTCGGCGAAGGCGTTCCAGGCTGAGCTCCGCACGACAGAGCGGCGCGGATGCACCGAGGGACATGGCAACGCCAGAGAGCCCGACGGAGTTCAGCCTTGATCGAGCGGGGCCGCGATCGATTCCAAGGTTGAACGATCGAAGCGGAGGCAGAAACCTCTGTGCGCGCCGACGCCGCACGAACGTACTTGGCATCGCTCGGACGTGTGTATTTTTTCCTTCGGCGAGGACAATCGAGGAGCATCCTTGATCATGTGGCGAAAAAGCCACGCACGAAGCCGACAAACAACACAGGGAATGGACGTCCGAGCGATGGCGAGCGTCCCGCAGGCTCGGGGGGGACGCATTTGACCCCCGACCGCCCGCCCCTCGCCGAGATCGGGGGCCCACGCTGCCCCGAGAGCGGTGCGGACTCGCCGGGGGCACATCGTCGAGCTGTCGGCGACGGGCGTCTCGCCGACTCCAGCTCGATGGAGGGAGGAGGGAGGAGGGGGGAGGGAGGTGGGGGGAGGGAGGAGGGAGGAGGGAGGAGGGAGGAGGGAGGCGGGAGGCGGGAGGCGGTCCCCCCCCCTGGCGCGCCCCAAGTCAGCGTAAGCATCGATGTTCCGAGGTGCGTGCGGAAGTCTTGGCTCGGCGCTGGAACCTTTCCCTCCCGCGGCGCGCGGAGCGCGCTAGGGACGGCGCCAAGCATGTTCAGAGTGTTGTGTCATGCGTGTCTTCCTCGGCCAGGGCTGGAGCTAAAAGCTGTGCTGCTGGACTTCGGCTGTGTTTTCTGGTTCGCTTTGGCAGGGAGGTACCGGAGAGCAGGTAGGGCAAGACGAAGCACACCACGGAAACATCACGAAAAACAGCGCTTAGGTCCAGCCCTGTCCCCGACAGATGCCAGCTGGCCCCGCGACCCCGCTGGAGCAGACCGCGCGCGTCCTCCGAGAGATGGCGTCGCCCGAGCTGCGGTGGGAGACCGCCACGGTCTGTGCGCTGTTCGCGTGCGCGGGCGCCCAGGGCTTCTCCTTCTGGGCGTTCGGCCCAGACCTCGTGGAGACTGCCACCGGCGAGAAGCCACCTCTCTGGACCTTTGTAGGTGCCGGCGGCGAGCGGGGTGGGTGGGCGCGAGAAGGGGCGGGCCTTCTCAGAAGGCTCGGAAGCCCCCCCGGCCTCCGGAAGAGATTGCAAGCCGTCCCCGCGAGGACGCAGAAAAAAGGCTGTTCAGGAGGCGCGAGAGCCTCTGAGAAGTCCCGCTGCCTTCCGCGAGGGCCTTATCCTTCCCCTTTCCCCCCCCTCGCCCGCCGCCGAAGGGATGGAGGTCGTCGGTATAGTCTCCACCATTCTCGCCGCCGTGGCGGCGGACTCCGCGGGCAGGAGGCCTCTGCTGATGCTCGGTGGCGCGGTGGGCCTCCTGGTCCTGGCGGTGCTGCTGCTGCGGCCCTCGCCGGCGGTGGGGTGCCTCTCCTGGCTGCTGGTGGGGTGCTGCCAGAGCCTGGTCTCGATGGGCCAATGTTCCACCACCACCACCACCACCACCACCACCACCACCACCACCACCACCACCACCACCATAGGTCAGAGACCCGAATCATCAGGGGTAACTCGGGTCAGGGCCAACTCGGGTTCGTGTTTCGGGAATCCGAACCCGAGTGGCCCCGGGCCTGAGTTACCCCGGATAACTCGGGCGTCCAGGGCCCCATCAGGGATGATTCGGGTCAGGGCTACCTCGGGTTCGTTTTTTCGGGAATCCAAGCCCGAGTTACCCTGGGCCCGAGTTACCCCGGATAACTCGGGCGCCCAAATAGGTGGAAGAGGAAGGAAGAAGAGACAGCAGAGGAGGAGGGGGACCTCCCCATCATCCATGTCCTCCCCCGTCCTGATTACCCATGGTCGCGGTGGTGGGAAAGTTGCCCATCAGGTCTGGACGATCGTCCCGGTCTACTCGGGCGAGGTCTTCCCCACGCGCCTGCGCGCCACCGCCGGCGGCCTGGGCCTGATGTGCAGCATGATCGTGGGCGGGCTGACCCCGCCGCTGATCGGCGCGCTCCTGGCCAGGTCCTTCGCGCTGGCTCTCGCCGCCATGGCCCTCCCGCTCTGCACCACCCTGCTGGTGGCAGCCTTCATGATGCGAGAGACCGCGCGGACGGCGACTCTGGCCTGACGTCTGGCTCGGGGCCCCGCCTCTCCGAAAGGTCCCCCGTAGCGAGTCCGCGTGGCGCCGTCCGCTGCGACGGCGGATATCCACTGTCGGCCCCGCGCCCTGGGGCCCAGCCCTGCCCGGCCAGCTCCGGGCTGAGAGATGATTTCCTTCCTGGCGGGAGGTGGGGAAAGGGAGCACGCGTGTCGTTGCCCAGGACTTGCTTGATGCCTTGAGCGCGCCCGTCGTGTTACTAGGGGGGTGGATCGGGTTTTGGGCTGATTACATTTCCCTTTAAATTCCCTTCCCCTGAATTCTTCCCTTCCCGTCAGTTCTTCCCGTGAATTGTCTTGCATTCCCTTTAGTTGTCTTGTCTTCCCGTTAATTGTCTTGTCTTCCCGTTAGTTGTCTTGTCACGTATTCCCGTTAATTGTCTCGCATTCCCGTTAATTGCTTTGTATATCATTTATCTGCTACTTTTCGACTCCAAGGCCCCAATGGGTGCGTTTGCATACAGGAGGAGACGGAGGAGGAGGAGGAGGAGGAGGAGGAGGAGGAGGAGGAGGAGGAGGAGGAGGAGGAGAATCTCCGTATTCGCCCTCCATCTCCGGTTTCGGGGAGATCCCGGGAGTTCCCGAATTAGCGGGAATTACCGTCCAGGCATTAGGGACAAGTTTCCCGGGAGGTCCCGAGAGGTGGGGCCCCGGGATCCCGTTGGGGGCCTTCCCGGTAATTCGTTGTGATTGTTTTAATCCGTTTCATCATCGGGAAATTATCAGGAAGAGTTCCCGGGAGGTGGGGCCCCGGGAGGTCCCCAGGAGTTCCGTTAATTCTGGACGGTAATCCCCGAACTCTTGGACGGTAATCCCCAGCAATGAAAATCATGTGGGGCGAGGGGTGGGGGAGCTCGGGTTGCTCTCCTGCAGTTGCGCCTCGCCGAGAGCCTCCTCCAGTGCCTCCTTTCGTGCCTCCTCCTGTGGCTCCCCAGGGCTCCTGTAGGCCTTTGAGGTCCATGGGTGCGTTTTCCTGTAGCCCCACCCCCTCTACGTGTAATATAGGAATATAGGCTAACCATGTAAGACCGAGTATAACTGACGCCCGTAATCATTAGTTGGACTAGGCGGGATTTATATGGAAATTATAGGGGGCGTAGGGAAATTGAAGGGAAATTATTGGAATTAGGGAATCATAGGGAAATTATATGGAGATTATAGGGAAGCTCAAACAGGGAATTACCGGTAACTCAAAAGCCGATCCCCCCTCTTGTAACACAACGGGCAACTCATGCCTCTCAATGGCGAAGCACGTTCGGACGCCCACGCCTGCAGGTGGCTCGCGGCGAGCCGCCTGCAGGCGACGGCATCCAGACGCGAGTCGTGCTCCTCGTCCTCCTCGACAGGGAGGTCTGAAATACAGAAAGCCAGCACACCAGAGACCAGTCCTTCAGGGCAGTGCCAGCAAAGTCTGGGAAAACGGGAAGCCAAGCCGATAAGAAGTGGTTCTACCTACACCGAATCGACAGATCTGGTTTGACAGTGCCGACTCATCAGACCCAGTTCGACGGTGATTCGACGGTTTCGATACAGCGGGTTCGACGGTCCTTGGCGATTCGACAGATCGGAGTCGATAGAGGTTGGCTCAACAGAAGTCGTCCGAGGGGGAGGTTGGGGTATGGGTAGATTCTTAGGCTTACGCCACACCGCCGACCCCTTGTTTATGCCAATCTGGGGGTAGTAGAAGCTGCGAAGGGGTGAAAAGGCGAGTGATATTTGTTTGGTGTCTGTTCGCCGCCACCGCCAGAGGGTCTCGGGCAGTTCCGCGGGGGGGTCCGAGCGGACGGCGACACCGCGAGTTTTGGAGCCACTTGGGGGCCGTTTCGGAGCCTCTGGGGTGCTTCTTGGGGGTTCCTTGGGGCGTCTGGGCGGCCTCGTGAGGGCCTCTGGGGGCCTCTTGGGGCACTCTTGGGGCCCCCTGGGGCTCCTGGGGGCAGAAAGCTAGAGTTTCAACATGTTTGGTCGCCCTCTTGGGCCCCTCTTGGTGCCGTCTTGGAGCCCTCTTGGGCCGTCTTGGGGACCTCTTGGGCCGTGTTGGGGCCGTCTTGGGCCGTCTGGAGGCCGTCTTGGGGGCCTCTTGGGCCATCTTGGGGCTGTCTTTGGGGCCTCTTTGGCCGTCTTGGAGCGTCGGGAAGCCGAAAAGGCGGAAAAGCAAAAAACATCGAAAAACACTATGGAAAATCAACAATTTTAGACTCTTGGGGCCCTCTTGGGAGGCTTGTTTGGGACCTCGGGGGCCGTCTTGGAGACCTCTTGGCCCGTCTTGGGGCCATCTTGGGCGTCTTGGAGCGGTCGTTTGGCGTCTCGGGGCCTTCGTGGGCCGTCTTGGAGGCCTCTTGGGGGCTTCTTGGCCCGTCTTGAGGCCCTCTTGGGCCCGGAAAAGCCCCGTGAACTGCGCTCGTCCCGGACCCCCCCCCCCCTCCAAATCGACCGGACCGGGCTCCCGGGGGAGGGGTTTGGGGAGGGGGAAGCATCTCACACGCCGATGATCCCCAAGGGGTCGGCGGATCTGGCGAGTTGCAGGCGGACGCCCTGATAAACCCTAGAATCGCTTTCTATTCGGCACTCGACTGTATGAGCCTTAAGGCAATCTACTACGAGTTGCAGGTACGGTGGCGGATTCGTATACAACAGTTTTACAGTGAGGGTGTCCAGGTTCAGCGTTGAATGATGTGGGGGGGTGCGTTGTCTTGCAGTTTCACTTTGATCATACAAGTGTGATTGGATTGATGTTGGGGAATGTTGAGACGTTGGCGGTGGAATTTCGGTTTCGCTTCCAGCAGTTGCGGCCGAGGGGCATGCTGCTTGTGGGGATCAGGTTGCATGGTGTCTGGCTATCGCTGTTTAGGGTTCTACGGTATAGGCGTGTACTCGGTGTGGCGCGTCTTCCGATGTAGCATTGAAAGTGTCCGGGGTTTCGGAACTCACATGTGTAGTTCAGCGTGCTAACATCTGGAGTTGAAGAACGCACGTAGGTGTGTGGTTAATTTTAGGGATTTGATGACCGCGTTGAGTAGCACAGCTTGTGCCACTGGTTTACCTCCATAGTCAAGACGCTGGAAGGAGGACCACATCAGGCGTGGAAGGAGCTCTAGCTCTTGAGGCGTTCCTTCGATCTATGTCGAGGAACCTACTCGTGGCCGAGCTAGAAGTGGCCAGAAAAGCCCCTTCGCTCCCAATTCGGCGTTCCGCATGCTCGCACGATGACTACCTCTCCGGTGGCCTCTGGCCCATCCCGCTGCCGTGACTTGCAAGGTCTTGGGGGCGTCGTCGGCGGCAACAGTCCTAGGCACGTGGCCCGGCGCGCCGTCTGAGGCCAGATTTGCTGAAGCGCCGAGGGCTTCCAACGCTGCTTCCCCGTGGGAGGCTCATGTACACCTTGGAGATTTCGTGAGATCGGGATTCGAGTACAACGCACCCCCTAAGATCCGACAGTCGCAGCGGTGTGAGCAGCAGCTGCACTCCACGTTGCGCCCACGGCACGGTGGAGGGTCATTCACTGTTGGCATGCGGCGTTCAAGGTTATTGTCTGTAGGGTGCTGAATGCGGCGCATATGAGCAAAGCGTTGATCGTTTGGATTCGGTGGGTTCGGGCGTAACGATTTTGGGATCAGCTTTCATCGGTGCAGCATTGAGTGTACAAATGCCGCTGGATTCGGATCCTGATGTCTGAAGCGACTCACCTCAGCCTTGCTTGGGAGCAGGTGCAAGATCATGTGATCCGAGGCCCCCCGTGGGCCTTTTTCGGCTTCTTGTGCGCACTTGTCCCTGATTGCTTAGGGTTACCTACCACCCCCTGGATTAAAAAGTGGTGATCGGCACTATGGCACGGGACAACCCCTGGGTCCTCGCCAATCGGAAAAACTTAACTTCAAGCTTCGACCTTCGATCCCCACGGCCTCCACTTTTTAATCCAGCGGGTTGCAGTGGATTCGCACGACGTGTTGCCCACTTTCGTCCCGTCCCCCTTCCCGTTCTTGGAGGATCCTCGCTGCACGCGGGCAGGCTCGCGGCCGACGCACATCGCGCTGCCGGCATTGTCGGTCGGACGGTGCTTGTGAGCATACTAGCGTTGCCTCCGCTGAACTTCGCGCTGCCTACGCTGCTGGAAGTCATAGCTCGGGGAGTCTCGTTCGACCTTGCCAGGCTGGCGTCCGGCGGCAAGTGGGCATGAAAGCGAAGTGGGCTGAAAGTGCAGTTCAATAACGGCAGGTCGGTGCTGGTGCTCATCACATTACCAGTTTTCTTCCCGCGAGTGTGATGTCGAGTTTGCCCGTTCGTGGTTGGCGTTCATCGGCCATTGCGTTACCAGCGGTCTTGGTTGCAAGATCGTTCCGGGCGCGCCAGTTCGCTTCAGCCGATCTTGCGTGGAGACGATCTTGCCGGCTCGCGTCAGATGGGTTTCAACGCGAAGTCGGCGGAGAGCCATCTCGATCGTGTTGGCTCGCTTCCAGCGCACGATGAGTTGCCAGTGCTCGACCCGCGAAGTTCATTCTAGGCGAGCTGGTCGGCTCTGGGTGCGCAATCGGTAGAACGCACATGCCGAACGTGCTGGCTCGCTTCCGATCGGCATGGCGCGGACGGTGCTGGTGACAGGAAGCTCCGTCCAATCGCAACAACTCGTTCGCCGTGATGGCCTGTTCCGTGTGGCTAGCTTCGCTCGGGTGTTCATTCGCATTCGGCTGGAGCCTCGGAGGCCTCCAGCGCCCTTCCTGCCCCCGAGCCAGCGCAGCCGCAGCCGGCCTAAGCAGCTCAGCCAGGCTGACCAACACATCCCGCCCTGCTGTCTCCAAGTCTGGTCGTTCCAGAAGCCTTGCATCAGCCGTTCACCCTCTCTGCACACAGCCCAACCAATTTGG
The DNA here is from genome assembly GCA_963575745.1 of Prorocentrum cordatum. Lineage (NCBI taxonomy): Eukaryota > Dinophyceae > Prorocentrales > Prorocentraceae > Prorocentrum > Prorocentrum cordatum. The sequence goes on along the minus strand of CAUYUJ010014860.1, from coordinate 77,038 downwards.
TATGCCAGACCAACGTGGTCAAATGTTCACCAGCCAGCATGCTAAAGGCTCATTGGCATCGCATTGATTATCCTAGCGGCGTAGTCCTCAGAACATAGCTAAACACATTCAGAGTTCTTCTTGGGTCATGTGCAAGTCGGATGCTTGTGCTGATTGCCACACTGGTTTTGAGGAAGCTAGATTGTCGGACGTATAGTAGTGCAGACCACAAGACGCCACTACAAAACGCGAGGGTTGATGGTATTGGTGTTACGTGTCTAAGGCACCTCTTCGAGCATCACCGTTCTGTGGATGCTTCCTTCATATTCCTAGTTTGGCCTGCCTGAGGGTGCCGGCTCCGCTTCTGACATATTTTCCAGTTTGGACGTCATTTCATTGTGCAATCCGCGTCGTGGAGCGCCCGTGCGCCCGAAGCAGAGTCGTGGCCGCGCGTGTCGCCGACGCCCGTGAAGATTCATGTTTTTGCTGTCCCCGCTGGCATCCCAAAAAAGCCCCGCATCCCCATCATCGCAAGCGTCGGAACCGTTATTCTTGCCATGTCTAATGTCGCAGGCCTAGAGGTTGACACCAACACCAATTTCGGCGGTGCGCCTCCACCGAGGGAGGAAGATTCCGATCTCGGTGATGGTGGTAATGTTCGGGGTTCCTAGGTGGCCGAAATATTACCACCAACATCGGAATTTTGGATCATCTTCCCCTTGTCGGGGCAACCCCCTGTGTTGGTGTTGGTGCCCATTTCCAGGCCTCCGATAATGCAAGAATGAGGAGGAGCTGGATTTGAAAGGGGGTGGTGATGGGCACAGGCTTGAACGCAGCTGCGCATGCCGAGGGTCAAAACAACGACGCACCCCTGCGTCGAGGCAGAGGGCGCCCTCAACTTCTGAAGGGGCCCCCGGAAGTTAGAAGTTCAACCGCACATTGGACTGAGCAATCCACGGGGTCTCCTGGGGTGCCTCCTCCGGATCGCTTCGCCTCGGTTCCTCGCAATTCGCTCTCGCTGTTGCTCGGTCAGGGGAGGTGGAGGGGGCAGGGAGAGGAGGCGGAGGCACGGAGACCGGGGACGAGGGGGACTCGAGGCCTACACCTTAGGCGATGCTTAAGAAAACTTAAGTTTTCGGCCAGAGTCTCGGTTATTCTTACCGTTCCAATGTAAATCGTAAGATTTTAATCGAAATGTTGGGTTTTTATTCAAGTTCTGAGACTATGAATTTCTTAACCCATGATTTCTTAAGCATTTCGCAGGGTCTACCGCGGCAGCGAAGATGTCCTCTTGGGGGAGCTCAGCCGAGGGGTCGGGGGTCGGACAGGGGCCCCTGCAGGTCGGGCTCCTCGGGGGGGGGGCACGGCTTGGCTTTCAGCGCGGACCTCGGGCCGACGGAACCGACGATGCTCGGGATCGGGCCGAGAGCTCCTGGCTCGCCGACGGAAGTCCGGGGCCCACTCTTGGCCCTCCCCCTTCCTCTGGAAGCGGCCCCGCGAACGAATCCCTGAGACCGTTCACCTCTGCACACCCTTCTCCCTCCGGCTCAGTGGAGCCGAGCTCGGAGGGCACGAGTTCTGACGCCGTGTCTCGAGCCAGGGCCTTGCAGAGGCCCGCAGGGCAGACCCTTTTTGGCCGCCGTGCGGAAAACGCCCTCCTGCGCTTTTCCCGAGGAGGGTGGTGTGCGCTCCTCGCCCGTGCGAGCAGCACCCTCGTCCAGGCGTCGCCGTGAGGCGCGTGTGCAGGCCTCCCACTTGGAGGCCGTCACTGCGCGTCGGCGCGCGCCCGACCTCGCCCCACAGGAGGAGGAGGCGGAAGAGGAGGAGGAGGAGGAGGAGGACCATCGCATGCTGATGAGGAAGGCTAGGGTAGGCCGACCCGACCCTAACCGAAACCTGAGGGTTACATCCGCTCTCCCCTTACGCACTCTTTCGTCCCTACGTCGCGCCTCCTTCCTTGAGGAGCTGGGCCGCAGGAGTTGGCAGGGAAAGTCGGGGGCGGGCCTTCATACTGCTCTTGGGATGACGGCCGCCTGCCAGGAGGGACCACGCACCTTGGGAGAACTTACTTTGGAAGCGTTCCTTGCATTCACCTTTGAGTCCTTTGAGGTTGCTTTCCGTATAGCGGCCGCACCTCTTACAAACGACTAGGAAGGACTCGACATCAAGGTAATCACATATCATTAAATGGTGCTTCTGGGGTTCCCGAATTAGCTTAGACAACATGGCTGAATTACCTGGGCATGCTTCTCGCATGCGAGCCTTACGGGTACTGTCCGTGCGGGCGCGGATGTGACACGCTAGGCACAGCCAGTGGCTATCTAGCCATGCCACTGCTGCCTGACCGCTCGAGCACGCCGAGGCAGACCCACAGGGGGCGGGGGTGGTGCAGTCCACTGGCTGACTGCGCCCAGGGGAGGAGGAGGAGGAGGAGGAGGAGGAGGAGGAGGAGGAGGAGGAGAAGGAGGAGGAGGAGGAGGAGGAAGAGGAGGAGGGACCACGCACTGGTCGGAGTCGGTGGTGGTCACGACCGGGCAGCTCTGCAGCGCCAGGAGCGGTTGCCATGTCCAGCTCGTGACCGCTTCTCGCCGCCAGTGCGGCGGGGTGGGGTGCTCCATCCTGGTCCACGCCGCGGATCCCACTCGCAAGTGCGCTCCCGTCGGCAGCACCATCGCCTGCAGCAGGGAGCTGCCAACCATGAGCTGGAGCCGCTGGCGGTTCGTGGTTGGCTTGTGATGCCCCAGCACTCGTCACGGGTCCTGAGCGGCGGCGGGCCAGGCAGATCCAACCAACGAGCCGCACTCCACGTCTCGCAGGGTGGCCCGCCGCCGCTCGGGATAACCTGCTTCGAGTAGATCGCGCCGATCGCGCCGTTGAACGTGTCCAGGCTCTTCGACTTCATCAGGTCGCAGCGCTTCGCGTCGATCGCCACGTCGATGCTCAGCATTGTGACCGCTACGACTGCACTGACCCCCTCGTACGCCGTGGCACTGGAGAGGCAGTCCTGGATGTCTCCGCGCATTCTAACTCCGCAGTGCAGGTTCAGGATGAATACTTCTGCCCTCCTGATCCGCCAGGGCACTGCAACGGTGGTGATGCCCTTGTAGTCGTTCGTCCTGAACTGGTACAGCGTGTAGCGCTCCGACGGGGGCTTTGGGTCCTTCGCAATGTCCTGCTGCCCGTGGAGGATGGGGGCCTGCAGCACAGTCCTGGCCCCGTCGTCCAGGGCATAGTCGCTCTCCACGAGGATCTGCTTGGCCTGCCAGTCGTTGAAGCTGGACCTCCATTTGTCCGTCTCCTCTGTGGCTGGGCTTGCTGCTCGCACTGCTGGTATGCCCATTCTCTTGCGGAACTCCTCCTCCTCTTTGGGCAGGGGTGGGTCGGACATCTTGTCGTCGTCGGTTGCCGGCATGCTGCCCTTGATGGTGAGCAGAATGCACGTGGACGATGCGACTGCTAAGTGTTCCAGCAGATGGTGCGGGCGCTGGAATTGCATCTTGCATGTCTGGCACTGACTCGCTCCTCGCATCCATCTTTTCGCTAATGTTGTCATAGTGGAGCGATTGCGTGCAATGTGCACTCGAAGCCCTCTCTGTCGTGTGAAGTTTGTCGCGCACCATGGGCATGGCCACTTGCCGCCGTCCTGGCCATGCTGCGCTGGCTGTGGCGGTCCATGTGGGCTGCCTGGCCTGCTCGACCATGGTACACCTGCCTCTTGCGCCTCTGCGAAGAAGCGCTTGGCTGCCGCCGCTGCCATGGTGCGCCTGCCGAGGTCCTCCGCTGCTGCCCTGAGGACCTCGCCCAACTGATACTTCCAGCTGGTGTGTGAGGCGCTGATGCGTTGTTCCCACGGACGGATGTCCTCGCCTGGGTCCGAGAGGCCCTTGAGAAAGTGGGTGTATTGCTGCGCCCAGACCAGGTCGTCGATGAGCTTCTTGGGCCAGTTGCTTCGCTGCAGTGGCGCTGGCAGCAGCAGTAGCGTGGCCATCATCGCGAAGACTGGTGCGGGGCCCGACTGCAGCAGTTCGCCGAAGAGGCGCAGCCTCGCTGCTCGAAATGGGTCGACTGGCCGTGCCCTCCCTGCTTCCGTGAGCACATAGTCGTCCACGGCGTCCGGGACTTTCTCTAGCTCCGCCTCCTCCTCCTCCTCCTCCTCCTCCTCATCCTCCTCCTCCTCCTCCTCTTGGCTGCGCTTGCTTGGGGAGCTGCGAGTGGCCGCCCTGTACGCGGACATCACCACTCCGTGCGCGCAGCTGTGCCCTGATGCCGAAATCGGGTCACAGCTGCCCGCTGAGCAGCATCTGGAGCCCATGATGAGGGAGTCCGCGAAGATCTTGCGGACCTTGAGTCGGAGGCCCAGAGGTTGACACCAACACCAAGATCAGTGGTGTGCCTCCACCGAGGGAAGAAGATCCCGATCTCGGTGATGGTGGTAATATTCTGGCTTCCAAGGTGGCCGAAATACTACCACCAACACCGAAATCTAGGATCATCTGTCCCATGTGGAGGCAAACCCCTGTGCTGGTGTTGGTGCCGATTTCCAGGCCTCCAATTGAGTGGTAGTTGGTCACTTGCACAAGCCTTGCGCCGAAACCGCTGTAGGTGGTGCGCCGTGGCTGTGGTCTGCGCCCTTCGGTAGAGCTCGGGGTACAGGGCCCCGTGGTAGTCGACAACCTCGCCGAGCTGCACGTGCGTGATGACGACGCTCACGATGGGGCACTCGAAGTATCTAAAGACGAGCTGGAGCTGGTCTCGCTGATCGTGCCACAGCCTGCGCTTGGACTCCTTAGAGCCTCTCCCTGCGTAGGCTAAGAGGGCCTCACTCTGCGAAGACGTCGGGGACGACCCCTCCCACCAGCTCGAGTGCGGCCACCGCGTCCTCTGCTCTGCCCATGAAGAAGTAGGTGCCGTCGTCTGCGATCGCGGTGCTGTGGGCGGGGACGTCGGCCCAGGAGTCGTCGTCCTCGAACTGGCTGGCCATCGAGCGCGCCTCGGCCCCCGGGATGCAGACTCCTAGCCCACGTTGGGAGAGCCTGGCCTCGACGACGTGCATGATCTCCCCCATGGCTACTTTGTAGACCTGGTCCGCCAGCGGCTGGCCTGGGATGGACGACTTCGTGCCTAGGCCGACGTGGTCCGAGCCCTCGCAGACAAACCAGGAGGCGCGGGACTGCTCAGCGATCAGTGCTCGCAGGTGCCCTGTGATGCCATGACGAGCTAGTCTCCCTTGGCCCCGTAGCTTCTGCTTGAGCGGTTGCATCGCTGCAACTGGCACCCCCGTGGAGTCGGCGACCGCGCTGACGCTGCCGTGCGACGTCTTAGTGTCCAGGTGCACGCCTGGCGTCTAGGAAGAAGGCCCCGAACGTGACACTCTGCTGCTTGGCTGAGGCCTGCAGTAGCCGCAGCAAGATGATGTGCGTGCTGCGTGCCTCTGCACTTTTGATGCCTCCGAACTGCCCTGGCCCCACCAGTGCGGGCATCGCCGGGGCTGGCCTTGTTCTCATGCAGTGCCTCGCCCTCTGGCCCACTGCTGCCGTGACCGCGAAGCACCTGTGGTTCGCGCAGGTGGCGATCTCGTGCTTCTCGTGGTGGTGCCTGTAGTACCCCCCCCTTCCACTGTACTGGTTCGATGCCCGTGACTAAGCACTTGACCACCAACGGCATGTATGCCTTGGCCAGCGGGCCTGCGAATATTTTGCACAGCAGGCCAGGGACACCGTCTACTCCTGCCGCTGAGTCCTTCGTGAGTCGAAGGGCTCTCTCCATCTCGTTGAGCGAGGGGATGCAGTCCTCGAGGAGATCGTAGTCCTGGGGCAGCGGGCTGAAGAAGTCACCGTACCTATCGAGCTTCTGTAGCGGCACGTCCGCTGCGAACTCGACTCGGGCGAAGTTCTGCAGCCACCTGTCGCCCATCTCTCGGTGATTGACCGCCATGCTGCCGTCGAGCTTCCTGACTTGCGGCGGCGTGGTCATCAGCAGCTTCTTGGTCATACGCCCATGCCTCGGAGCCTCGCGAAGGCCTTCTTGGTGTTCATCTGGCTCCATGCGTCGCTGACCTCCGCGACGATGCGCTGGTAGTGGTCGTTGGCGTCGTTTCTGAGCGCGGTCTGTATGGACTTCAGCATCAGCGTCCAACCCCAGTCGCTTAACGCTGTGGCGACATGCTGTAACCATGCGGCGATGTCGAACATGGTCGGGAGCAGGGTCGTCTAGTCGCCGTCGCACTCGTTGAGCATGTGCAGGATGGCCTCCTCGGGCTTGATGGTCACCACCTGTTTGAACAGCTGGCCTCCTAAATTGTGCGAAGCTGGCTGTAGTGAGCACGTGCGCCTTCTCCTCTGGATTACGCCTGGTGTGGCGAAGTCTGTGCCAGCACACGGCTCGAGGAGCAACGTGGTTGGCGATCCTGACCTCGGCAAAAGGTTGCTAGCCGAGCCTTGGCAGTCATAATCGAGGTCGTCGAACGGGTCGTGGTCGGGGTCGTCGAGGTAGCATTGTGCTCCTCTGGCCTTGTCGCGGCTTGGTCCAGCTCTTGGGTCGACGTCCCTCTTGTCGTCGTCCTGGCTGGCCTCGTGGACGATCCACTCCTGGTCTGCGACCTGCTCCGTCCAGCCGTTGTCAAAGCATGCCCAGTTGTCCCGCACTCCTGCTACGTTCTGGCGGTGTACCTCATGCGCAGGATGCCGTGCCTCAAGCTGGTCATCTGGGGCCGTGACATCTTGTCCCCTCCTGCGCCTTCCATCTTCTTCTCCTCCTGGGTGAGGTCTGCCGTCCAGCCCCCGCCGCCGCCTGGCTCCTTCTGATGGGGCTTGGCTGCCCAGGAGGGCCCTGAAGTGGTCCTTCACCTGGTCGAGGTTGCGCCAGTGTTCGGCCACCAGCCCATCTCGACTAGCGTGTTCACCTTGTCGATCCTGCCAGTAGATCCAGCGCAGGCGTCCTTCCCGCCTGTCTCTTGACTCGTCCCACGCGTCGTCGCAGATGTCCTCGGCGATGCGCTGGATGGTCCTCACGATGCCGGCGTCTCGTCCTTCCTGGACTCGGAGCAGGAGCTCACTGTCCTGTCTCAGGCGTTACACGATGCAGGGCACGCACCATGCCCTCCAAGAGTGCGCCCTGGCATGGGCATCCACGAGGTCGTCGATCCATCTGCTGGCCTGGTCCTCTGCCTCGTCGGCGAGCTCCCTGCATCTCCTCGAGATCGCCTCGGGCAGCTCGCGCGGTGGGCCGCACACGTCGCCTGGCGCCTGCTCCAGCAGGCTGCCGCCCTCTACCTGCGGGCCGGCGCCCTCTCGACGGCAGCGGGCTGTGGGGGCGGCCAGGGTGAGCGGGGCGCTCGAACCTCTCCTCCTCCTCCACCTCCTCCTCCTCCTCCACCTCCTCCTCCTCCTCCACCTCCTCCTCCTCCGGCTGCCGCTTGGGCGGTGAGGGCATCGGCCGCCCCCTGGAGTGGGGCCTCACTTGGAGACGGGCTCGCAGGGTGTCGAGCGTCCGCCTGGCGTACTGCGTCACCTCCGTCGACGCAGTCAAGGATGCCACGGTCGTCGCTGCGGTCGTCGCAGTGGGTGTGGGAGCTGCCCAGTGCTCCCCGCCGCTCCTGCAGCACGCTGAGCCTCGCTGGGGTCCTCCTCTTGGAGTGGTCGTGTGGCTGCCCCTGGCTTGGGGGAGGGGTTCTGGGGTGCTCCAGGAGCTGCTCCCAAACCCCGCCCTGGCCAACACGCCGCCCCTCCTGTCACTCGCAGCCCTCCCTGCCCGCGCTGCCCCTCCAGCGACGGCGCGCTCTCCTCCCCTCGCGCCGTCGGCGGCCCCACGGGCGGGGCCCGCGGCACTCGGAGGGCCCACGGACACTGCGCGTGACGTCCCAGTCTTCGCGCCTGTCGCTGGCGGAGTGCACTGCGTGTCCTCGAGGATGTCACCGAAGAGGTCCTCGACCTCTTGGTCCAGCTGGTAGTGTGCGGCCAGCGCACATGGCTCACCTGCGGGTGCACCAGCAGCGGCCGCATCCGCCCCTGCTTCCCTCGTCGAGGCGTGCCTACCCCGCACGCTGTTTACCTCGTGGGTGCACCCGGGGGCAGGCTCCAGCAAAAAACTTGGCGACTGAGCCCTGCCCCTCTCGCTGTTTACTTCGAGGGTGCTCCTGGGGGCTGGGACTTGCGTTCTAGTACCGGCGGCTTCCCGTTCCGTGTCAGCGTGGGGCTTTGGCGAGAGCCGCTTCGGGATCAGCGGTTCGCACGAGGTCAGGCCGATCTCCTCTTCTATTTGAAAGGGGGGGGTGAGGGAGGAGGATGAGGTGGCAGATGCGAAGGAAAACAAATAGGTGGGCGACGGATCGAGGAGGAGTAAAAGGAGCAGGAGCAGCAGCATGATTAGGAGGAGGAGGAGGAGAAGGAGCACGATGAGGAAGAGGATGCGGATGGGTGGCAGTACAAGGCGGAGTTCAAGCAGGAACGTGAGGATGGTTGGTGAAGGGAATGAGGAAGAGGATCGGACAAGGAGGTGGCTCGGTAGCAGGAGCAGAATCAGAAGGAAAAGAAGCTGCAGCAGCAGGCAATGGCCTCGATAAGGCCGGGATCGAGGAGGAAGAAAAGGGGCACATCGACAACGAAAAGCACGGTGAGTATTACGGGGGTGGCGTGGCGCAAAGGGCCGAAACGGTTCCGCGGAAAGAGTTGTACGGAACATTACATCCACCTAAAACGTCCGCCGATCGCACGTTTCTGTGGAACAGTGTTTCCGCGGAAAGGGTCTTGAGGAGAGGGTTACGCGGAACATGCGTCCGCCGACTAGGCCTCGTACACCCCTCTTTCCCCCTACCACTTCCTCTTCACGTCTCTGCTTCATCCTTTTCCGCCACCTCTTGCTCCTCCTCCCCCTGCTTCGAAGTCCCCTCATCAGCCTTCCGATCACCCAGTCCTCCTCCTCCTCCTCCTCCTCCTCCTCCTCCTCCTCCTCCTCCTCTTCCTCCTGCTCCTTGTCCTCCTCCTCCTCATCATCATCAGCATCCTCATCCTCAACCTCATCCTCAGCCTCATCCTCCTGTTCTCCACATCTCCAACCTCTACTTACACTTCCCCCGCACCTTCTCAGCCCCCCTTCCCGCTGCTACCCCTGATGGAAACCTCATTGCCCCCGCAGACACGGGCAAGTGAGGGAGAGGAGCATGAGGAAGGAGGGGCGCAAGAGGTACATTGAGAGGAGGAGGAGGAGGACGCAGAAGAAGAAGGTGGACGGGGAGGATGAGGGGGGGGTAGAAGAGGAAGGAGGAGAGGAGAAGGGAGGTGGATGAATGACCTCTCCTGATCCACTCGTCCTGGCCTCAGCCCCAAGAGCCATTCGGGCCCTCGGTCGGTCCTCCGTGGTTGCGCCTTGCGCGTGCAGTTCGAGGAGGGCAGGGCTCGACGCTCACGCGCGTCCACATAGAGCATGTCCTCTTGAAGGGGTCGAGGAGGCGGAGGAGGGGGAGGAGGGGGAGGAGGGGGAGGAGGGGGCCCGACACAGTTCTCTTCGCATGTGCGTGAAGAGGGGGCCGAGCCCCCTCCCTTCACTGCCCCTTCATCCTTCC